>CADDXX010000089.1:2276849-2340570 GCA_902810485.1 Alauda arvensis | reverse complement strand
AAAATTCTACAGATAATGAGCAATTCTGAGAGAAAGATACTCCAAAGTTATCTAATGAGATGGTCTTAACAATGAAAGTGATGTTATATGTGAGACTAAAAAATTATTTCAAATGAGAAATTGTGGAGAGAAAATAGAGAAAAGATAAGAAAAAATAGAAAGAAATCAGCTAAACTACTGTGGTGGCACTTCTAAATTATCTCTAGAGGAAATAAAGCAAGCTTGTAACATTGGAGATGTTAGTATCATTTATATTGTTTGTGTAAAAGCTTGGTCTTAGGATACTCAACTGCTCTGAAAATCTAGAGCAAAGACAACAAAATAATTATTCCCTTGATTTGCGTTACAGGAGAAAAGGCTGTGAAAACCACTCATATACACACAAATTTAATGAAGACCAAGCATCTAGAAGTTCTACAGTAATACAGGAAAACAACTGATAGGAGATATCTCTCCAATATTTCTCCAGTATTAAAATGCTCAAGTTAACTGAAAAGATGGTTGTCACTAGTTGTAGATCATGACATGCATGTGAGTGTTGACCTAGAAATATGGTTTGACTGCAGAAATATCACCCTACAATAGCAGCAAATGGATMGTCATAATTAATTTCAAGCAAGGAATTATGTTAATTTGAAAGATTTGCAAAGGAAAATGTTGTTTATTCTGTAATATAATGTGAATTTGGAAGAAGTACAACTATAACCCAGATACAGATTGAACAGAGTTATTTTGTCTTCAAATACATGAAGATAATAACAGCAGCCACTAGATTAATGAAAYKGATCAAATAAATATGAAATATAAATTAAAATTAAAGTAACTTGATTTCGTGCTTGCTTTAACTTTGAATATGAATTTAACATTTTAAACTTAAATTTAACAATKTAAGCTATTCTTCCAAGGAATATCTGCTTTTAATATGTTAGGACCAGCATTTCTTCACTTTTAATATGAGACGTTAAGCTGTTCTTTCAAACTTTTACCTGATACAGGGAGATATTTACCAAGGAAATGCAAAAGAATCATTTAGTCAATGAGAAARAAATTATTCAAAGACAGAACCTGAAATTTAATGCATCTGTCCCTTTCCCCATCTGTTTTTCAGAAACTGAAACAAAAAGGATGAAGGTAAGCTGTAGTTTTTCTCATTGCTACTTCTATAATTTGTTCAGTAGTGCCCTGTAGTATCATCTTTGCCTCAGTACAATGTTTGTAAACATAAAAACCCTGGAAAAATACACCARGTACTTCAACAGCTTTTCTGGACTTACAGCTTAATCCACTGTTTTAAAGGTTTCTTTGTACTCATAAATGTTATAACTAATGACTTCTTTGGCTTTTATATTCCTGCAGAGACAAATGATTTTTAGAAGAGCTTAAGTTGGAGAGGAACTGGGACTGAACTAGCTGATCTTTATTAGYCAGCAAAACATAAGAACTAGAATTCTTTTAATTGACACTAAAAATCTCTCACTTTTGGTTTAGGGCAATACTGTATCTCAGGGCAATTCATAACAAAAGGAAATATTTAATGTTTATTTTTGAAAATACATATTAACATATAAAAATATGTCTTTAGAAAGGGAAAACATTTTTTTCTGTTTCTTTCTTCTACAAATATGTTGTGTTTTCTAGTGTTTGACTAAAACTCCAAGGAGTTGGGAAGAAACTAGAGTAAAAACCCATACATTGGAGGGGCCATAAATAGAACAGCTGACATCAAGTGCTTCTGTTGAAAAGTACCCTGTGTTACTGTGAAATGAATTACCAGAAAACAAAGAACAATATATCTTTCAGCAACTAGTTAAAGATAAGTAATGATAATATACCTACTCATTGCACCATTTTCAAACTGATCGAGAACATGCACAGTTAATGACACTGTGATTAATTTTCTGCTCCCACAATGAACACCTTGTTATTTATTAATAAAGTTTTTAGAAGGGCAGTGATCTTAATTCTACAGTTACATCAAATCTATATTTTCCTCTTATTATTGAAAATATATCACATAACTTCTAATAWGCAGTGAAAATGAATGTTTTTATCAATCAGAGGTAAATCTTTGGTCAAGTACAGATCCAATTTATGCACAAATAAGCTTAGCTCAAGATATGGGTTAGCATCAACACAGGAGGTAAGAACAGTGTGACAGATCTATGCTTTGAACCTATGTGGTTCACTTTTCTTCTAAGAGATTTATTAAATATTTAAAGAAAAGAACTGTGATGATTATTTGACCTGAGAAATTAATGACTGAATTGTCCTCCAAAGAGTTCTTAGTGAATAGATCAGCTTCTTAAAATGAATCAGCAAAAAGATTCCATTGAGCATTTGGTGGTGCTTACCTGTCTACTACTGTGACTGCTGAATACTGAAGCAGTACTTGGTTTTGGTACCTTGGTACCTGTGGTTGCAGGGTTACGTGATCACCATTTAAATTAAAAGGGAGAACAGCTAAAATGTTGCTGTGAGTCCTGAAAACAGTGCTGCATAGTGGTATCAAAAAGATGGGGATAACAATGAACATAGTTTGAACCGCACAATTTTTAAAAGTGGAAATAACTTGTGACAAGATAATATGGAGCTGGGCAAAACTCCATATGAACCCRCATAGTGCAAATGATCTTACATTACCTTTTTATAAAATTGATCATACACTTTGAAGAAAATKTAGAAATCAGCAGTGTTAAAATTTCAGTAATATTTCCATATTTGTTTGTTTCTTTTCCTTTTCCATTTTCTTGAAAAAATTGTTCCATAGCATTGCCAGTGATGATCCATGTCACAGTAAATGCCATAGTGGCAGGAGCAAGTGCATATTCTAGCAGGACTAGTCTTACTGTACTGAAGGCTACTTCACRCAGAAGGGAACTACTTAAATGTGAATGAATAAACATCAAAGACTAATAACACAGCAGGACTTGTTCTTTACACCACCTTGTGTAGTTAAAAACCGCTATTTCCTTATGCTAATCATTTAATTCCATCTGTTGAAATCCTGCTAGCCACATGTCTAACATAATGACAGAATTTGTACTTCAGAGTGTCATTCACATGTCTACCATGCCTATGAATTTCTTCCCATGGCTCCCATGGATAATGCTATAGTTKTATAAAATAAACTGTAATACATGTCAAAATGGGACATGAAACATACCAATGGAGCAGCTATATATTTTTATGAGAAGTGACGCAGTATCAGAAAAAAAAAAAAAAAAGGCCTGTGCCAGCTCTGCAGGCTGCAGACAGCTAGAGACAGGTGTCTCCTCCCCTCAGCAAGTAAAACTGCTCAGGCAACTACCAAGCACTCCCAGTGCAACATATGCTGATGCTGCAGGTGTTGCTTTGGCAGCACTGTGAGCTTAGCTCTTAAAAATTWTCTTGCTCAGTTATCATTTTGTCAGATGGCCAACTCTCTTCCTGAGGAGAAAGACAAAATGGCTGAGGCTGAACTCCAAATGTTTTGCTAGCATAGATCTAATGRAAGTGGGGAAAACAAAAACCACATTTCCAACCAACACAACTGGGGGGACTAACAAATCTTTGTCATTCAAGAGGGCAGTAAGTCTGAAGAAAAATTTCCTTTTGCAAGCAGGTATCTCTCCAGCAGAGGGCTTTATTGGTATGATTATCCTAAAACTTCTTACAGTGTATTCAGCCATAATACACTGGGATTTTGTAAGACAAGAAAAATCAGCAGTTTTTTTCTTGCTTAACATTGAAGGCTGCTTCAAATAAATGTTATTAAAGTCAGAATAACCTCTTATAACAAAATTTGTCAGTTTAAATGAAGATGTTGATTTCCTTGATAACTTTATCACATATGACCATGTTCACAGAGTACATTTTTCCAGATTATCTGTACAGAATGATACAGATAGGTGATATTCTAAAGAGCAAAATGTTTTGTACCCAAACCAAAGATTTAAAGAGGTGATTTAAACATCAGTAAACTTTTTAACACTTTTTTCTTTATTAAAAAAATGGGACAGGGATTTTTTTACATGGGTAATAATAGGGAAAAGGTCGAATTTAGGTGTTAGGAAAAAATGCTTCACTCGGAGGATAGTGAGCTCTGGAACAGGTTACTCAGAAAAGTTGTGRATGCCCCATTCATGGAGGAGTTCAAGGCTAGATTAGATAGGGCCCTGAGCAACTTGGTCTACTGGGAGACATTGCTGCCCATGGTGAAGTTGGGGGAGTTGGCATTAGATGATCTTTAAGATTTTTTCAAAACAAGTCTTGGGGTTTTTTTGGTTATGTGTTTTGGTTTTTGTTTTTTTTTTAATGGTTCTATATTGTATTGCAAAAGAAGCTCAGCAGAAAGATTTTCTTTATGAAGTTTATGTTTGATTCTTGTAACCTTGGCTTAAAATTTCAAAATGAAAGTATGTTTTCTTGCAGATGGAATTCTCTTCCTCTCCTCCCTGAATATCTGTGCACTCAGGCTCTGTTAGAAGGAACAWYTTGTCCCCCAAAGTTCAATACYGGGTCCAGTACTGTTTCATTTATTTGCCAATGACTTGGATGAAGAGCAGAGGCCTCCTCAGCAAGTTCACTRATGACACAAAGCTSRGAGGAGTGGCTGACACCCCAGAGGGCTGTGTAGCCCTTCAGARYRACCTTGACARGCTGGAGAGACGGGCAAAGAACTGTCTGAAACTCAACAGARGCAAATKCAGGGTCCTGCACCTGGGCAGSTCCACATGAAAATCAGGATAMACTTTTTTACTGTGCAGTAACTGAGCACCAGAATAGATTTCCAAAAGAGGCGGTGGAATCTCCCTCACTGGAGATMTTCAAGAACCATCTGGGMACAATCCTGTGCCATGTKCTCTAGGATGACCTTGCTTGAGCACTAAGGTTGGACCAGATSACCCTGTGTRACCCCTTCCARCCTGACCYATTCTGTGATTCACACCCTGAATTCTATTCTTACCCCACGATGAAAAATGAGGAGGAGATGGGCAGGAAGGGGTGGAAGCTTTGACAGTATATCAACTACTATTCCTCAGTTARGGAGGTGAAAGGATACARCCCACACCTAAGAAAGAATTTTTTCACTGAATGACTCAGGATGCTTCCCTGTGTGAGCAGAGAAAAAATAGATCTGAATGGTATATAATTTATGTGGGCATTCTAGCACCATCCCAATATATTTYCCCTTATTTGTGCTAGCTTCCAAACTAGGACCATGGCTGTGAGATGTATTTCCTGTAGCATTTTCTTACTATTTTTACAAGTTTGGATTAATTGCRAGCCTTTTTCTGCAAGTCTGTGTGYAKCACATAAGTCTCAATAGAGACTTGTAGATGCTGCTACATTTTAAACAGAGTGCTATATTGTACTTCCCATAGTTTGATTAATTGCTGTGCTTTCACTTTCAGTTTATATTGTTTCTGAACAASTGCAAGGTTCAGAGTGTTGCCTATGCTTAATGACTTCAAAGAGCTGCCTCTAGAAAATACAGTGAGTAAAGAATCTAAGTTAATAAAATGTATAAATAGTAAATTATAAGATAATGCATGAGAAAACTGTTGAGGGCAGAACAGATCTAATCACAGAGATACTAAATGCTTCCAGAGAAGTACCCAATATTCAATAGTGCTTATCTTGGCTGAAATTCAGTCTTTGATACCTTTTACAATAATATGATCGATCAGTGCATGTAAGCCTTCAAGAAGTCTATTGAAGAGGCTTTGTCCTCTTGATTGGTGCTTTTTCCCTTTGGCTATTCATTATATTGTGTGAAGGATACAAAGTCAAAGTAATAGGAACTTCTGAAAGAAACACAAGGATCTACTTTGCTTGGGGAAAACATAAATTCAAACTGGAAACAAAGATGAATGAAAATTATAACAGAAATTTACAAACTTTAATTATTAAAAAAATTAAATATTTTTATATTTGTKTGTCATTTACATAGTGGTAATGTTGAATGATAATGGTAATGGTAAGTGTCAAATACTTAACATTTAACATCCTCTTTCCCACCACAWATATGGTAGAATAATAGAATCAGAGGATGGCCTGGGTTGGAAGTGACTTCAAAGTTTTGCAATCCCCTGCCRTGGGCAGGAACACCTTTCATTAGACCAGATTTCTCAGAGCTCCRTCCAACCTGGCCTTAAACATTTCTGAGGATGAGTCATCCACAATGTCTCCAGGCAACCTGTTTCAGTTCCTTATGACTCACAGTAAAGATTTTTTTTTCCTAATATCTAATTTAAACCTACCCCCATTTCAGTTTAAATCCATTCCTCCTTTTTCTGTCATTACTCTTGTWCAATGCTCTTGTAAAAAGCCCCTCTCCAGCTTTCTTGTAGGCTTCTTTCAGGTGCTGGAAGGCCACAATTAGGTCACCTGAAAGCCTTCTCTTTTTCCAGGCTAAACAATCCCAGCTCTCTAAGCCTCTCCTGATAGGAAGGGTGCTTCATCCTTCTGATCTACTTGGTGGGCTGCTCTGGACTCAGTCCAACAGGTTGATGTCYCTCCTCTGCTGGGGACCTCAGAGCTGGTTGCAGCACTCCATCTGGGGTCTCTCATGAGTGGAATAGAGGGGAAGAATCACTATGTCACACTATTTCAAAGTTATTATACATAAAATAAATAGTGAAAGTAAATAGTGACATTGAAGAACCATTAACATCTGCACCACCTTCAGTTTATGCTGTTGTAATTTAATGCAAGATTTTCAATGTCTACATTTTCAAAAACAAAATCCAGGARCCTGAATTGAAACTATATGTATTTTCTGAACAGCATGAAGATTTCTTGTGTATCAAGTTTTCTGCCCACACATTCRTAGTAATGTACAGAAGTCATTAGTCACCATTTGCTTCAGAAACAAAATGTATTTTTTTCCATTTAAAGGCCCATTTCTTTTTTACTTCCAGTGATAAGGCTTAATATAATAATTTAAAACACGTATCTCGGACTCTGCTTATGCAGTATTTAGTACTGGAATTGCAGTTCATTTATTTCTCCCGATAAACACTTATTTTGCAACAAAAGTAGTGTATATAAATATTCCTATATATATGTGTATAAAAAACATATACATACATGTGTATATGTGTGTATAAATATATATGTAGTCTTGCTGGTGTCAGTTTTCGTTATGGGATTTTACCATAGAAATCATGAGAAAAGGAGATGTCTGAAATAATATAGCAAAAGCAAATGCAGAATTCCTCCACTCCCTGCCAGCTATTGTTGGTCTCCTATTTGAAGGATGGATGCAGCTTGGAGAGGATTTTCTTTATTGTTTTGAAGCAGCTGGCTCTGATTCTAAAGAAAACATCATGCTGAGCTACCAGGAGCTGCATTCATTCTCATTTGAAAGCAGGTCATGCATTCATCTTTGCTCTCAATTTCTGAATAATCTCAGCAATATGTGCCACACATGCTGCTTCAGCTCTCTGAAAGGACTCATACTGGTAGCATCTCTTCACACAYTTAGTAGTGGCCTGGGCTTGTCTTCCTTTTACTTCAGATTCTAGGTTTGCACACCAACCACAATGAGGCAATTGCAAAGTCTGCCTATGTCATTAACTGATTTTTTTTCTTTTTTCAGGTAGAAACGCTCAGCATTTCCCTCAAAAACAAAGGGAAAAATAGGATAATCACTRCAAATTCTATCATTGCTTCTCAAAAGGTGTGCACAGATTTGAAGCAAAACCAAATGAACTGTCAGCATAATACTTAACAACAGATTTAACRGTGTATTTTCGTCCTCAACTGGAGCTTCATTACTCGGAAGCTATTTAGATCCTATCCCCAAAGGTGTTTATTGTTCTGTATCAGTCAGTGACATACTCAAATTAGTACTCAAAAAGCTCTCAAAATTAGGAAGCATTGATTTTTACTTTTAGGTCTTTTGTTTCTGTACTRTACATCCACCAAAGAGGAAAAAGAGAGCAGCAGCAAATGGTAATTTAGCTTCATATGTTTTGTATATTGTACTCTATTCACACAGCTCTAAAGAATAAATTCAGGGAAGACARTGCAAATTGGAGGCCACTAAAACATTACACAGACTACTCCATTTGTCCCAATTTGATTGTATAACAATTACAACAGTGATAATCAACTAAGGTGGAATGATGGTATTTGAGCTCCTCTGCTGATAGCAGTTCACTGTAGGTATATCTATGCTTGTGGCTGAACTATAAGACAAAACTCTGTTACTTATTTTACTGCTCTTTCCAAAKAAAGCATTTATTCAAATATTTAGAGATGATCCAGCAGGGTCTTTTACTGTGGGAAATTCAACTGTTCCTAGGTTCTGCAACCTCTGCAATGTTAAGCCTCTCTAGGTTGGAGGCAACCTAGAGAAGACTCTAAAAAGGGACAAAAAGGAGACAGTAAGACTAAACAAAGGATTCTGGAAGATATGCCATGTATCAGCTTCTTTCCAAACACATCTATTTAGYATTTAATGAAATAAGTGTCAGAGAAAAGTCAAACAAATAAGGAAACAAAATAAATAAAAACAAAGAGCAAAAACAAAATCACAAAATCACAGCAAAACAAAGCCAGCCAAAAATTAACAAAATAAGCTGTGGCTTCAGAATAACACAATGGATTCTTTTATGGGATCTTATAGGAAGTATTATGCGCGAATCCAAGGAAAACAGTAACTAACAACATATACTCTCCCATTAAGAGGCACATTATCGTGATCATCTGGATTGCCTTCATTTGCTGTTCACTAACCAATAGGACAAAGGTTGCCTTCATTTGCTGTTCACTAACCAATAGGACAAAGGCAGCTGCTATTAGAGAATAATTTATATGCTGGTGTGTAAGGGGTGCTGTTACCATGTTTCATAGTGATTCTCTATTTTTAAGAAATGTGTACCTGGAGTTTCAGTGTAAATGAAGGAATCAGAAATGAAAATAGGTACTTCTCTATTGTTCCTATATCAGTGGTCAGCCACCCACAGTAAATTAAGAAAAAAAAGTTAATTTGTGAAGAAAATATAATGGCTGTTTTAGTACTTATAACAACATAGATATTAAAGGTGTCAGTGACCTTGGGTGATTTATTAGCTGAAAGAAGATTAATATCATGTTTACCTTTAAGAAGAAAAAATGCAATGGAAGACTGCACAGTATAGGCCAATTATCTTTATCTCTGTCCCTAGAAATGTCATGGGCAAGGTTTATTGGAACCCATTCCAAACATATAAAGGACAGAAAGTTAATCAGTGGCATTTAACAAGTAATTATGAGCTCCTCAGCCGCTCCTCATTGGACTTACTGTCTAGACTCTTTTTYCAGCTTCTTTGGACATGATCCAGCACTTTACTTTTTTGTCTTCAGTGGCCTAAAACTGAACACAGAAGTCAAGGTGCAACCTCAACAGAGCTGAGTACATGGCAATGACCCCTTCCCTAATCCTGCTGACCATGCTGCTTCTGAGACAAGTCAGGATGCCATTGGCCTTCAGGGCCACCTGGGCACACTGCTGGCTCATGTTCAGCTGGCTGTAATCCAGCACCTCCTGTCCTTTTTCACCAGGCAATTGATTCCCCTAACAACTGTAGTTACTGCTAAAGGCTGAGGTGAAGAGGGCATCAAGTACCTCAGCTTTGCRTTCCTCTGTTTCTACTGTTTCCCCCTTGCAGCCAATAATCTACAATGATTCTCCTTATCCATCCTTTTGTTGCTAATGTATTTATGGAAATATTTTTTTCTATGCCACTATGAAGATTAAGTTTTGCTTGAGCTTTGGTGCTTCCAATTTTCTACCTGCATAACCTCATCGCATAGAACATCATAGAATTGTTTGGGTTGGAGGGGACCTTGAAGATCATTTAGTTCCACACCCCCCTGCTATGGAGAAGGACACTTTCAGCTAGACCAGATAGACATCCTTGTAAATCTTCCTAAGTTGTCTGCCCCTAGTTCTAAAGGCCACAAAAGGCCCCAAACTCTCCTTTTCTTTCTTTCCTGAGTTCCAACCACAGCTCACTGTTGATCCAATGCAGTCTTCACCCCAGCACTTCTTTCAACACATGCACATATGAGATGGTCTATCCATTTTATTAAGGCTATGAATAAAAAAGGGAAGTTTGCATTTCTTCAAAACAAATCAAAATAATATTTGTTATCAATATTGGTATTCATAGAATTTCTTCYACTGTCTGATTTTCTCCACTATCCAATTTCTATTTTGTCATTCAACTAGACTGTACCAGAAAAATTCTCAACAGTGCCTAATGTACMATGTCTGGTAGCCTTCCCATTGGAGAGAATTTCAGGAAACAAGCCTGTAGATTGCTGGGATTACTCACCAGCAAACTATAAATTTAATTTCTCAGTTCAAACTGTGCCAAACCTGGCAAGACCTAGAGTGAAAAACAGATGCTTCCCATTTTTTCCTCAATACCTGCAACCTCTCTAGAGAATGTATTACAATGATACAACTAAGGCATTGCACAAGGTTTACAGCATACTGGTTTTTCAAAAGCTTATCATTCTAAGCTGACGTCAGTGCTCACATTACCAATGTAGTGCCTGGATTGCCATCTTAGTTTCTTTAGCTAGCTGCAGATATTTAACACTGATGAGAGATTTACAAAACAAAATACAGAACAAATGTTTTTATCAGCATGCGAGTAAGAGTGGGATAGGAAACTGGCTTGCACCTTACAATTGCACATTCTAAACCTTAGCTCAAACATCACTAAATAGATGGAAAAAATGAAAATAAGAGACAGTTGTTTGCCGATGAAGAAAATAATCAAACACAGTCAAAGAATTGCTGATGACCGCAGTGTCTTCACTCTTTTTTGGCCRCTTGCACATGTTATTATTTTTAGTTTTTATTACCTTTTCCAAATCAGTTTAATATTTTGAAAAAAAAAAATTCATTCCAACAGACCACTTGCAGTTAAAAATTTTGTTTTCTGCTCCTTACTGTCCTAGCTTTGCAATTACCTGGCATTGGTCTTCTACATTTACTTGGAAAGCAAAGATGACTGAGTCTGTTTCCTGAAGTCTTTCTGTTCTCTTTGTTTATTATTTGAGAGAAAACAGCAATTGTATTTCTTACTGTAAGGCCATCACAAGAAGATTGTTGATGAGAAAATGAGAAAAAAATAGGAATACTTAGTAGGAACCAAAGTACCTTGTGTCCAAAGAACATATTCTGAAATGCTCACAGAGCACCTGCAATCATGCAAGAAACAATGTTTCAGGTACACCTATCCAGAAYGGCTTATATTCACTTTGGATAAACTGAGTTCTGGAAGAAAGCAAAACAAGGAGGCATATAAAGCAGTATACATGACCTACACAACACTATTAGAGATGAGCAGATGAACAATTTTTAATGGTAGATTTGTGAAKGAAATCTTGGACAGGTTTTGAAATTTAGTGGATACAGAAATGTCCATATTTAATGTAAAAATATTTTAAAATAGCCTTTATGAAGGATCTTGAACTTATGCTTCTGTGCAATCACTGCTTCCAACCAGTTAAAATGAGACCTATATGTGGTGGTAGATGAAGTGTTGGGGAAAAAATATTTTTCTACCAAATTCCTTAGGCATTCCTCCAAAGTCRGTACAAGATCAGCTAGAGAAAAAAATGAGGCTGAGGTCTGACACTAAATGGCAGTTTCWATGTTCCATTTTCTCTCCCCCAGTTCTTTAACACAATAATGAGTACAAAGAATTATATTTCAATATTAGACAGAAAGTAATTGAAAATTATATCAAGGATTAAAATAAACTTCAATGCTTTAATCCTGAGGAAGATTATTTTACAAGAGTTATTCATTTTGTTTCTAGCACTAGTGCTTCCTAAATTATGGTTACTTCATCGAGAATAATTCAGGTTTACACAGCTGGAGAAAAAAATCTRTAGCTGATTCTACCTGGTACTACCTGGTACTATGTACCAGGTTATCTTCTGAAGGGAAATGGCTATTCCTCTGGGCTGAGCTTCCAGGAAATGCACCCAATTCACCAGTGCGGATGAAGAGAAACTGGGAGAACACCGACCTTCATCTGTGTCCCACAGAACTGAAATTGAGATTTTCAGCATGCAATCTTCAGTAAATAGCAAAGCATTTCARGTATATATATAGAAAGAAAGTGTAATTCCAGTTACATTAATATACACAGTTTACAACACTTAAGAGAAATTCTAATAGAATTACATTGTGTGTCACATTCAGGCATAGAACAAAATGCCTTATAAATTTTTTTACATTTGAGTAAATATAAATAGTATTTGCAATTAATGAAGGGTTTTATGGTAAAAGTATCCTTCCAGTATTATTACTCAGTCAGATGAACGTATATATACTTATTTAGAAATACTGAGTAAAATTCTAAGGTAGTAATTAATCATATTCATGCATACTGGCATATATAYGTACTTGTAAAAAAATTGTATGTCTCCTCTGGAGACTAATTCTGCAATGCCCATTTTCAATGCTGAACTTAGATTGAAAAAACATATTTATTATTATTTATTATTATGGACTTTAAAAAATGACCGATTTACCCGGCCAATACCCTTTTATTTCCCCTTGTCTATGCCCTCACCCATCTCTGCAAAGCATCAATCTATAAATCTGGAAGATAATGGGAGCTTGCTCTTTAAAAAAAWTTTTAAAAATTTTAAAAAATGGTCTAATTTTTTTCAGACCAACTTCATGTTCTCACCGTCATAAATGCAGTCTACAATAAAACACAATCATCATAAGCCACCCTGTAATTTTTTCAATAAATGCATAAATGCCCTTTAAAAAACAAAACTCCATCCATCCATCCATCCATCCATCCATCCATCCATCCATCCAGCCATCCAATAAAACCTGCAGAAATTCTGTTGTTTTAAATAATGACCTGAAATAGATTGACTTTCAAATACTTTGTGCTACTAAGGTCAATGGAAAAAAAATACAATTTAGAAAAAGCCTTTTTTATACAGACAACTCTAAATGGTAGTACTTYTATCTTGGTCTTAGAATAAGGAGTAATATTTTCCATTTTTTAAATATTTGTTGYAGCTATTTTTGCTGTAACTATTTTTGTTGTAAAAAGTTAGCATATCCATTTAATTATTTAAAAATACCCTCAAGGATTCTAGTAAACTCTTGTCTTGTAGTCTGAGTTAGCAGATTTCATATGAAGCACAGCCTTATTTTTTCAAATTGAGGGCTGTCACTCAAGATGCAAGGTAGTAAATTTCTTATGTTTGCAAAATGCCAGTAGGTTTGAACCCTGCAAAAAGTAAATAAGGGATTTTAAACAGCAGCATATTAAACATTGTCAGCTGTCACATTATGTGATTTGTTATTTTAATATAACCAAGTACAGTAATCTTATTTTTACTTGGTGTAAATTATCATAGGTTTGTTGCTGCTTTTGTAAACAGTCGCTATAAAATGCTCAGTCAGTTCCCTCTTAGCAGTATATTTTTCATTTTTGTACATGTGCTGAAAAGATACATTTTCAAAAAAAAAAAAAAGAATGCCATAAATATCACAAAGTTTTGAAGATTAATAGTAAAAATATCAATAGTTACTTGTCTTTGAACCACTGGTATAACATGCCTTCGTATTTCACATAGTATGCTGAATGAATAAGCAGCATATTATATCTTGAAGCACTGTGAAATTTTAAATCTTTTTCTAGGTCTTGGATTTTACTTAGGCATTCTTGTTTTGATTAAGTTTGAATTGAATATTCTCTGTGTACGACTAGAAAAAAACGAAATGTTCTGTTACGGGTACTATCTCACCTGTTTAGTCCCTGCATCTTGTATAATGAGGATGCATGTGAATGTGATTCCCACTAGCAATTTTTACTTGGCATCTGTATCATAAAGTCAAAAAACAACTTAGCTATAAAAAAATCAAACCCCAAAACCAATATATACATAGGGTAGAGGCATCCTGTGTCYTTTCAGGCAATGAATTTCTAAAAGGTTTGATTAAAAAATAGAATATAACAATTGACAATAGCTATTCAGAGGTAAGATTTTAAATGGCTTTATTCTGGGACTGGGCAGATGGGTGATTTGTATTAGATTTGTGTTTTGCTTTTGGGTGTGTTTTTATTCCTACTAGATTTTAGTGCCTCATTTCCAGACACTGCTGTCTGCATTTTTGTAGACAATGCTAATTCTCTAGCAGATTGCATTTTACTGTTGAATTTTCAAACAGTAAAACGATAAGGAGAGTGGGTAATTTTAACTAGATGAAGTGCTGCCATTTTAAGTATCACTAGTAAAAGCTGAAAAAAGATACAGCATGCGTTTATTAAAAGACATAAATATATATAGTCATGTTAGGGATATGTTTCCTAATGCGTTGCCTTTCTTCATTCTCCACTTTTATAGCTTCTAGCCATTTTCAATTTTCTRTATTTCCTTTTTCTTATTTAATTAGCTAAATATCACAGTGGGTATTTAAAATTGTTTGATTGTCTGAATATAAAAACATATAATCCACTTGAGTGACAGAAGAATAATTTTTCACTGCCTTTGCCCAGAAGCTCTAGGAGACAGGYATTCCACCAGGCCTATAAGTACACATTATGCATCTTTAGATACATTATTTGTTCAGTTTACATACTTATTCTAAATCCTGTGATCTTGACCTTCTGGTTAATTTGCTAATACAGGCACAAACCCTATAAAGTGGATCTGTTGCCTCCTTATGACTATGGTAGATTCCTCTACCCTTCATGCAACATCATACAAGAAGAGCAATATATGAATTTGATATTCTTCTCAAAAATATTTCTAAAATAATTCAAAAAAATAGTTCACTTAGAGAACGATTTTTTTTTTAATTTAAATTACATGCTAACCTTTTGATTACGGTTCTGTTTATACTTGAAAGTGTAGGGGTATGTTAATAGTTAGCAAATTCAGTTTATAAAATTAKTAGTTTTTATTACCAGCTATCAAATAAAGACTATGATGGACTTGTTCCTTTTTCTCTTATATGCTTGTCGTGTAAGTAAGAAAAATACAAGACATGATGTGCATTTTCATTATACTATTTAATTTGATATTGTTACAGCTCATAATTTTCACATGAAGACACCAGCATTTATCRTTATAAAATGGAAAAATAACTAGAAATTGTCATTAACATGATTTCCTATTCTTGTTGATCTGGCAGTAAGAATTAGATTTTGATTGAATAAAAAAGTATGATGTAATGAAAAATCATGTGTGTACATATTTATATGCATTTTATATATATGTACCTATACATATATATGAAATAAYGATACATACAGTAGTATAGACACATGTAGCATATTAACTTTATCTAACTATTCTCCATGGAAATTCCATTTCAGTGATCAGCCAACTTAAGAAAAATAGTGAAACATCTGTGTTCCYTTTTCTCACAGCATCAGTGAAAAGTTAGTTGCTGTTGTTGTGGGAGGAATAGAGGAGAAAAACATGCCATTGTATGAATCACTGAGTGGCCCATAGCCTGGATACTGTGTGTACTTCTTGTTCTTTTGAGTTAGTAAAGGTAAAATAGTAATTAAAAAGCCTTGAAAAAGGGCAACAAGTATGACTAAAAGTTTGTGATGGCTACTGAAGGAGGAAAGACTGGGAAAACAAGAAACCTTTACCCTAGAAAGGAGGAGGCATAGCGCAATGTGGCAGTGACCCCCCAAAAGAAGGAAAGCTTGGTTTGGAATAATCTTTTCATTCTCTTTTTCCATATTAAATGCGGGATAAAGCTGGCAGGAGCAGTGGTTAAAATTTTTAAAAGGGAGATATATTTCCAGGCATAAGGTGAGACCTGTGGATCTGTTTGCTTTACCATACTGTAAATGGGTTAGCACGGCTTAGTTTTAGTTAAAGAGGAAACAGTTGCCTGTAAGGACCTAGAAGGTACAGCCACCTATCAGGAGCTAATTCTAAATATTGACACTTTGTTCAACCAGTTAGAAAGTAAAGTTTGGCTCTGTGAATTACCCACATCAAGCTGAGTACCCTGGGAACTGTCTCTTTTCCTTCCCTGCCTCTGAAGAGGTAAGAAGGCAGCCTGGCTCCCTATTCCCTGGGGGAAGCCAGGCCCTGCTGGGCCCTGCCTAGCCCAGGCCTTTCCCAGGAAGTCTGCCGGGCTCAGTGACTCCTGGGAAGAGAGGAGGGAAGGAAGATGTGCCCCGTCCCGGCTCTGATCGAGTTTCCAGTGGCTGTCRGCAGGGAAGGGGAAGCCACAGCTTTTAACATCCAGCTGATCCCCTGGGTCCCTCTGGAGCAGCCTCGAATCCAGATTGAGCCACACCAAATGAGATCAAGGGGTGAAAGGGRAGAGGCATCCACCAGCTCAGCTACCGGGATCTTGGCGACCGTTCCTCCCCCAACATGAGGCCTTGGAATCTTTGAGAGGTGCCACCGCTGCCTGGCTGAGATCACACGACCACCTGCAAACCCAAGCTAAAGTTAACTCTTTCTTTGTCAAAGCAAAGCGTGCAGGACATTGATCCTCTCTAGAGTGAAAAGAAAGTCATACTGGGGACATTATTTAGACCACATGAAGATACTAAAGTCTGTGAAAGAGATGTTGTATCTTAAGGGGTGAGGAGATGAGAAGACACCTTAGGCTGAAAATATTTTGTGATTTGTGGTAACAGACTATAATATGCAAGCATATCTCTTTAAATAATGGAAAATATTAACTGGGGGAAAAGGATTGTTCAGATTTGTGGTTTTGAGCAAAGGTATTTGTAATRGACTAAATGAATATTGATGTAGCAGTGACCCTGTGGTCCCTTGAGGTATCTGAGCAGRTGGCTTGATGTGAGAAAGTCCTCTGCACCAGTGCTTTGAACAGAGTATGAAATGTGCTGAAKAAGCCTCTGGGCCAATGAAGAAGGGAGAAATATCTCTGTCCTTAAACGGAATRAAGAACATCCTTTGGGCCTAAATTTCAAAATGATACCCCAGTATGTGTAGAGTACATGACCCATATTGCAGCCACGGGAAGCTGTGTGATATGGGAGACCCCACAAAAGCAGAGTTCCCCAGGCAGCTGTTTTTGTGAGAGCTAAAAGCCACAAGTAGACTGTTTCTTTCTTCTGGAGAGTTCCCATAACCAGAAGACACTTCTCTCTCTAGAGAGACTGATGAAAGATTATTTTATAAGTGGTACATACCTTGGGTTCTGAGTTCTGTCTTTTATACAATATCTGTGAGAAAGAGAAAAAGCTGGTGGGAGAGGGGGAAGTGTTTTGAAAGTTTCATTTTGATTTTTTTTTCCTTTTAGTGTGTGAATGAAACTGTCTTTATATCTTTTAAGTCTGAGCCGCCTTTGCTTCTCCTAATCCTATCTCACAGCAGAAAAACACAAGAACCAGTACATTGGCACAGAACAGCTGATATGGGCAAGGATCTATGGAGATTGCCTAGTCAAAGCCCCCTCCTCAGAGAAAAGGTTTATATATGATCAAGGGAAGATGGTGTAAGTACAAACTCACTGACTTCTACTGAACAAATCAAAACAGGTTTAGGAAAACCCCATTTGCACAAWTAACGTGCCCATTTCATGGCTTTTCCTGGCCCCTTATGGCCACTGTTGGAAATAGCATACAGGGTTATATGGTTCTTCACTTGAATCCATAGACACTTTCTTATGTTTTCATGTAACCTAATACACACACGCAATGCAAACAGGAAAATATTCATGCTTCACTAAGTCTGAAGAACTAGGCAYTCAATTATGAAATCAGCTGAATCCATCTTGTTATCTGCATAAAAATGGAGTGGCATCTGCTCTTATAGATGAAAATGTTCATATTCACAGCTTATACAAATGTGAGAACCCATTGTTTTATGCCTTGCCAGTTTTAAGAGATTCTAATGGTCCAGYGAAGTTGCTTATTCCATACTAAAAAATGACTCTACTTCTTACATGCATTTCAGTGCACTGAGGGACTTAGATGCATAGCTGTCTGTAATGTGTACTCTGCAACTTTGGTCAGACCTCGCGAGCTGTCTTTCACCATCTAAATGAAATGCAGCTTTTCAATTAGCAATCTTACAGCAGAARCATGCTTTTTCTGTTACCCAGCATACAAGACCTCAAAACAATACTTTGCTATTAAGTCACTTYTTGAGTTGATGGGGGCACACAGCTGTGTAAATGTTCCCCATGTTAAGCCTTTTGTAGTACAGGAGAACTTTTTGTATGTTGCCTGGAGGGAGAGTTGACATGAACAACTTCAAGGAATAGTTCTATTTCCTTGGGGGTAAAATACTGARTRTACACTACTGATAGATTACWTTTCTACYTRAAAATACTTATCAAATCCTAAACATCTTTGATTCTGAAAAATAATTTTTGATACAGTTGCCTAGGTTGTCCTACAAGGACCCTGTTGCTCTTCTAGAGTTCCCCCAAAACTGTTTGCATCAGACTAGTAGTATATTGTTTACCTTATACAAGCAGTTCTACATTACCGTTTCTTATCTTACATGCTGTTTGCATACCACAGCCACAGAATGTCTTCCAGACTCCAGTTTTTTGCTCATACAGCTTCTCCATGCTTGAAWTGTTTTAAGCCCTTTCCTAGATCCCTATAGAGGTCCTAACTAATTATGAGGACTGCTGCTCCTTGCTCAAACAGGTCAAGAAAATTAGAACACATAGGTACTGGACACAAGACACTCTTAAATCTAAACTCTGCTCCCTTATCAGTAGAATAAAAGAATAGATAGGCAGATGTAATAATGAATGTTTAAAAATAATTGCCCTTTATTTGGGGGAAATGTAGAATAACAAATTCCTATTTTAGATTTTTTTTTCTGACTAAGATCTCGTGAGCTGAAGGAAAAAAGGCATTTTTTGATCAGTAATTCTATTGATTAAATATTCACTCTTACCTGTCTTGAGTATAAAATGATCTTGAAAAGATGCTGCCAAAAAAGCTTCAGTTCTCAAACAAATTATGTAGTCAAATATAATCCAAAGAGTGGATTTAAAAAGCACCAGTCCTTCTTTGTGAATCAAAAGATAGGGTCAAACTTACTTGTGATGCTGCACATTTCTCAGACACACAAACTTATAACAATAAATACATTTAATTATAACAATAACAATAAATTATGAAAAAAAGATTTAAAAAGACAGAATGGCATTAAAAGTTTCCTGTTTTCCCTAAAAAAAAACATGATTACAAACCCCATATGTGCTACAAAGTGCTGAAAAAGCACAACAAAGCTATAATATTCAAGACCATAATCTAAGGCAAGACCTGTTGTAGGACTGATGACATTATTTTCACCTGATCAGGCTGACAGCACTACACTACATAACCCTTCCAAGACAGTATGAGTTCYGAGCCTAATCAGAAGGAAGTACCTGAAATGAACATTTGGAAAAAGCCAATGCAAGAATYAGTGGGGAAGGAAGAACAATTTTTTATTATTATAATTATCCTTACATTTTGAAATCCCAAACTAAACATATTGAATGGTCTGGGACCAAAAGATGCAAAAGTGGAGATGAGCCAACTGTGGATTAAATACAATGAGAAATTTCAGACTATTTTATGTAAASAGTTTCTCTTCCCCAGAATACTTAGAAAATACCATTAAAAGACTTTGGAATTCCAATTRCATATTCATTATATCAATCATATGTATATTGGATTGAATTGTCTTCTGAAAGGCCTCCTGAGCCCAATGTTATCTTTATTATTAATTTGCTGATTCATATAGTGTTTATTGTTGTGGCAGCCAGCACCTTTAATTGAGAAGACTGAAATACAAWGGAAGGTAGGTGGGCGTCCTTTCAGATGGTAATCTGTTTCCTGAAGCACTGATCCAGTGGCGATCTGCCCAGGATAGAACTGAATTAYGACTCCCTGCATCCTTCTCATTTGCAATGAGTTGTTTTATTTTTAAACCAAGGGTTTGAAGACAGAAAGATGTTTCARATAACACACAATTCAAGGACTATCCCAAAGGGTACTTTTCATATTAATTTCACGAAGAAGCCTGTAGGGTTGTTCCTGTAATTGATTCASACATATTTCAAGGAAAGTTGAAGTGTTCATTGTACTACTGAGTAAAATATCACATACATCATAGCTGGCATTGGTGCTCACAGTTAGGCAGCCTGACACTTGCCCATTACTGGGCCATTTGGATTACTTCCTGTTTTCTGATCTACCAGCCACAAAAYTGAAACATCCCAAGACATATCCCTGAAACAAGAAGAATCTAAGCAATACTGGATGAATGCACTTTTGCTGCCCATTCCACAGTATGTAACACGCATTAAGACTCATTTATTTGAATGTTTGTGGTGTTTTGCTAGAGTAGGGGGTATTTCTCCCTTCTTTTTTTTTTTTTTTTTTTCTTCCACTTTTCCATCCTCCATAGAACTCGTATCTTCCAGTCTGTGCATCAGCATTGTTCAGTCTGCTTAAAACATATGAATGGAAGGGTACAAAAGGAGTTGGGTKTACATTGTAACATTCACAGTACAGGAGCAAACCAGAGTTTATGATCTTTTTATGTTTCTTACTTCTATTTATACACATTACTTGGAATTGTAGTASCTGGTGAATTATAGGAAAGGGCACTATGTCTGTTTTCTAAAGTATWTCAWTTTAGGAAAGGAAATCAGATAAAAAAAGTCCTTTCCCTGGACCCCATCAGAAGAAACTTATATCAAGTATGTCACTTCTTTCTGCAGGATCATAACCATATCTTACATCAATGTACCTTACTTTAGTCTTACAACACTCATTAAAATCTTTGTAATCTTGGCAACACTAACATTCTGATTATAATTGTTTTCAAATTCCCTGACTCTGGTTCCATGAATTTCTCTTGATGGCCAATGCTGGGCTCAGAAGCAAGTGCAAAGTAAATATCCTTACAAAGTTTGGCGTAAGCTCCCAAGCAGGAGACAGAAGACATGTAAGCAATTTCATTTAATTCAGAGGATTCATCTGTGAAAGATGAAAGGTGCTGYAGTACCTAAAACTTGAGAAAAGGAGTCTAGACTAAACATGAGCCAGGAAAGAAGAAACAGAAGAATGCACAAGATTGAATTTTCAAACTGGCTATCAAAGAATAATGAGCAAAACAGGCTATGAGGCATCTGAGTCACRACAGAAGTCTTTATGCAGGTAGTAGCCCACTGCCGAATCAAGAGTGTGAATTACTTCAGCATATATTGAAAGGTCTAAGCTAAACCATAGCATTTTTTGATTTGTCATGAGATAAACACTATTTAATATCTTCATCAATGACRTAGATAGTCAGATCAAGGRCACCCTCAGCTAGTTTGCATATGACACCAAGCTGAGTGCTGCAGTTGATTCATTGGAGTAAAGTACTCAGAGGGACCTTGAACATACAATTTTATGGGAGAAGATATTTATGTTTCTCTCTTATGAATGTTTATAAAGTAATGTTTATGTTTTTTTATGTTTATGTTTATAAAGTTATGTTTATGTATTTTCTTAATGTTTAACATTTCTACAAATGTAGCAATTGAAAAAGGACTTCGATATTAAGATTTTACATAATAATGTAAATAGTCTATAAATTAACGTAATTTTAAAGCCATGTTACAARTATACAAGATATAAAATTACATGTATTTAGGCAGAAGCCTTTARCGGCTGGAGAAAAATGATGATGGATCTTAGGATGTTGTTTTGGATATGTGTCTGTACACAGATAGTATGTAAATTACCTGACATCTAAATTTGATTGCAAGTTTATTTTCCCTTTGAGTACAAGACACATGAGTACAATATATATCAGTAACATAATAATTTCAAATATTTTAGGGTCACTTTRTGTTAGCTGTTTCCACACATGATTCTGAAAAGCACTAGAAGATAAGTTTTCAGATAGAAGGGTCTAATGTTAAGCAGTGAATGATTTAAGATAACAATATTTTTGAGCACTAGATTGAGCACCAAATCCATTWGAGTTCACATAGTGCACACAGTATCAGTAGTGCCCTGAAATATTAACAAATCAATGTGTATTAAATAAGGCAATTATGTGACAATATTCATACTAACCTGCAATGAAATGTTGTTCCTGGCCCATCAACACATACACCTCCATTGTAACACAGAGCTGAGTTCAGTATGGACTCACTGCAAACATCAACATCAACTTCACAAAACCTGCCAGTGTACCCACTTAGGCAAGTACAAACAAATGCATTGATGCCATCTTGACAAGAACCTCCGTTATTGCAGGGAGCAGATTCACATTCCTGAGAAGAGAAGTAATAATACATTGATTACACATCTTTAGAACACATTAGTTACTCATTCATCTCAGCTACAAGTGCAAGAGACTAAATCTGGAGATTAGAAAATGTGTTAGACTTTTTATTGTATGAGAAACAGAAGTCTCCAATTTGACAATTTTTTTGTTTATATAGAGAACCTTTGATTACAACTCACACTCACTATATTTGTTCCTACTCATTAATCTTGCAGAGATGCACATATAGCTTTATATAATCAGTCTTACAGCTGAAAGTATGCAATCTCACTCATGATTAAAGTTTTAAAGCATGTTTTCAAGCCACAGTCTATACAATTATTTTTTCTAATTTTTTACATTAAGACCTACTGCTGTAAAGAAATGCATTAATAAGGCAGATTCTGGACAGAATAAAGAATTACTTATATAAATGAATGCACCCAAGCCTCTCATCAGYATTTCCTGATAAATGTTTTCTCATTATCAATTAATGCCTAATATTGCAAATAGAAACATGTTTATGTGTTCACATGATAACAATTTCCCCTGATAARGCAAGATTAAAAATAATCAAATTCAAACCACACAAATTAGCAGCAAGTTAATATGTCTCCAGAATTACAGGAGAATTTAGTTAGTGCAATAGCCAGTGCAAAAAATGCGTGTTCGCCCTTGATCACAGAAACCTAGTTTTTTACCTGTATCTCAAAGGAGTTGTATTTTGCAGCTGCAACCCAAATAGTCTAGCTAAATCCAGTATTTTAAATTTATTTTCACAGTCCCTTAACTTCAGAAGGTTTAATTCTTTAAGGATATCCAAGGGCACTCACATTTCCTGCAGGTACTATAGTAGATTTGACAGAATGTAAATGCAGATATCCACAGGGAATTGCAAGAAAACAACTTATTTTCGTATAAGCTCTCCAGCTGGATATATAGGATGATTTATTAGTGAGCATTACATAAGCTAATTGAATTCTGTATACCATAGGAAGATGAAGATGGTCCTACAGACTGCCAAAATTYCTGTGTCCAGGTTCTAGAAGTAGTCTTTTGCTATGTTAATTACATTTTTTGTTGGCAGACAATAGTTCTTTTTTAGTTTATAAAAAGATCTCAATTCTCAGTTCCAACTAAAGTTTTTCTGTTTTATTAACTTGTTGAGTCTTCTTAATTTKCATTCACTTGTGTTTCACACTACAAACCCAAAATTTATTTATTCTCATTAGCAGAATGAATTATACCTATATCAAATAATGGATCAAATTTTAACCTATTTGTGATTCAAAAGTTAAAGTCCAAGAAATACCAAAATCATCAAAGTAACTAAGGATAAATTCAAAGCTCAGACAAATGTTCACAGCTCTGATTCAATACACTGTCACAGTTGTACCAAGTTGAGAACAACACAAAACCATTTTATTTTCTTCTGTGAAATGTATTGTTCTTTTAAGTTTTTACAGTAAGATAAATGTCAGTTTGTAGGAAAGAAATAACATCTATCACATTCCAGTACATTCTGATGCTCTGCAGTTAAAAGTTTGCCACTAGATTTGCAAAAAACCTAAGTAAACTATTACTAAAGATGTGCTAATCTGCAAGAATGTGCTTAACTCATGCAAGAAAATTGTGCAGTGAAAAGGCAGAACAATGTTAAAAATGTGACAAATAACTTTATCCCAAAGTTGATGAACTACCACACTACCACCAAATGTCGTAGTTTCTGGTTGAAAGAACAAGGACGTGAGATGACAAACTGAAGTTGCAAGACAACTGTTACCAAGTTTTGCTAATCTTAGATCCCACCAGAGACTGATTTTACAGCATGACATTAGGGAATAGGTGGCTCGCAGAAAATTTTCAGCTATCCTGACTATCTGAAGACAAGTTCATTGAAACACCAATGTTATTTTCACTTTGTCTTCCTTTATATTATAAGAGATTGAATCCTACCTATGACCCTAATCAGACAGTTTCCAAATCAGAGCAAAAATAGTAGGGACTCACAGTCTTAGAAACACTGCCTCTCTTCTTCTGTACAGTAGGAGAAAAATACTTTCTCGGTTACTTTAGTTGCCCAGTTCCCAACCTAATAAGGTATCTTTTAAYCTTGTTTTTCTTAGAAGTGATCAGATAAGGAAAATTGCCTCTGAATAACTAAGAAAAATGAAAACTACAAGAATAATATTCACAAACATGAGTCATTTTAGCTTTTCCAAAAYACAGATGTCTTGATATATAGGAGTGTTGCAATTACTGACTTATTTATACCTATATTTGTACCTTCTTATTTTCACGGGGTCTCTTCAGTCTTTACTAAATCTGAAACTTTAATTTGAATTGAAATTTAAGAATGAATAATTTTTAAGCTTCAGAGACAAAATGTTAATATGACAGCRAACCTCCTAGGCCTTTGTGCAATTTCTACTAACAATTTGCTAGCAATAAATATTTAGGAACAAAAAAAAAAAAACAAACCCAAACCCAAAACCAAAACCAAAACCAAAAAACACCAAAGCCACACACACATACACACACACAAAAAACACCCATAACCCAAAAAAATCAACCAACTAACCAAAAAAAAAAGAACCACAAAGAAAATAATACCAAAATGAAACTGCCCCCAAAAGCCTCAAAAATTACTGTCATATCTGTGTTGGACTTCCAAGCAAAATTGTTCCATTTAGAAAGTGGACAACATGCCAAGACCTCCATGTCCCACTGAGCAGTCATAACATTATGAGAGGTCAAGGGGCAGTAACAATGGTAGCTTTGGTCTCCAACTTGTTTTCTTCCTCAAGACTTTCTGCAGACATCAGRCACTCCTTTTAATTARTATTCTCTCAGATTTCTTAAYTTTTTTTCAAGTCCTACTTTTATTTTTAGTTTCCTCTGAGAACACTAAAAATCTCATTGCATGACTGRGGCACCTTTGGCTCASCCARCTGAGACCAGGAGGCCCAAGGCTTCCCTGTGGCCATGGCAGTGTTCCCACCCACCCAGCCTCACTRCCCTGCCCMAGACCAACACGCCCGGCARGCCTGGCAGATGGTTTTGTTTAACACAAGAAATTGAGATAACTCAGGTATCTCTCTGGTGCAGTCCTTTAAAGCAGCTTAATGTGGCAAGATTTTGCTTGCAGTGGGTGGGAGAGGCTGCGGGATGGGGAAGGGGCACTCTGTGAGGGGAGGCTGGGGCTGCCCCAGCCAGACACAGCCRGTTCCAGCTGGATCCAACTGCTCACCACAGGGCACGCGGAGCCATGGCCCAGGGCAGCAGCAATGTGTTCAGAAAGTTAATAAAAATGTGCAGAAAAGCATCAGAGACAAGAGTGAAAAAAAAGTGGGAAAAAAAACCCTTGCAGGCTGAAAGGTCAAAGAAGAAGGAGGGGGAGGCAGTGTCAACCAGGGATCCCTGGGACGATCATCAAGATTGTGAARCAGGTTGGCCTCTTCTAGCCCCAAAAGAACCACATAGGAGCAGATATCCACATTGCCACATGTGTGATCATCGCACCACAGCAGGTAGATGCTAAAATACTTTGCAGTAAGTTAAATCTAAGAAAAATAACACTTAACAGGACTTTTAGGACAGATTATTACATCATGTATATAATTTTCATATGATACTGCTGAAAACATAGTAAATAAGGGTTAAAAAGACAAATTAGACWAATTCATGGAGCATAGATCTGTTTCTAGCTATTAAAAGCAATAATCAATGTGAGTTCTTCGCTATAAGAAATTCTTGATGGCTCTGAGTGTTCTCAGGTTTACATAACCAACAAAAAAATTGAGAGAGAGAGAGATAAGAGCAGTGCACAATTATTTCCACAAGAACTATAACAAATTGAGTATTTAACTCCCAGAGAAAGTCAGTACAATAATAATAACCTTGATTCCCCAAATCCAGATATATCCAGCAAGAGATAAAGTTCAACTTGTCTACTGAGGATCAACCACTGTAAAACTGCTAAAACTTGGTCTTCCTCCTCATTATGTTTTAAATAAAGCTTGAGGCATCTCTAAAACATATGCTCTGGGCAAATAAAAGTTAAATGCAAGTGTTAATTTCCATGGAGATCTGAGTGAATGGAATATACATACTTAAGAGAACAGTAAAGATTTTCCAGCTTTATTTTTACTAAACTATCTTTACAATAAAAATAAATCCTTATTGATTTTACTAGCATAGCAAGGCAATTTAAAAATCAAGGCAAGAAAGTGAAAGAATATTGAGATTTCTAGTTATGCAGCTCTTTTAAGGGGAGATTCTTAAGAATCCTTAGTTCAAACAATGTCATACAAGATCCACTACATTTATTAGAGCACAATAATTTATTATTTCTTCTCCGTATTTCCTGTTCTCTGAATGTCATGGTGTAGTAAATCTTGTTTGCACTAGGAAGAAAATGACTGTCCCTTAAGAGAATCTACCTTGGCATGGCACAGTTCACTGGTTCTGCTGGCAGGGAATTGTTCTGAAATCTGGACACTTAACAAGTGACCTAGAAAGGCATTTTGCTCAAGGCATGCTACTTCCATATCCAAATCTGTGCGTCCATACTGACATCTGTCTTTGGAAGTGAGGTTATTCTGTCTAAGAAAGCCCAACTTTCTWCATGTTTCCTTATATTATCCCTAAATTCGCAATCCATAGCTTGAAACAATTCCAAGGGAACACATTTTGGCAAACAAATAAAAAGAGTAAAAATCCACTATTTTTCAAAAYAATGTGTCTGTTCAACACAGTTGCTTCAAAAAAGTCTAGAGGTGCATTTTATTTTCCAGAGGAAAGGACTATTTTCCATTAATCCACCTTGGAAATGCTGATTAGAAATCCAAAGTTATTTCCAACTAATCTTTAAAATCTATTTCTATAAAATGTATTCAACTAAAAAAAAAAGTAAATATAGACTAATTTTTATTTAAGTGATGTTTTGCTTTGTATCAAAAAGATAATTGTAAAGTGGAATAATTCTTAAGGGAACCCATTCAAATCCACTGTGGTGATTGGGGTTGGGGGGCAGGTAAGGGGAGAAAAGAAAGGGATAAGAAAGGGATTTAAAGATATACATTGCACCACAAAAGAAAGATGCTTTCAAGAGGCATAATTCCATTCATTTAATGACAGGTCAACATTATTCTCAGGTCAAAAATTGAAGGATTTTTTAATAAGCAAGAGSCATGGGGTTAAGGGTTTGGAATGAAATTAAAAAATAAAGCATGCAGAAAGTAAAAAAAGCCATAAATAAATGCTTTAGAAGCTAATTCATGTTCCAATGCTTTTTTACATATAACATATAATGCATGTGGAACCTGGATTTTGAAAAAATTGTCTAATTTTGCAGTGTGTATACTTTGGGTTAAATCTCAATAATATTGATGTCATATAAAAGTAGGAGATTTATAYTGAGACCTTGAGATGAATGGTCCAGATATATTTCTATTTGATGTTTAACAAAAGTAAAACTAAAATGTATTTTTTCTAATGAGTAAAATTATAATCCTATTTTTTGCAATTACTATAATAATGTATCCATTCTGTTTAATTATTAACTTTCCAAAACCTTTTCTTTTGGTAGATTAAATATATGTATAAACAACATCTTGAGGAATGAACGGAGAAAAATGTGTATACCTTTCAGAATGTTGGTTTTATCTAAAATAATTCAAAAGGGGTTCAAAATTATGAGAATGTTTTGCCTTA
The DNA here is from genome assembly GCA_902810485.1 of Alauda arvensis. Taxonomy (NCBI): domain Eukaryota; kingdom Metazoa; phylum Chordata; class Aves; order Passeriformes; family Alaudidae; genus Alauda; species Alauda arvensis. The sequence goes on along the minus strand of CADDXX010000089.1, from coordinate 2,312,607 downwards.
AAACTTTGTGTTGTGGACGCAAAGAGAAGACAAAAAATAATAGTAATAAAAATAAATCTAATTTTGAGACAATGATACAAAGCAGGAACATACTGGATCAGACCAGTGCTCCATCTGGCCCAGTATTGTCCATAATAATGGTGGAGAAAAAGGCACTTTAACAAAATCTATGTTCCATGCATCCTCCSTTCTGCAAGCAGAACTGTCTAATCAGACGTGATAAACTGTATTTCCCTTATTGATTCATTTATCATTCACTTATAGRCATGTTGTCTGTGACAAGCCTAATTTTTCTGAACCTACTAAGASATTACCTGACTCCCCAGCCTTTTGGGGCAGCAAGTTCTAGAGGTTCTCTGCTTCCTTCAAAAGAAAGTAGTTTGTTTTCTTCAAAACATTTATCTGTTTATTTTTCATCATTCTCCCAAATGTCTGTTCTTCACTAYGGAATTTGGGGAAGATATTTTCCATTTATCTTCCTCTGCAGTAGTTTTCTAAAGCTTAATTACGCTTCCTTGTGCTTTCCCCTCTTTAAAGRGAATAGTTTCAGCCCTTTAAATATCTCCATATATGTCAGCTAGGGAATTCTCATAATATTTGTTACTCTCTGTAGCTACTCTTGCTCTACTTGTGCTCCTTAAGGTGCAAGGTCCAGAACTGTGTGGAGTAACCAATGTATGAGCCCACTTCGTTTTTAAGTAGCAGAGAAATCATGTTCTCTTTTTGTTCCTCATACTCTTCCTGATCATACCCTGCAGGCTTTTTTGCTATGCTTTGCTGTGAYGGTGGATTGAGACCATGACTTCAGAGAACTGTCAATGATTGTTCCAAATCCTCTTTCCTGAATTGTAACTGACAGTTGAATTCAGTTGTATGAGGCTRTTTCTCCCTGGAATATTACTTTACACTGAAGTTTATCTGCCACTTTTTCCCTCTTTCCATTTTGTGACATCCTCCTGGCATTTGTTCAATGCAAAGAAGTTTCTCTCAAACCCTGTTTGAATGCACATGTTACACACATTTTTGCCATCAAACAATCCCACCAATTTCCTACTTCCAGACATTGATAGATGTGAAGAAATTTTTATAAGTTAGACTGCTCTTTACAAGACACTTTCAAATTTTTGGTTTAGGTTTTTGAAGTTCCTGCAACATTTGAATTAATATGTTTTGAAAACTTTTTTATTATTTCCAAATGGGCAAGCTCACCATTTATTAAATGCTATTTTTTTCCTTTTGACAGTCTTAAGTTTCCCTCTTAAGGCAGACATGGCCTTTGAACCACTTGCTGTTTTTCAACTATAGCACACATTTTAACTGGTCTTTTAACATTATTTGTTTAAATRCTTGTGGACCTCACTTTTACATAGTTTGTTTTCCTGAAAGTGAATATAATAATTTGATATTCCTGGGTTTTAGGATATGCTCTATTGTTAGAGTATGTGTGATGCAAGATCATAATATGTTATCAGTTGACAGGATTTTCTCATGTAAGAGATTAGAAATATGTCAGTTTAATGTCCTCAGAGAGCTTAGAACTTCGGGTGTGAAATTGCTCTTCAACATTCTTGTAGGTCTCATCCATTTCTTTACTTCTCCAATCTATGTTATCAATTTTTACTATATTTTCTATTTAAAAGACTCTCTAATTTAGTCACTCTGACTTAAAATAAACTTCCTATGTCATGGCCAGGATGTCTCTGAAGTATTACACACACTGAAATTGTCCAGTGGGTCTGTAATTACAGATACTGTTTTGCAGAATAAAGTGAGTATCTCCCTTTCCTTCTGCTCTTAGATTTACCTATCTTCATCTTGTGCATAAATCACTTTTTTTTTTTTTTGCAAAATAAACCTTAGTTTAGCTCCYTTCAAGAAATGACTTACTTTACCAAATGCTTTTTAAACTAGTAAGCAATAGGTAAGAATACTCAGGAGTGTGAAAAGGTTTCAGAAAGGCATGAAGAGCATCCACCTTATCTGAAGGTCTTTGTACATGCACCAGTGCTTGCCATACCCATGTCTTTTGTGCAGTCTGGCTGGTCCTGATGAATAAATACTTATTTGCTTGAAGTAGCCTCTGCATGTGCGTAAGCTGTGGTGCCTTTGTGCAGAAAATTAGTTGATTTTCCTAATTTATGACTTGTTTCTTTCTTTTATGAACACAGTAAAGATTGGTAAAACCAGATAAAACAGCTCTAGGATTCAGTTTGATTACAGCTTTCTATCAGATGGAAACTGAAGAATCAAAAAGCTTTCTGCTTCTTTTTTGGCAGGACAAGACAGTCTTAACTGAGCATGGAAGAGACACATCTGGCAATCATCTCAACCATCACAGCARAGAAACAGRAAAAAAMCCCACAAAATAAGAGGTAATGTCTATTACTAACCATAATTGCTTCTACTGTGCATAATATTAATATATGTTTATCAGAGAGAAAAGCTCAATTTTCCATTATGTATGTTCATGTTACCATTTCAAAAATGTGAAAATATCAAAGGAATAATGTATATTGAAATTGATTAATATAATACATGTATTTTTTACTGTTACTAATTTTTGAGAAATTTCATAAATGAAAAGAAATAAAAACGGTAGAAGATAGCAAAGTTCCAATATACACACTCCRAAATTGATATGCAAAAGTTATAGGCTATAACTACAAAGATATGTAGTGCTTATTTTGTATTAGACAACCAGAGAAAGTTTTGAASTGTATTTTCYTGAAAACTCTAYAGCAATATAGGTGAGGATGARAAAATCCAGGRCAAAAGAAGAAAAAAGAAAAAATCCAGGGTAAAAAACTGAAGAAAAAATTCCAAGTATGCCTAGGGAAATACATATACACACATTAATATATTTTATTTTAAAACTAGTTATTTGAATCATCTTAGTTGTTGRCCTTGTAATGATCACTCAGCCATTCTCTCATTTTTCCTCCTCCTACATGACAAGGAAAGAAAATAAGATGACAATATCCTAGATTGATAAGGATAGAGAGATCACTTGCCATTTACTGTAACAGGCAAAACAGACTTGGCATGGGTAAAATAAAAATTTACATTAATAGAAATAGATTTGGGCCAGCAAGAAACAGAAGGAAAACCTAAATCCACACTCCTTCCCAGGCTCAACTTCACTCTTCTATTTTGAAGTGATGGGGTAGGAGTGAGGGATCATAGTTCACACCAGCTATTCTCCGCTGCTCCTTCTCCCGTTTTTCCCCTGCTTCAGTGTGGGCTGTCTTTATGCTGCAGGATGAAACTGCTCTTGCATGGGTTCCCCTCCATTTCCATCCTCTCTCTTTGCTCTGCTGTGCAGTRTTTTCTGCTCTTTCTTAAATATGTTTCTACAAAGGTGCCATCATCTTGAGTAAGAGGCTTAACTCCCCTGTGCAATTGGTTGGTTGGAGCTGACTCAAATGGGCTGTTTACAGTATGGAGCATCCCTTGGCCTGCTCTCACAAAAACCACTCCTGCAGACACCCTTCTAAACAAAATYTTGGGTCGTACACCAAATGAAATCACATGGCTCTTAATACAAAGAAATGTGCCTTCAAGTGAAAAAAAAATCTGGATTAAAATCACTATTTTTAAAACAAAGGAAGTGGTTGAAACTAATCTAGAAAAAAAGCATTGCAGAGTATAAGSCTACCATGATTATTGTGATGTGCATACCCCTACATTGTCAGAAAACCTAGCTGATCACTGTAAGAGCTGCATAAGCATGATACATGTCTGAGCAGGATGAACACAATAATAGAAACTTTAAAATATGACACAGCATAATGTGGGAATCACATTGCATGCAAATAGAATGACTATCTAGAAATGAAGCTGTTACTCTGACAGACTTATCTGTCAAAGATATATAATAATGTTTCTTCCTATGAATTTCTAATCTATGCATTTCCAAACATCTCACTATGAAATATGATTATCTTTTGGATATAATTTTATGATGCTGTCTACAGGTCATTTAATCTCTCGTTCTCTTCAAATGGAGAAAAGTGTAAATCACGGATGTTTCAGGAGAAAATATTACCCAAGGGTAGCMTGTATTAGCATTGGCAACAGCTGATAATCTTACAGATTTACAATATCATATCTTATCATATTATGATCAGCATTCTGTAGAGCTGGTTTACTTATTTTCTGGCTTTTTCTTTCTGTAAARGTGTTTGGAAGCTAATATTCCAGCTTGAATTACTCCTTGTGTGAGACTGTAATGGATTTTCAACAGAAAAATTATGAACAATACTTTCTTTGTGTAATATGACACATTTTCAGTTATATAGTAATTCAGGCTGTAAATAAAAAATTATGAAAATCCCTGCATTTGTACRTAAGTTGAAAAGAAGTTTCTATAACATTTTGAAATGTTTTTTGACAATTCAGTAGCACAATATTAGAAGCCAGATAGCCCAAAGGAAGGTTCATGCCAGACTTTTTCATGCCAGATTTTCTCATGAGGCCAAATGCATTTAAAAGGATCATRTCCCAAGATCAAACTCTGTTTGGCAGAAAACCTAGAAAAGTCGACCACACTGCAAAATGTAGTTAATATTGTGAATTCTCTTCATTGTTCTGCCTGAGGTAGTCACCTTCTACAAATTKGCTTGCTGACCACGGGAATCTGCACAGCACAGACTTACATACATAGATCCCTTCTTGCCCACAGCCATTCCCCATGAGAAYAGGAAACTATTAATGAACTTCAGAGGACAAAGTTGGCAGTGTATTTGTACCATRGAATTCTACAATTGCATGGATTTTGAAATTTAAAGACAAGTCATGACAACTTTCAGTGTAGAACATTGTACCTTGGTGTTTACTATTCAAAAATGCAGCTAAACTACAGCAAATGAGACTCAAGCATGCAGATTAGGTARTTATACTATTCATCCCAAACTGAGGGACAAATGATATTCAGSTAATGTTGGCTTAGCTTGCTGTGGCTTTCCAGATTTATCATTCACACTTCACCTTTAAACTTMTTTTGACATTTTGTTAATGGTCTTTTCTAATGCACTGCCATGTAAGCAAAAATAATGTACTTTTCAGAATGGATTTTAAACAACTGAATTTCTGTCATACATTTTCAATATACTGTCTAAGAGGTTAACTAAACAAAGATGAGTTTTCAACCACATATTATCCTTTCCCCTATAATTAAAAAAAAAAAAAAAACATTTTGAAAACATACATTAATATTTGTCTCACATCTTGAGCTGGTCCATCCTGGTTCACAAGAGCATTGATACCCATCAATGAGGTCTATGCATCTGAAATACAAGAGTGTTATTCAGGTGAAGCTCTGTAATTCCAKATTCATCACTAGTGGTATCATTCCATGCATTTCAAAATAGTGGTCAGATGTAACCCACTGTAATCCATGGTACTTTTTAATAGTTTTATAATGGATTTCAAATGTGTATACTATGGGTGCTGAAGCATTTTGTAAGGATTCTGATTGTCTCATTAGAAGATATCTTCCCATTTCAACTGTTGGCATATAACAGCTAAAGATTTGCTCTTAAATACATTAAATACTAATTAATCCCCACTTACTGAATGCTAGTTATGGTAATGAACAAAAATGCAAGAGAAATTGAGATAATTTCACTATATTACATTCACTTAAGCAGGCAGCATCTGTCATCTTTAAGTGTGCTTGTACTCTTACTTTATAAAATAACATAATTAAAAGTACATTTATCAAACTTCCCATATCATTAAGTCTTAAATATTGTTAGTTAGGTGCATTATCATGGTATATTATCATGGTACATTATCATGGATATAATAATAGTTAAATAAAAAGAGGCACCTTCCATGAAGACAAGGATTTGGAAAGCATTCATTTATGTTTATCTCGCAGTTTGTTCCGATGAATCCTTTCTTACAGTGACACTTGTAGGAACTGATGCCATCAATGCAGCTTCCATTGTTGAGRCAAGGAGAAGACATACATTCATCTATATTTACTTCACACCTATCACCTGTTTAAAAATCCAGAAAATGCAACTAAGCTTTAAATTCTAAACTCAAACCAACCAACGATACATTTATTAATATTAATATTTCCACTTAATTGCTTTTATTTACATAAATTGTTCATATAGTTCATTATATTCATCAATAAAGAATATCCAACTGGAGTTAACTATAGTGTAAATATCAAGAAGGATGGTTATATTGACATATACAATGATAAATATAAAGTGATGACACCTGTAATTGTGGCAAGGCAAGAAGTCTACAGGTACCAGCTTGCAAGCAATCAAGAAATTGAAGCTTCAAGACTAAATTTGTTACATAGTTATCAGAAAGTTGAATAGCAGATTTCCTATAGGAGGAATACAGAACTAAAATTATATGTCTTGGTGGTGGTCTAATTTCTCAAAATGAAATTGAAATGCAGAGGCTTTTGGTAAATGGTGCAATACATAAAAACCTTTGACTTTTTTTTTTTTAAACATTCACTAGGACTGATATGGTGATGCACTTTTACACTTGTAGTGCCACAACTTCCATCTAAATATCTTAAAATATTTTTATTTTACAGAATTCTTATTGACAAACAACATGTGCCTAGGTCTCTTTGTAGGCAGTTACTGCCCACTGCCTGGGAGGCAGCTAAGCACTACATAGCCAGTTGCTTGCACCCACAGTACAGTGGGGGGAAGAAACAAAAGTTAAAYGTGAGAAAACTTATTGGTTGAGATGACACTTTAATAAGCAAAGCAAAAGCCACACACGTAAGCAAAGCAAATCAAGGAATTTCCCATGGATATGCAGATATTCAGCCATCTCCGGGATTTTGGTTTGAGACAATTTAAAAGAGAACACTCTGGWATGAGTTAAAGTAATCATTGACAATTATTCCATATTCATGTGTGYTTCTATTAAAACCTAATCAGTTGAAAAACTAAAAATTATATTTCCTTTGCAAATTTGTGCCAAGTTTATTCAAAAAACACGTATCATGAGATATAAGTAAGATTAGATTGTGCCAAGTAAGACTGACTCTGTTTGAAAGAACAGGAATGCCTTATAATGTGTTTTCCCCCTACTAGGAAAGCTTTAGCAATATTAAMAGGAAAAATGAACCTTTAGTCCTGCTAGTGCTGAAAGATTCAGACATCTCTGGAAGGTAAAAGTCCATTTTGTCGCTGCCACCCCAGAAAGAATTTCTGAGATTTGCTGTGAATAGAAACTATAACTATTACGGTAATTACGGCACAATGGGTTTAAAGATGAAAATGAATACATGTATCACAGGAAAATTAAATTTAAAAAAAATAAAAGCTAAGAAAAGAGCTTTCTAAAGTATTAGTTCTAACAAAGAGAATAACCTCAATATTAGGACCTCAAGTGTTCTTGCCAAAATGAACAAACTCAAAATATTTTTGGTAGTTCTTGCAGAAAATAATTAACATTCAGATGTTAAAATTTCTTCTTTAAATTCAGCAGCCATATTCTAATACCCCCTGAAAAATACATCCCTAATACATCACTAATACATTCTTAGCATTAATCCCTTATGATCAAGGCATTAGTCCCTCCTGATATGAATAAACATTTTCATTTAAATTATTAACATGAGCAAAATGTACTCAATTTACAATTTGGTGCACTGTAGACACAAAAGACTGGCAATTGGTTATGACTGGAACTTAGTCTGTCATTCTCTTCCAATGTGATTGTCATTTAATCTGAATCTTCTTTTTTAATCCTTTTCCAATGTATGAAGACTTTTAATTGAAATAATCTTGCTGAATACAAGCAAATTCTCTGTAAAGTTGGTGTGGCACAGACTATAATACTACATAACAAACACTTTGCTTAAAATGTCACCTGTAAACTTTTTCACAGCTCAGACTGTGCCAGATGTGTTACTGAGCTGAAGACACCTCTTTGAGCTCTGCTTTACAGAACATACTTACCTTGCTAGAAATAATTCCTCCACACMTCAAAGAAAAGGGAAAAGTACCTCACACATACCATGTGAGGGGCATAAATGTATTGATGGCAACCTGGAGGCTCCCTCACAGATCAGACTGCTGCAGGAGGCAAGGAAATGCCATAGATGTGAGATGATTAATATAGACTAATAAGAGTGACACTAAGATGAAAAAAGTCAGCCATCCTCCTAGTCTTTCAAGTCACCCATTCATGGGAAGGATCARTCTGTCTCATGTCTTAATAAAGAAAACTCAGCAGCCTTTTTCAATTCCTGCTTTATATTCAACCAACTTCACAATTGCCAATTCCTCAGCCTTTCYTTTACACTCATTTACACAATTCTACAACTGCATCCTAATCTAGAGATTTTCACATCTTCCATCAAGACTTTCACCTGCATCTTGAATTGTATGTTCCGTGTTTGGATCTCAACTCCAGAACAGGGCAGGAATGCTGGTGAAGGGTCTGGAGCACAAGTCCTGTGAGTGACTGAGGGAGTTGGTGTTGATTAGTCTGGAGAAAAGGACACTCTACAACTACCTGAAAGGTGGTTGTAGTGAGGTAGGGATTTGTCTCTTCTCCCACATAATAAGAGGCATAATGAGAGGAAATGGCCTCAAGTTGCMCTAGGAGAAGTTTAGATTGGATATGAGGAAAACTTTCTTCACTGAAAGGTGACCACACACTGAAACAGAGGGCTAAGAGAAGTGGTAGAATCACCATCCTGGGATCTGAAGTTCRAAAATATTCTGACTTGTTTACTTCTTATCAGACTCATAAGAAGATGTAATAGAACTTATAAATATATAGAATGAAACTTATACATATATTATTATAATGTATAAGTTTATATATTATAAGAATATATAAAACCTCTATATACCAAGTGTGGAATTACTTCGTTATTAGGATTAAAGACTGAAGGAGAGGAAGACTCTTCAATTCTGTTTATTTTTCCTTATTTTTTTGTGTTTTTGTTTTTGTTTTTAATAGGAGATAATAAAAGTATTTGAGTGCCATTTGAGAAGATTAAAAATTCAATAAACTAATGTATGAGAATTGGCTAGTTTGAAAACTGAAAAGAAAGAACACAGAATTTTGTGCAAAAATAGAGTTAAATAGATTCTACCTGGAAAAGAAAAACAAATGCATGATAGAAAAGGAATTGATTGCTAAGAGCATACTCAAAGAATGGAAAAGAATAATAAATTAGCATGCTATACCAATTTATACATGACATAGAAAAAAAAGAAAAAGAAAGTTGGTCTTTCTCTGGTAACTGAAAATTTTACATCTTATTGAAAATAGAAAGAACAGGGAAAAGGAGATATTTCCTTTCAGAACTGCTCAGCAGCACCGAGTTCCCTTGTTCAAGTCAATTTTGGTATCAAATATTATAAGACTATTGAAAACTGACCATTCCATGAGGTTTCATAATGGACAGATGTGAATCAAAAGATCAATTAGTAGGTTTATCATATGTATAAAAAATACTGAAGCCAACTATGTATATTTTAAAAAATCTATAGCATAAATTTAAGGAATGAAAATGAACAAATTAAACATGAGCAGAAATACTAAAAAAACATATTGCAGAGCATATTCCAGTTACTGAAAGGAAATCAATTATTTGTTAAATAATTTTTTACTAATCTAAAAATATACTTAAAAATAACTACTGATTGCAAAGAACAAGTACTCATTTTTTCACATTGACATAAATCTTGTGAAACACATAAGGTCCTTTCAACATCATTTTAGCATTGTCTCATTAAGCCTGTTATGAGCAAATAATCTGTTAGCAAAAGTTTTCTATGTGTAGTGCTTGGAAAATTAGGGCTGATAAGGTCACTGAGCTTGTTTTTGTTGACTTCATCTTAAGTAAGATTTATTATAGTTTAGTGACTAGTACCAGAGATTTAGATTTTCTATTTCTATTTTACTTTGTGTCAGTAATAGACTTATTTCGGGCAATTATTTCACCTATATCAAGTCAAATTAAATTAGYCCTGATTGGACTGCAGTAAATGTGAAAGGTTGCCACTTATTTTGAGGGATCTTTTACTTTGTTTAGACAAGATTTGATTTCCMCTACAGAGAAATTTAAGATAAAATTAGACCACAGGAAACAAGATAATTAAAACAATTAGATATTTAGTTTCCTTGGTCTGAAACTTTGACAACGTTTGTTTTCATTAAATATCAATTTGAGATCTTAGAAACTTATGCATGGTTCTTGAGAACTATATCCTCCCATTTAATTTAAAAATGAATACAAGAACCAGAGGAATAAAATATAAAAACACTACCTGTAGCTTGCACTGTCATTTAGATAGTTGAACTTTAGACTGGAGCATGATTTCTTTTTTCTCTTTGTTTGAAGGAACATGATACTGGTACTTTCTTATTCCTCTAGTCTTGGGCACTGCTTGGGATTCCCTTCATACTTTTCCTGCTCCCAGRCTGCCAGCAACAGTCTGGCAGCAGTTCCCAGACACCCCATCCTGTCAAAACCCCACGCACACAGAGGGCCATAGTTTGTCAGGCAGTGACAGGTGGGGGATGTCACCCCCTCCCCAGCAGGGCCACCCCAGAGCTGAAGCTGGAGCAGAGCAGGCAGCAGCCACTGGCTCTGGCACAGGGGTTAAACCAGCGACCAGATTAGGCCATGGCAAGGTCGAGCCTTTGCACTTCTGGAGCAGTGCACAGCTGGGGCATCCCCCAACTGTGGGCAGAAATATTTACTGAAATACAAAATGAAGAAATCAAGCTAYACCTAAAGATAYAACAGTTAAAAATTAAGATTTTATTGKCAGATGAATAAATTTACAAAAAGGGATATAGAACAAGATAAACCKGAAGACTGTGGAAGTAAAATCTATTGATTCATGTCTGAATATAGGAAACATCATAAGAAAATCAACATAGTTGTCAATATTTCCAGAAGAGGCAATGTCCYATTGTTGCACTATACCTGGGGAGGCTGCAAATATTAATTCAATGTCTATAACTTCTTAACTTTCATTTTAAGAATACAGGATCTAGTGAGATCAATTAATTTATTAAATTTGAGGAAAACTTTTAAAACTTATAGATAAGTGAAAATTTTTAATAGAAAAACAAATTTCTAAGAAACAACGYATCTCTCATTTGAACTAATACAGTTCAAAATGGACTGTGTTGATATGTTTTGTTGATATGAATTGTGTTGGTATGTTGCACTGAATATAATATGCATATATTTCCTATATTTCCTATGATAATATAAACACACATATCTTACAGATAAAAAAATAAGTTTTTTCTAGTATGGTAATTTTTTAATTGTTTTAACATTGTGATACAAAATGGAATGTAAAATAAAACTGAAATAAGGGAAATTTGAAGAGCTGTATTATGTGTTAAAGTTATGAAGAAAAACATGTTCTATCAACACTCTAAAGCAACATAAGTATATATAACTTTGTGTAAAAAAAAAGTCAATATTCAATTCCAAATCACTCTATATCATGAATGCCTCCAGGATGCACYAATATTAAAATTMATTAATATTATWATTATTGTTCCTATTRCTATTATCAYTATAATTATTATAATTATTAKTAGTAGTAATTTTGWTTTTCTTCTCTATTAGGCATGYTTTATATTGTATGTAATGTTCTTATTTAAAAATGAAACATTTTTATGCTTTTTTTAGAATCAAATGACAATAAAAGTTTGCTGTTCAGCTTAATACTCAACTTCTATTTCTCTTCTTGGGACACAAGAAATCACGTTTGCTATGAGTAAAGCAATTCACATTACAGTTTAAATGTTCTGTCAGATATGAGAACTATTCTGTGCTTGGAGGTTTTCCAGACCCAACTGGACAGACTGAGCCATCCTGTTCTGAACCCATTGCTAAAACTGATTTCARCAAACAATTGGACTAGAAACCTCAAAAGAAACCTTTCAACTTGATTTATTCTGATTCAGGAATGAAATTTTCCCTCTACAGCATGACCCAGCAATCTAGTTAATGACAAAATGCATAGGATCAGAGGTATGATGTGAGTGCATGGAAGCAGATTAAAATGCAACAAGAATGTGATGATGGTATTTGAAAAATTACTAGGTACTAGTATGTATTTTATTATACCCTCATAATGTTCTTACACTTTTTATTAAAATTCGGTCAAATTCAACCTCTCCAAAATAAATCCAAAAATATGCTATCATGGCCATAATTTTTGGAAATAAGTTCATCTTTATAGTAACTATTTTAAGGTATAGCATGATGTGTTCTGCAAAGTTAAACCACCTGTCAGCAGCCATTGTTTTAGATATTTATTGTTGTGACTGACTGAAACATCCACAGGTTATGTGATGAATTGCTTGTTTCTATCTTACTAGTTTTATCTGTTTAATTTGCTTCTTTCTTTCAAACTAGTTCYCAGTTTTTGAGGGTTAGGAACCATATTCCCAATTTAGTGCTGCCACTGGAACCATGTGTCCTAGGTTGCAATGTAAGATGTGCCCAAAGTATGTATTCTATTCCCATCTTCATGAGCTGTTGGAGCCAGGTGGGGCAGTGTTTTCCCTGCCCCCCTCCCTCAGGACTATCTCCTGTTAATGGCCCATCAATGCCCTACCCAATGACTCACGGGTAACTCCCCTCGGGAGCTGTCTCTGCATAATGGGCAGTCAAGGACCTATTGTATGACTCATAGAATGATATCAGCCCATTGTGAGATGCTCTGCCCAGTGGGGAGGAGCCAAGAATTCCCACCTGGATATAATTTGCAGTTTGGGGCAGCACAAACTTTACTGAGTGGGTTCCCACAGGACAGGAGCTGCCAGATCTTTCTATGGGATCACTGCTTAAACTAGACTGCTTCATTTGGACTGCTGCCACCACCCTAATGATCAGGGTGTCAGGTTGTATTCTGACTCTGCCAAGGGTCTTTTAGTTTGTTCCTTTTACTATTACATTTTTTTATAGTTTTCCTATTAAATTGTATTTCTGACTTAGAATCTATCGCTGGTTTTGCTTTCAAACCAGTACAACCTGCCGCCTCTTTCCCTCCCTCCTCCAAATGGAGACACAAAAAGCAAAGATCAAGAGTTGGGACAAGAAAAAATTACTTTTTCTTGAAACAGCAATGAGATAAGGAAATTAWTAGTAATAACAAAAATATTAATAATGAAATATACAAGAAGGAAAAAAAAATTACATGGAAAGCCCACTAAAATAAACAAATACTGGACAGTTTTCCCCGTCAGGTTTTCTTGACTGGAAGGAACATTTTCTTCCCAGAAGAGAGACTCCCTTTCCTCCTGCTCCCAGCAATAACCTGAAGTGGTATATAATAACAYTCCAGACTTAGTCAGACCCCTTTCTAACTACTGCAAAAATAAACCTGTCCTGGCTGAAATCAGTCAAGAATTTTTCAGTGCAGAGTAAAACAAACCTCWGCATGAGAAATAGTTATTGAAATATTCCTATATAATTTAAAATCTTTTCTTTTATAAATACTGCAGTAATTTAATATAAAAGATATTAAGTAGATTTACAATTTACACAAAGCTCAAAGAAATATGGAATCACAGAAGAATAGACTGTCATTATTATGTGTAATGTTCCTTTGTGGTCTTCTCATATTAGAGCTACTTAAATGTTCCTTTGTCTCACTATTTGTAGCAGAGCAAATTGTAGAAATTGAGATTTCAATCCCCTGAGTCTTGGTAACTCTTACAGAATACAGACTCCTTTAAAGCATGCACAATGTTATACTTGAACACATCAAAAGATTCCTCCAAAGTTGCACTGGATGAAAAGTGCCAAGACTCTCCTAGTTGGCAGTAATAGCTAGGAAACCACTCTAACAATTGTATCAGGACTTTCTTTATTTGTGGTAGGTATAATTAATGCGAACCATTGATTTAGGGTCTAGTAGCCCTAGCTAGTTCAAATTCTCACCTCATAGCTTATAATAAGATTGAGATATAATCACTTAGAATTGCAGATTTCTTAAAGTTGGAAAAGACCTCTAAGATCATAGAGTCCGACCACTAACCCAGMACCACTCTGTTCAGTGCTAAACCGTATCGCCAAGTGCCAATTTCCCACACATTTTGAACACTTCCAGGAATGGTGGATCCATCTGTTCTAATGCTTGGCTTGAAAGTCTTCAGCAAAGACTTTTTCTTGATATCCAATCTAAACATCCCCTGGCACAACTTGAGACCTTTTCTTCTCATTCTGTCACTTGTTACTTGGGAGAAGAGACTGAGCTGCTCCTCATAAGATTTATGCTCTAGAATCTTCACCAGCTTCACTGCCTTTCYCTGGACATGTTCCAGCACCTCARTGTCTAGTGAGGGACCCAGAACTGAACACAGGATTTGAGSTATGGCCTCACCAGTGATGAGGAAGTGCTCATTTGCCTCAACAGTGCTCACTTCACCACAAGCTCTCAAATATTCTCATGGGATAATCCTACCCTCTGAATTCTTCATTTTAAGCAAATGCTTTTCAGGAAAGGATTCTGCATTTGTTTTATCCTTGAACAAGGATCTCATAGATTATATTTATGTTATCTGTTTCTGTTACTRTCTGTTTAGCTGGGCATTGTCTCAGTTCTATTAAATATTTGTTCTGTTAAATAATAGTTTATTCTATGACAGATACTTTCATGGTATATATAGCATCTGAAACATAAGGCAAACCACAGARCGTCTCAGCAGCACTTCCATAATTAAGATACAGTGTTTAACAATTATTTTATTCTTGTGTGGCATGGTTTCCTGAAGGAATTCTTGTTCTTGTTATTATCATCATCATCACAGTGTCAATAGTCTTGGATGCCTAAGCAAAATCCAGTATTTTGAAAGAGGCAACCAACCCTTCCATGAAATCCATAGGGAAAGTTAGRTTCTGAAGAACTTCAGAAACTAGAAACCTGAGGAAAGAACTATTAGCATATGTCCAGGTAGTGCATTAGAGAGTTAGACTCCCTAGGAGAGATGTTCTGAACAGTGGAACTGCTTAATCCATGTCACAATGTCTTTACTGCCATGCCTTTGAGGGGAAAAATTAGCCTGGGGCTGGATCATTCTGTTGCAGCTATTTTTTTTTCCTTCCATTCAAAATAGCTTGCAAATTTTGAACTGTGGCAATACAATATGAATACTGCTGTCAGTTGTATGTCTAACAGATCCCTTTCCTCCATTTTCACTAATGAATTAAAAATTGTGTTCAAATGTTTCCAGATCTACTAGAAATGAAGTGTTTCACGTAAACTGGCAGAATGCATACATGTACCTCATACTGGATATTTTGTATTGAAAATATTTCTTCTASGGTTTTTTTTTTCTTTTTTGTTTGGCTTGTTGCCTTTCTTTCAAGTCTTCTTTGTGTGTTTTTTCTTATTTGGTATAAATTATTATTATAATTATTAAACAGACCAGACACAGAAAGGATGAGATTGTGAGGGAGAATAAATCATCATAATCTTACATTAKATGCAAGAATTGGATTAAAGGCTTTGTTCTGGTCAACAGAACAATGCAATGTATGCAATAAGCAGCAGAAGTTCTTTGAAACTCTTTATTAATTTAGTAACCACTATGAGTGAGCAAAAAACTAGCAGAAAAGTGTGACAATCAAATTGATAATTTTTTTACCAGTCCATGATACCACTTTAGGCAGGGGGTRCAATGGGAAATGGTACAATGAGTTCTAACATGAGTGCATGAAGACTGTCTCTACTATCATTATGGTGTTTCCTATGTAGCTGCTAATCTTAAAGAAAGTTCATAAATAACTTGCTGTTTCTTTTAAGCAGATAAAAATAAGAAGCAGAGCTCATTTTATTCCTCTTTTATTGATTTCCATAAATCCAGAAAAAGAAGCTGGTTCTGTTTGAAGATAAATAGTAATTAACAGTAGAACACATTGGTGAAATCACATTAGAATTGCTKTACTAAATAAATTTAAATTAGATAGTAATGAGCATGAAGAACAAACACTTCACATTCAGATATTCTTTGCCATAAGACCAGGATTTTTCTCCCTAAAMGTGCAGATCTGTAACCCAAAACAATTATATTTCACAAAATAAAGAGGGCGTACTGTCATCCAAGTTCCTAATCACAGATTTTATTTGTAGACACAGTGAGTTTGTCATCCAGTTCTCATTATGAATGGACTACAGGACTGTATATTTTTGAGTATACTCTGTAAAAACATGAGGTAATCATTGACTTTATCTCCTTAGGGACCAGAGACTTTGCATACATTATCAAGACCTTTCTTCTTACAAACAGTATTTTCAGCTGTTCAATAACTTAATTTTTTTGAAACATTACCTTTATCTTACTAGTTGGAGATCACTGCTATTTGGTAGGATGACTTTTACTGACCACATAAAATGAACTTTTCCTCAAATAAGAAAATATATTCTGAACGATATTTTCCTGTTGCTAAAGCTGTAAATAAGATACTTGAAATCAGACTATAGAAAAGTCATATCCAAAAAGTGAACTTGGGTTTAACACAACAGTATAACTTAGTTTCTGTTATGGCATACAGAACACTGGGCCAAAAAATTCCAGTACTCAGTTCTTATTTTTATCTCCAGTAATTCAGTACCCTGTGGACTTAATCTGAAGGCACTGATAAAGCTGGCTTATGTTCTTGAAAGGCTGTTTRCTAATATGTCTGACAGACATGGGAACTGGAGAAGGTTCTCAGTGACTAGAAGAGAAAGCACTGCACCTATWGCTCCAAGAAAAGCTGAAAGGATGATCTGGGGAGCAACAAGTCAATAAGTCCCAGTTTAGTCTGATAATGGAGAGTATCCTGGTGGAAGCCATTTGCATGTGAACRGGAACAACCATAGACTGAGCAGTCAATATGCACTTGCAGCCAGAAAATTGTCTCCTTGGCTGCATCAAAAGCAGTGTGGCCAGCAGGAKGAGGGAAGGGATGTTCCCCCTCTGCTCTGGTAATACCTCACCTGGAGTGTTGTATCCACCTCTGGGCTCTTAGCTCAGGAAAGGTGKGAGACTTTTTGGAACAGTTCTAGAGAGGTTGTAAAAATAATCAGAGGGCTGGAATGCCTATGAAGAAAGCCTGAGAAGCTGGAGTATTTCATCCAGGAGAAAAGAAGGCTCTGGGGAGACCTTATTACAAACTCTCAATACTTAAAAAGGACYTGTAAGAAAGATGGGGACAGACATTTTAATAGAACTTGTTGCAATAGGACAAGGTGCAATCATTTTAAACTAAAGGAGAGCAGATTCAGACTAGATATAAGGGAGAAATTTTTTACAATGAGGGTGATGAAACACTGGAACAGGTTGCCCAGATGTGGTARGTGCCCAATCCACAGAAGCATTCAAAACCTGGCTGGACAGGGCTCTGAGCAACCTGACTCAGTTGAAAATGTCCCTGCTCATTGCAGGTGGGGTTAGACTAGGTAATCTTTAAAGATCACTTCCAACCCAAACTGAGGTTCTATTTTTTTATCAAGTGACAACCACACCTGAATAATCTGGTTGCCATTTATGATGAAATGACTAGGTTCATGTGAGAGGAGCTGGAGCTCTTTGCAGTGCATGYCACTTACCATGATTTTACCATGGTTTTGACACTATCTCCCAAAATAACCTTTACAAAAGTTAGGACTTTATAGTCTGGAAGGGTGGACAACTAGATTGGTAAAAGGCTGGTTGTGGTGAGTTGATCATGTTCTATCAGGAGGCCTGTTAAAAAAGAAGTATCCTCAACTCTGCCACAAGGCTTAGAACACTGGAAGGCTTAAGACTGGTCCTTAGTCATAAAACCTGAAGAAACAAAACTTTGCATGTTTCTGGTTCTTCCATGTCTTTTGTCACAATTTCTTCCTCCCTACTAAGAAATGAGTCCAACTTTTTATTGGCTTCATTTTTCTCCCAATGTGTGTATATATATGTATATATATATAAGGCTTTCTTGCAGCTTTGCACATTTTCTCTATTCTCAGCTCCAGTTTAGCTTTTCCTTTCCTAATTTCAATTCTACATTTGGGCAATAACTTATTCCTCCTAAGCAGCTCTTTCCTTTCACTTCTCCCTTCACTGAATGTGTGCTTCCTTTCTGCATCTGAGCTCAGTCATGTGTTTCCTATTCATCCTGTTGGCCATACCTTCTTSAACATTCYCCTCCATRAACAAGGAGCAGCAGTGGAACAAAGCTGCCACCAGACTAACACTTAATTGTTTARAGGTCTTTATGTCTTGAGGCTCTACTTAGTAGGCTATAAATCACTTTGAGAGGAAAAAGAATCTTTGCGTCCTGACCTTGGCTTCCGGGAGAGACAGCTAGCAGTCCAGACTWGTCACTTCAAGCCAAATACTCAATGAGATTACACCTCACTATTTTAGGTTCTTTTTGGCCTMGAAAATCTTTGCTGAATAGTGTTCAAGCTCAACAAGACCAGCAGAAGTGTCCCCTCCTTAGCTCACAAATCAGAATACAGCAAGACATTATAATACCTCTCAGGAAAATGCATAAATCAAATTTGTGCCCTTCTTGGTGTGTTCACCAAACCTAAAGTTTCTCAAGTTTTCAAACTTACACAAATGCTCTAATATTTAAGCTAAAAGATAGACTCCAYRAATTCTACATTTAGTACAGAAATAMAGATCTGTCAGACTGCATATTGAATTTGTTCTCAGTGTGCCAATAATTTTTGACCTCTTTATATGTAAGCTACCTCTTGGTTTAACATCTCAAGGAGCATGCCATTAGATTCCTCCCCTCTGACTAAATAAGTAGTCACTTCAGTCAGTAGTGTAATTACTCTTCTTCCACTGGATATCAATAGCAAGAATTGCAAACAGAGGCTTGGGGAGTGCAGATGCAATCACTACCAGAGCTGACTGACAGTAGAAAGCTCTAAAAGCAGCTGGRAAGGTCAAAAAGATAAAGCAAACTTCTCTCCCTTTTAACTGATTAGATTTCGTGGGACTTTTTTATTGGGTCAACCTATTGTATGAAAGTATGTATGAGCAGAGTTTTCATTGTCACATAGACAAGATGAACAGCAGGTCCTGAGGCTGATGATAAGAAAGACYGGGCCTCACAAATTATGTAAAAGATAAAATACAAGCTGAGTTATTTAAGCCAAGATTTTTACTTYATTTAACACATAACTTAAATACACAGTCACTTCCAAATATCAGCTTGTACTCATCTCATAGGAAATGTAAGACAGAAAGGGCAGATCTTTACTTATCAGAATAACTATTTAGAGCCAAGGAATAATTACTGCTCTGCAGAAATAGCTGAAATCAGTGACTTCATGATACTTAGTCATTTTTTGGCATCTTCTGGATGATGGCCAGTAATTGGCAGTTTGAACAAGAATTTTGAATTTGTATAGCTCATTTTAACGCATATTCTATTTTRACCACTGAAATCTTATTTTTAGTATTGACTGGAGGTTAGATGGAGGAGCTGCAAGGAACCTTCTCTGAGAAGAAACAAGGGATTGCCTCATTAAAGACCTAGTTCCCTCTATTAGTTTAAAGCCATTGCCCCTTATCCTATCATTATGAGACACTTTAAAAGTCCCTCTGCAGCTTTCTCATGTGCCCCCAGTTTGAAGACTGCTATAAGGTCTCCTTCGACTCTTCTCTTCTCCAGGCTTAACAGTACCAACCTTTTTGGCCTGTCTTCACYGGAGAGGTGTTCCAACCCTCTCACCATATTTTGTGACCCTCCTCTGGACTTATTCCAAAGGGCCTGTGTTCCTCTTTTGCTGGGACACCTGACCTGGACACAGTATTGCAGGTGGGGGCAGGAGGGAAAATCACTTCCCTCAATCTGCTGGCCACATTTCTGTTGCCGCAGTCCACAATATGCGTGGCTTTCTGCACTACAAGTGCACCTGCCATGTCATGTTGACCTGACCTCCTTGTCAACCAACAGTTCCAGTTTGGGATTGTTCAGACCCACATGCAACACCTTGCACTTGACCTTGTTGAGCTTCATGAGGTTCCCATGGGTCTACCTCTCCAGTGTAGCAAGGTTCCTCTGGATGGGATCCCTTCCCTCCAGCAAATCTGCTGCACCAGACAGGTTGGTGTCATCAGCARCCTTACTGAGGGTGCACTTGATGCTACTTTCTATGTTGCTGACCTGAGTTATTTCATCTTTGCTTTCTTGTCTTATTYTGTTAGTGAGAAGGACTGAAAGAACAGCTGGATGATCAGATGGCAGCAGGACAAGGTCAACCCAACACATTAAAAAGAAACCGAAACACTTTAGTCTCTCAAAGAGATCTTAAAATTGTTTTCTTAACCTCAAAGAAAAYCAGAAAGTCTTAAGAATTATCAAGTCTTTCAGTGAAGACAGTCACAATCTGGTAATCACAGAATCCTTTCAAATTAAGCAATTTAAAATTAACAAACAAACTAAGTTTCAGAGTCAGAAAACTTGTCTTTTATTAAATCCATTTTGCAGTAGGGTTGGTGACCAARATACTYATGGTTTATACTTGAATATAAAAYAAATTTTTCATTAACATGAAAATTATTTCACTTGAAGCATGTCTGAATCATCTGGGTTATATTTTGATTTAAGATTATTCAGATAGSAAGATTTAGAAGAAGTGATTAACACCTCAGTCACGAAAGTGACCTTCAGGACAAGAGATCCTAACATATTTTGTTTAATTACTTATTTCTTTAAAGTTTTTATACTGAGCATCTGAATTGAAATTCATGTCTGTGTTTTCATTAATTTTTTTAAATATCAAACTTAGTGAAATAGTGAGATATATATTTTTCTAATTTTAKTCTTTAATAATTGTGTAGGAGAGCACATTCAGAACTCAACATCAGACCACTTTGTATCAATGGAAATGTATCTGTACTCCTAGWTTATATTTTGTTTCTAGTTTTAATTTTTCTGATTAAATTCCAATTGATTTATAATTCCACAAACAGTCATGAAAATTCTACGTGTTTACAGTGTATCTTCATATTCCCTCACAAAGAACCTTGGTAACTTATCAAGCCAAAATAATTGTTACATAGCCTTTGATGTCCTTAGATTTTGAACAAATTTCTTGTATCTATAGTAACATTTACAAAATCAAAGGATTCTGGAATCACGTAGACAAAAGCACTTCCTGAGTAAGACATTTCAAAGGCTATTTTAGTGTAAAGAAGGCTATGGAAGCATGGTGTTTTCTTACTCAAAATATCTATCCTCTATGAACATTAAGTCTTGTAGTTGGAACGATAAAAATCAAAATGTTTAGTTGTTTGTTTCTTTACATTTGAGGGATAAATTCAGCAGTTATTGTTAAAAGCACTAACATTCATTACTCCAGCCAACAAATGGCTGTTTAGACAAAACCGGTTTTAGAGTCAGTGACTCACAAGGAACCTTCCATTCTACGWTTTTCTGTCTAACACTCTGGTACCCTCAATGTACAAGCAATAAACAGTAACAGCTGTGATCTTGAATAAARAGCTATTCTACTTGGGACTTTCAGAACTACTTTATGAAATCACTTTACTTCTTATTTTACTCTAGGAAAAATACAGTTTCTTACATGCCAAGATCACCAAAGTTTTTCTCCAAAGTATCTGGTGTAAGGATTTTAACCAGGGTGTATTAGTAATATTTAGTGCTTAGGAAGACCATTGTTGCTGCCAGTGAAATCATGATAGAATAGACCTGTGCATTTTAATTCTGAATGGTGATCATCTTTTTAAGAGTCTTTGTGATGTGCAAAGCATTAGATTTATATCAGCAGGGTGGATGACATGCTATATTTTAATAGTTAACAAATTATTTCTAATGTATCATCAGCAACCTTCTAATTAAAAATCTATTTAAAATTAAATAAAATTATGAAYAATGTAAAGTAAATCCAAAATAACATGAATTCATGGAGAACTTAAAATTTTAAGAGATACATTATACACCAGATTTTTAGAGGCAGAAGGGCAGAGATCAGTGTGTAAAGACTGTCTTCTCTAAGACATTAAATTACATGATGACCAKAAAAAACATTCAGAATATCTAATAAAATTTAGGAATTTTAAAATAAGATTTAATGAACAAAATGAAATATATTAACGTAATTTGGCCTAATCAATTCAATATATTTTAATTTGTTTCCAATTTCCATTCATTTGTAAGTRCATAATATTTTAAGAGTTGATTATTAAATATCTCAATATATTAAAACACTTTTTTTTTAATTCAACTGATCATTGGGAACAATTCATGTTGTCATCCATCTTTAAAGGGACTTGGTCTTTGAAAGAAAAGTTGTTCCTAAATTGTAGCTAACTGGAAAAAAAGAATSAGAAAAAAGTCCACAGCAAAACCCAACATTTTATCCTTGTTGGTTAAATGTGTTAGGGAAAAACACTAAAGTCAAACTGCTTTGAAAATGATGAAGAATCGAGACAAAAGCACACCTGCAAATTGCTTGCTCCTTTTCAAATTAGAATCTCCTGAGTGCTCATGTGCAGGTGTCTTGTCTTTTATAAATATAACAGAATTCTTACAGAAAAGTGTACATAAATGTTAATACAACTGTTTTAACATTTATTCATTAGAAATGACATCTGCAGCACCGCTGCCTAATGCACAGAAGTTTCTGTGACACTCGGGAAGTGCTACTTAGAACACAGGCCACCTGAAGAAAATATTGCAGGGGGAGGCTTTAAAAGATTTAGGCAGAAAAATTATAGAGATTTTTTTCATTTTTTTGCTGAAATGTCAAGGATAATTTTGAAGAACAGTGCACAAGTGATATGTGGACTAAGATTTGTGGTGAATGGAAGAAGGATATACAGCTGTATAGAAATTCCCAAAACTGTACTTATTCTTTGTTCTGTGGAGAATTAAATTTCTCTCAGTTCAGTGGATGCAAATTGCATCCTTTTTTATCTTGTACATTATGTGGCATTCATCACAGCCTGGAATAGATAGGAAAAAACCATTTTATACAGAAAAAATGCAGAAATGATTCAACTTGAGGAAACAGCTGTAAATATTTCTGCAGTCATATGATCCCGTGTGTTTTCATGTTGCTTAAGATGGATCAAAACACTGTGTATGAACTAGCTCAGCAGCACCCTGAGCATTTAAATAAAAGTAAACATCATTTTAGGGAAATTTAATTCATCTCTACCCGTTAAATATTTTGTCATGACTCTGTAAGATTGTAAAGGTTAGCACTAAAGGCAATGGTGTTGATCCAACGGGTCATAAAGTCGAGGTGTTTCTGTGGTTCTGTGCAAATTCAAATGACAAGGTAGCATTTTATTGTTTGCAAAATTTACTCTGTATCTATGGTAATAGTTTTTTCCCTGCTGAGTTAAAAGGAATACAYATTAATTTTCTTTGTACTATACAATAACTTATTTCAACTGAATGTATGGGAGATTAAAGAAATTWTAATTCAAGTCTTAATATAAATAATACTTCAAAAGAATTAGATAAAATTCTATTTAAATTAGTATTTATTTATTCTCCAATAAGGAGATTAATTTTTTGTTCTTGCTATAATATTAAAAGCATGTAAAACCTGTGAAATAAACCTCTTGGCTGTGGTAAAGAGTAGATCATACCTGTGAATCCAGGTAGACACAGACACTGATAGCCTCCAAGCCTGTTGATGCAKCTTCCTCCATGTAAACAAGGTAAAGTTTCACACTCATTTACATCCATTTCACACAGAGACCCATAGTATCCAGGTGCACAGTTACAAATGAATCTTTAGAAAAAGAAAAATCAGGTATGTCAACGGAAGTAACAACTGGATCTATTGCAATATTTTAAAGCCATGTGTATCTCCTGATGCCAAGTTGGTGTCCCTAATCCTCATCCATATTGAAATAATGAACATTTTCATGTTTTTCATTTCTCATTTCCATGTTTCTGAAGCAAAGAAGATGATTTACTTTTTATTAAATTAATAGAAAAATTTGGCACAGTAGTTTAAACTGAAAGTAYAAGAAATTATTTAAAGGCTAATGATCTTCTGGCATAAATCTCTGAATACTTGTGAAGTGCTGTTGGACAAACACAGGGTTTGTAGCAATATAACTCAAGATCAGTTTKCTTCCATTTCAGTCTTTTTCCTAATTAAAAAAAAATAAAGATGAAAAGAACAAGTTGTGAAGAAGACATTTTCCATTTTATCTTCCTTTACAACCACATAAGAAATAAAAAGCTGAGTTAGTAGCATTTGCTTACTCATTTTAAGTTGTCATATGGTGAAGGTCCCATCCAAACAATGAATTAACATAAGGAAATCAGGGAAACTTTTAATTTTGTAATAACTAACCTGTTTATGAGATCCAGGCAAGTTCCATTGTTCTTGCACGGTCTTGATAAGCATTCATTAATCTCCACTTCACATAAGGTCCCAGTAAAGCCATGTTGGCAGGAGCACCTAGCAAGAAGGATGCCAYTACATTACTTTTTATGTTATTATAAAGATTCTGGAAAAATATGGCAGATGTTGAGAGGTATTAATTAAATGGTACCAAAATCATGTTTGCTTTTCACTGGTGATTGCAAAGAGCAGTACTTTAACAAGCACCAAAAAGTACAGTGTCTAAAGCCCAGTAAATAAGACTTTTGTTATCATTAGCTGAAGGCCACAGGCTTTGTGCWGACTCCACTGTACAAGGGCTTACTTAGAAYTTGCCTTGGCCTGAGATGCTTTTCACTTGTTTTGACACCTGCCCTGCAGCCAACTGACTGATGTTTCTCATGCTATAGCATCGTCTATGGAGTAGCTGAATAACTATGGTGAAGGTGTGAGATGACCATGGTGTTTTGTGTTCCACTCCTGAAGGATGGGATGGCATCCAGAGGGACCTGGACAGGCTTAAGAAGTGGGCCCCTGGGAATTAAATGAGATTTAACAAGACCAAGAACAAGCACCAAGGTGCTGCACCTGGKTCAAAGCAACACTGATTTCAACACGGGCTGGGGGATGAACAGATAAAGAGCAGCCCTGCTGASAAGGACTTAGGGGTGCTGGTGAGGGAGAGGGTCCAAGAAGGCCTGAGACTGAAGATGAGAAAAACCCACTGTGGGCATCATAGTTCTCCTGACAAAGACTTCCAGGTAACAGTGAGTTGGAGTAAGACTGCCAGTTCTTGAGGAAGAATAAAATCACTAACCACTGAATGCACACAGACATTGGGAGGGTAATCATAATCAAAGAGACATAATTGCAAGAGTTCTTATATGACACCTATAACTACATTCTTCATGAAATTTTTCTATTAAATTAAACTCAGATTGTTTGTACTATTGTAATTAGACTWACAACAACTCTGKTTTTTGAATTAGATCCTTATTATTTTAATTAGCCCAACTATAAATTTTTGGGGTCATACTTACGTTGTATATGTATAACTTTTTGCACACAAGGAGATTTAAACTATAATGTAACTCTCAAACAYATTGCAAACATTAGACAGTCAAAGTACCAAAGGAAAAGATGATAAAAATCCACATATTTTTCATGCAAGTAATTTTCCTGACCTGTAGTGGTTGACCCCGTCCACACAGAGACCTCCATTCTGGCATGGATGGGAGATGCACTCATCACTGTTAACTTCGCAGTAAGTACCCTCAAATCCTGAAACACAGATTTCATTATCTGTGAATGAATGAACTCTACCACTTGGTGTGAATAAAAGGGTCACAGATTATCATGGAGGTCTGGCTATCTGARCCCAGGACTAACTCAGACAATGAAAGTGGCTGGCCTGGGAAACTTCAGCTGCACTCAGAGTTGTTTAAGAAAAGCTTGAGAGAAGCATCAGCAATGGCTGCCTCCTCTTTGGAACATTTAAGCTGAAGGTCATTGCCCTTGGTATCTGAGTTGTGCTGCAGCCATGGCCTCTGCCTATCTGTGTGATATGCTGACTTTGGCCTACAGACAGGCTCCTTGGCTTGATCTTGGATTGCTSCATTCCCTGTAGCTTTGACTGGCATCCTCTGCTGTTCCTGGACACAGCTACAACTGCTGCCTTGCCTGCCTCATTCRTATACTGTCAGACTTCTGCTTGACCTTTGCTTCTGAAGGAGCCAGCCCRTACTGCCCACTGACCCTAAGATCAAGACTACAAGTAGAAGTAATCCTGAAAGAACTTTCTCCAAATATTTTTGTTCTTTAGCTTCAGCAAGTTAATTTCCAGACAGTATATGAAGTCTCAACATGCTTTAATGAATCAGAGAGAACAGATTTGGAWAGAGCATCTGAATAAATATACTGGGGAAATGTAACCCATTTTAAAGGGCTAAAAAGCTTTCTTGGAGAGTGGGGGACAAAATCAGAAACTAAAAGCTAATTAACTAATTAATATATTAGAGTAGTGGAAGTTAGAGGACCACATTTATTCAAAGCAGTCAGGAGCTGAAGAAAAAAAAAAACAAATGAGAAACCCCCATCTGGTTGTAATATTTAAATGAAGAAAARTAGTGATTAAGATCTTATCTGCACAGTACTTCATTTGCATAATACATTTGCCTGTGTAAATGTTCCAGAATATGTCCTAAAATGAAATAAGACACTTAAGTGTCTGAAGTGATACATGAACCCTATTTCTGCTCRTAGACAGCATACTACATCTTATAACATTTGCATAAAATAAATAAATAGGTGCTTGGCTAAATGCATACTTGTGTTTAAGTTCTATACATATGGTGGAGAAACTATAGCTACTTAGTTCAATTTTCCACAAATTCAATATATTTGTTTTCAGTTGATGGAGAAACCATTGCAATGTGCAAACTATTGACATTGCATGACTAATATGTGAGTGCTGATTGCAAGTTGCCTAAAGACCATTAATAGAGTTCACCAAAGTGATTCTGAGCATCACTTAGATAAGCAATTAAATTAAAACAATTTTAATTTAGCTGYTTAAATTCAGTATATATTGCTATAAATATGGCAAAGGTTCTACTGGATTCTTTATTAAACTATAAGCAAAAATTATTATCTATACTTTTTTAGATACCCGGATAACAATAATGATTTATTTTTTGTTATATTATATATTTGTTGTTTTCTAAGTACTTAATGAAGGTGGGGAAATCATGAGAGACAACTGTTAGAATAGTATGGTTTATTTTTATCCAGAGAAAATCACAAGAGGAAGACATAAGTGTCTTGATCAGAGTCTCAGAGAAAGCTGTAGAAAGAAATCTCTGTCCTAYTCAAATAAATTATCTAAATATGACTCCACATCAAAGCAGTTGGTATTTTCTTCTTATCAGAATTATTTCTGTTCAGTAACTTTTGGGCCAGACTGAAATGAGTCATCAATTGCTCAAAGTTTCACAGCAATGTTACTGTAAAGCTGGAAAAATAAAGCCTGGCATATTTCTCAAACTGCCCATTCAGTTATAGTCACTTAAACTGTTATGATGCTATTCTTTTTTTCAGAAATTTCTTGAGCATAAAGGATACTCTTAATAATTTCCTATTTGTTTGCTTCACAAAAAAAAACCCAACAAAGCCAAAACCAAATTAAAAAAAAAAAGCTCAGAACAAACCACCAAAAAACCCCAAAAATCCTCCTGAGAAACTRTACAAGAATTATCATAATAACAAGAATTGTCTCAGGGTACTGTTTTGAASTATTTCCCTCAGCACAGGCAACTTTGTATTCTGAATGGTTTGTCTATTATGTGCAAATGGGCCTGTACTGGAGGTACAGATACTTTTCTTATCTGTAGCATGTGTCATCTGCATCTTAATGCTGCCAGACCTTCTTCTATCCCTGCRGGTAGTTTGATTAAGGAAAAAAGAAAGGTAAAAGAACAGTAAGTTAGTGYACCACAGACCAAGTACTAGACCTGGTTGTGTGAGTAGGCATAAGTCACTGACACACAAAGTATTCAGTAGATGTTTGATACATCCCATTCAGTGCTACTGGTTAAGAGCAGAAAAGATGACAGCACATTTCTCTAACTCTGGTTTAATTAAGAAATTGGAGGGCATGGTGAATGTAAGACACAAGGACTAACAGGACTATTTGTAGTCAATGTCCTCATCTGTAGTTTCTCATTTATTTGCAATATTTGAAATTTCTGAAGCTAAATTTGATTTCTGAGTGGAAGGCTGTCAATGGGCAGAGCAAAAGGAACTTTACTGTAACACACTGAAGGTAACTGTCCTAGGTTGGAATGTAAGATGTGCCTAAAGTATGTATTTTATTACCATCTTCATGAGCTGTTGAGATCAGGTGGGGCAGTTTTTTCCTTGCCTCCTCCCTCCAGACTATCTTCTGTTAATGGGCCATCAATGCCCTGCCCAATGACTCACAGGTAACTCCTTTCAGGACCTGTCTCTGCTTAATGGGCAATCAAGGACCCATTGTGTGACTCATAGAATGATATCAGCCCATTGTGAGATGCTCTGCCCAGGGGGGAGGAGCCAAGCATTCCCACCTGGATATAATCTGGAGTTTGGAACAGCACAAACCTTACTGACTGGATTCCCAGACAACAGGAGCTGCTAGATCTTTCTTTGGGATCGGTGCTTCTACAAAACCGCTTCCTCTGGACTGCTACCACCACCCTAATGAACACGGTGTCATTTTCTATTCTAATTCTGTCAAGGATATTTTCTTTTGTTCCTTTTACTATTGCATTTATTATATTGTCCTCCTATTAAATTGTATTTCTGAYTTAGAGTCTCTCACTGGYTTTGCTTTCAAACCAGTACAGGAACTTGATGTAACATTATAAATAACTARCAGATATATAGATATATTTTAGCTTTGTAATTCTATCACAGAAAAGTTGTGAAGATAACAATGCAAAACTGAAAAATAAACCCCACTTTTATACAAAAAATTTTCTTTTGGTGATACTATAGAATATTAAGGCAAGCATCTCAGTAAAAAATACCACAGTTATCAGATTAGAATAAATAAAATGGAAAATGGAGACATTGCTCATTCYGCTTTTGCCTGTCATCCTCTGTGGCTATGGATGCTTTATGGTTTTTTTGGAGTAAATAGTACAGAGATGAATATATAAAGCATTATTTAAACACATTTTTTGAATGCAGTTATACATATTTTTCTAGCCCATAGCAATATTTCAACATCTTGAAAAGAATAAAATAAGCAAAAATATAGCAGGCATTCTACTTTAGCTATTTTTCCTGCAAATGGAGGAAAAACCCCATTTTCATCACAAAATGTTACTGTCTATCTACTACTCATTATGAAATGAGCAATCTAAGTAYTCAATTTACTATGTTTTCTTATGCTTAAAAATTATCTCAGTCACTTTTTTTAAAAAAGGAATTTTTTCATAGTGGCATTACTATTACAAATTGCAGACTACTTAGATGATATTTTGATCTGTGATGAAAACTTGTGAACTAATGCAGTAACTTTTTTGAAGGAATTTTTAGCATTTCTAGCAATTTTGCAGTAGATTTAATGAAAACCTGCTTTCAACTAAAATGTTTATTCAGAAACACACAAATCTGCTTAAAAGCATCCCAAAATATTATTCATATTTTCTGCATGTCTGTCCTCTGGTATGTCTAGAATTTATCAAGCTTTTATAAAGGATGTTTCAATAAAGTCATATTACAATGAGCCAATTTTAATTCAGGCCWTAAATATGTTTTCAGAGTAAATTACAAAAAGAAAGCAGTGCAACATTGCGCACATCACTTGTACAAACAGGAAAAGTCAAAGTTCAAAACAAATACTTCAGATGTCAATAAAATATTTATTTTAGGAATATTGTTGAACAGGTACCAATTATATTACCTTCTAATTCAAAAGAGTAGTTAAAATGCTCATATCTAAGTGGAACTGGTTTAAAGAAAGAATTGGTAGCATATTTACATTGAAGATGAGATTCCTCATGGGTCTAACATGTAAGGACTCTGGTATTTTACATGATAGTCATACACAATTTAAAGGGCATTTTAATACATTAGTTTATTTTGTAAAAGCTACACATAGCTTTGATTTTCTGGGWTACCTAAACTAAAAATTATATCGGGATGTAATTTTTAAGGAAATGTAGTTTCCAAGTTATTTCATGTGTTCCAAGAGGAAATAAAAAAGACAATGAGGGGAACTGCTTTAAAATGTTTAATATGTCGAATATGTTACTGTATAAAACTCTTTTTTAAATMGTGACATTACCTAAGTGATAACAGACTTGTTACTGTAAAATGGTTTTATCTTTCAAACATA
Source organism: Alauda arvensis (assembly GCA_902810485.1). NCBI lineage: Eukaryota > Metazoa > Chordata > Aves > Passeriformes > Alaudidae > Alauda > Alauda arvensis. Next base: position 2,282,385 of record CADDXX010000089.1, on the reverse strand, counting down.
TTTTACTGTATTTTTTTATGTCACATTGGAAAAACTGAAGGTGTAAACAAAATCTCATCAATATTGCTGGTACTCACATAAGTTTTTTTTTTAATCAAATGGATACAGCAGTTAGTTTAAAACATTTATTTGTGGATATACTGAATATCTATAGATATATTTGAAGAAGACTCTCAGGTTAACAATTTTTGTAGTAACATAACATATTCAAGGTTTTCAGAAATTAACAGAGATTAAAAACAACTGAAAGTTATTACAGTTCTTTGTGTTTGAAAATATAGCCTTATTTCTCTCTATATTWAAATATTCAGGTGACATGAAAATARCTATTTATATGAGGTCTAGAAACATCTGGAAAGCTGTTAGTTGAGATTGGACAGATCCTGTTTTTATTTTTGTTTCTCTGAAATGTAGGAAATCCTACATTCCMCAACTCTGTCTATGGGCCTTGTGGGAGCTGCAAAGTGATGAAATATGCAGAATATAGAATATAGAAACTGAATATCTGCTGTCACAGTTATGGTCTTTTTCATCTCCTTATTCCATTGCAGAGAAATGTTATGGAATTGACCTCTACAGGTAACACGATTCTAATGGGATTCTTTTGCCATAAGCTCTCTACTGTTTTGCTCATCAGAACAGTATCATAGATGTTTGTCTCCTTACCATGAACTATTTATGAACCAATGTTTGCAAACAGCAGAGGTATCATAGCAGTCCCATAATCATTAGTTCAGGTACTTAGGTTGTTCAGCATAACATAAGTAGGTACATAAATCAAAATCAAAGGTGTGTAAAATATTAGGCACTGTAAAAAGGCTATTTCCCTCTATAAATTATGACTGTGTGTGTCTAAAAAAGAAACTGGCACTGAAGGGCTCAGAAATGTGACAATGGCAGACTCCAATTKAAATAACTTACTTTTCATCATCTATTTATTATTTCTGCTTGGTATTATAAGTTTTGTATCTTATGATAATTTTAACTTAACCTTGTTTCAGACATCGGCTGAAAAATATTTTGCTTCAGTTCAAATTTCTAGCTGTAAGGTGCTATAGACCAAATAAAAATAATCACTAGCATCTAGGAAAAAAAAAAAAAGTAGGTGTCATGGGAAAGCTATTGACAGGAGACTGATAAAAGAGGTGAAAAAGTCCTGGGAAAAAAAGTTTAAAAAAAGGAGTTCTGAAATTACTTTGGAGCATCAAGAAAGTATTGCTTTTAGAAATGGTAAAGAAAAAATAAAATTCCAGTAAAAACTGTAGCTATTGTTTCTCGTTAGAGATGAGTCCTTTTCATAGATTTCCCTGGAACAATACACATAATTTCTCTACAGCCTAAAACTGATGGCTTTAATCTTAAACCTCACGCATAAACCAATTTTTCAACTTCTCAGCTCTGAGTTTTTTATATCTTTAAAACAACAATGAGCAAAAATAAGATGACAAAGTTTTTGTGTACTAATGTACTGTAATGACATATGTTGCCACTCCCTGTTCTTTTTACTCCTCTCTAAAATGATGTGTTTCCCATCTATGAAATAAAAAAGAAACAAAAAATTAAAAAATCTTTACAGCAATAATAAAACAGCAAGAGGCAAGTAGTAAAGAATGCAGCCTGCCTACCACCTGAAAGATTTTTCCTAAGCTGCCTAAAGAGTCAGCAGAGTGACAAATATTTCTATAGCATTAGCCATTTTATTTTGTATTTCTGCTTTTGCATGAAATTAAGTACATCAGAGAATAATACCTCCTTAATGGAATACTGTGGACATTCACAATCTAGACATTTCCAGTTTATTTCTTTCAACAATATCTATATTATTCTATTGATATAATTTCCCTTCTACCATAACTGATTAAAATGTTACTGAGTTARTACAAATGCTGGCCAAATAATCCATATTTCTGAAAAAAGTAGGTAAAGCTTTGATATGAACTCTCTCTATATGTATGTAATATCTAATGTGTAATATGAAGCATTTCCTGATAATTTTTCTATCACAACCTAACATGTACATGGAAAATTGCTTCCATTGTAATAAGGAGGCTGCATGAACATCCTGAGCATATCCCAACTATATTACTTGGACTAACGAGGGAAGTTCTACATCTAATTTTAAAGAGAGAYTAATTTTTACCTTCTAAGAAGTAGGAATTCTAGGAACCATCTTATTTCAATGATCTTGCCCTTCCCTTCCTGTCTTTATGTCAGCAACARCTCTGTCTGTGGTTCCTACTAGCTTGCCTTGCTACTATACCTATCTACTAATAATTCCCATATAAGAATAAATCACTTTCAAAAAGAATTCCTATTACAAAACACTAGATATTTTCTGGCCATAGTTTATGGTTGCAAATTATTTTTCTATCTTGTTCTTCTTTGCAATAGTTTTTTGCTGGTAATTTCACACCTTGTGAAAACTGTTACCTGTTATCTCCCACTTCATCATTAATTAAACTTGTTGTTCATCAGTCCCAGCCAGGGAGCTGATCTTGCACTCAGTAGTTGTATGCCCCCTCATAATTTTCCTTGATTTTGAATACATTTTTTCAGTATCTTTTTTTTTGTCTTGGAACACAATTGTTCTCAGAAAGTGTCGCTTTTTTTACCAAGTTCTCCTATCTTTTGTGTTGCTTCTACAAAATTAATAGTTTTGTGCTTGCCATTATCTAGAAGACCATGGTCTAATGCTTATAAAGAGCATGGTCTAATTCTTATACTCTTTTTTATTTTCCCTCCATTCTACTTATACATGCAGTTGAACTGCTGTTTGAATTTTTTTCATGTAGACCTTTTGGGGAATTTACAATTAGTGGCCGAGGCTCAGCTATATTTCAACATTATTCAACATTCTATAGTTTTGATTACATGTCCTGTCTTGCTCTTCTGTTACACTAAATTTTTATTTCTATTAATAAGATTAAGTCTAAGAATGGAATTCTCCAATATTGTAAGGGCATGCTGATAAATTAGGCAATAAAAATTCTGCTATTTCTCCATAGTTTTCCTTCCTCCTGTTTTTTTTGCATTTAGTGTGTAATATTTAAGGAGATTCAGTGCTGGCTATATGATTAACAGCTCAAACCCCTATGTCCTCCTAATTATCTTGATCAAACCCTTGCTTATCAATTACTGACCAAATATTTAAGAGGGGTTTTCTGTTCACCTCTTGGGAAACTGCAGAAATCATTCTGCAGCAATGATTTCTAAGCTTYTGCAATAATGGCCCACCGTACAACATTCTTGGAACCTTGAATATACCATCATGCAGTTATAGAGATCWTAATTTTTTTAAACTGTTTAGCCTGTTTGTTAATCTGTTTTACCCACTAATTATGACTTCATAATCTTTCTACTTATTTTCTGTGGCAATTCTGCCTTAACTAACACCTTGCATCAAACCTATCAATTTGTTGTGTTAATTCTGTCCTAAACTAACATCCTACATCAACTTTGATTCTGCCCAACTCACRTTCTATCAGCTTTTGTCTTCTTTGACCTAGCCAATGCGTATTCTCTTTTTCTTCTAAATATGTACCACTTTCAATGGTACAATATATGGTTGTACCCATCTCACATTGGTACTTTACGGATAGCTGTTAGGATTTGGAAAGCACTGCCACATTTTGTGATTCCTGTTATACCAGGCTTTCTAATGGCCAGACKGTTAGCTACTGGCAAATTTAATCCATACCATTTACTACTAAGTCAAGTGTCTTGGAGCAATCTGTCTATGTCAGTGCGATTGGCCTTTGTGATCAGGTCTATAATTCTTATGAGTTTATCAGGAGAAAAAGGGAGGAACAAGCAAGACAAAAACAAGTAAATAATAGAAAAGAAGACAACAGAGGAATTAGGTTTCCTCAAACTGCWTTCACATAAAATTCTGTATTTTTCTGTATCTCCTTTTTTTGATAACAGTCCTGAATAACTGGTTGCATTTTTCCTAACATGAGTGATCTACTCGTTTTATTAATTATGCATTTTACCCGTTTTCAATTCTGAATTTTTCACTTTCCAAGATTTATTAGCAATGTATGCTACTGATTCACATAACTGCCCTACAACTTCCCCAAGGATTCCTACCTGCAAGCTTCAAGAATTCTTAAAAATTCCATCAAAGCTCCCAGAGAATCCTGGCTGCATAGTTTTTTTTATTCTGCAGAAACGGTGCACAAAAATGTTTGGAAAGGATGACTTTTTTGAGGAATGTTGAGAAAATACTTGAGTTACATGTCTCTCTATAGATCATTTCTGAAAAAGGTTTCAAAAAATCAATATCTTGTTTCAAAGGCTGTTTTTGAAAAACAGCTTTTCTTAAAGATGCTTCACTAAGCAACTTGCATACCTTCCCAGTGATGTTTCCGTTTTTTTACCTCAGCTRCTTGCCGTAACCTTTACCTTAATAGTGAAAAAACTCAAGGGTCCTAGATATTATATCCATATTTTTGTAGCTTAGTAAATGACAAGTATAATTGTCATGTAACACTGCAGTTATWTGCTATCCTTTGTCCCTAAGAGACCCCTGCTTTCATAGATGTAACAGTGAAGACTTCAAAATCCTGCTCTAATTCCAGTTTSAGTGATTGTACTCCCCTTTTACTTAAATTTTCTAAATTTTCAGTGCAGTTGTTAGTTAGTTAACGTATTCTTCAATTCCTWCATGGAAGCATATAGCAATGTTCTGCACAGTTAAACTGTTGCTCTGTTCCACCTTAGCAGTTCTTGCACATTGAGGGAGAGATTGTGTCTTTTAAGCCGTGGCCCAGGGAAACTGTCAACACCTGCTGTGATTTGGTTTGTTGTGCATACAGAGAGCAGCCCACTATATCCATTAAGCGAGAGAAGATTACTTCCCTGATGTGCCAGGCCTTCCTGACAGCTCAGCAGGAAAGGAAACCATTTCCAGCTTGCTCCAATTTTTGTACTTTCACCAATTTGCATCTATTTTTTATAAATCTGCCTGTCTGTTTTGCCAATTTAGTTTGTCTCTGCTGGCCASGTACATGTCCATCTCTATGTCATTGTAACAACTGACTGAGAAATACCGATATTGCCTGCTGAATGCAAGCCACCACAGATTTAATAAGTATTGTAAAATAAGAAATTAATAATAGGTAAACTGACAGCTATCTTTCCAGTCTTTTAACACAACTGATAGACCTGCTGCAATTCATGGTGGTTTTATGTTCTTTGAAGCATATTATTTTCTAYTTACATTAAAGAYAGSAATAAATTCAATATATATTTGCAATTTTCCAGAGCACAACAGAAAGTGGAAGAAATTAACTATTCCAGTCCTCACCTGTTTTGCAAATGCACATTGGATTTCCATCTGTTTGTGCCAAGCAGGTTGAATTGTTTATGCATGGATTGTAGGGCAGCTCACAGGGACTGAAGCGCTGGTGGCAGAAGTCGCCAGTATAAAATGGAGGACAAATGCATACAAASTGCCCTGGCTTCACAGATTCAAAACACGTGGCTCCATTCAAGCATGGTTCAGATTCACATTCATTTATATCTTCACTGCAGT
>CADDXX010000089.1:2249379-2276682 GCA_902810485.1 Alauda arvensis | reverse complement strand
GGCAATCATATCAGAATGCATTATGAATAAAAGTTCTATTCAGGTTATTCTCCAAGAATTTATCTGAGCAAAAGCAAAAGGGCTTATTCTAATTCACATTATCACTTGGAGAACCATCTGGTTTAGGAAATGCAGATAGAATCACGTTTAGACCGTTTTTAAGATGTAACAGCACAAATGATCAAATATGAAGAGTGAATTTTCTAAATGTTATGGATTAGAAGGACATGTGGGAAACTAGTAAGTACTTCAAAGTTTGGGATGAAATGTATCAGGTAGCATATCCAGTACATTTAAGAAAGAAAGTAGGAGTCATGAAGGATCCTAATGTCATTATGTCCTTTCTCTTTTTTGAATGCTTTTGTGAAGATTTGTTAGTGATAACACAGAAGAAAACYTCTACCAAAATTAAAATTACATCTGATTATAAGGAACCTATCTTCATGAATTAGATAAATATCTTTTTCTATTCACAATATAAAAACAATAAAGTTCTGTAAATTAAAGAAAAATCAATTTGCTAATGTTTTCAAAACTTGCAGAGACAAATTTCTTCACTAGCTGCAATAAAAGAGGCCTCTATGTACTTTAAAAGTCTTATATTCCTGTTGTTTTCACTGTAAATWWAATTTAATTTWATTTTATTTTTGCTGCTATTTGGCAGGACAAAAGATAATATGAAAGATCAACCATTCCTGCTCTTGTCTATATTGATTAATATTGATTTCACTATTCAAATAGATCTTCATAGTTACAATTTGATAAGAGAAATTGTTCTTAAAAAAAACCCAGGTCATTTAATGGAGGATCTGTTATATAGTTCTGTTCTGCAAAGTACAARTATTGTTTGCCACATAAAACGCAAATTTCATCCCTTAAAAAAGATAGTCTATTCTTTCAAATTTTTTTATCCTGTGTTTTTTATTTGTGGGATACAATAACCATGTTACATGAAATGGAATGGATATTATAAAGGAACTGCATAATTTTGAAGTTCTGAGTATTTTAGTATTAAGCATTCAAAAATCCTTATATAGGATACTATAATTTTCTCATGTTAAAAACTAATAATCATTACTATCAAAAGCATTCAGACATTMTTAAAATAACTGACAAAGATCACATTTCAGGACTCATCATTTATTATACTCAAAACATACTTTTGGAAATATGGTTAAAAATAAATATTTTCTTATTCTCTGCTTATTCACAACAGACATACCTGCTTTTGCTATACATGGCAGAATGCATTTATTATCTAGAAGCAAAATCCACTTCATGCTCAATCAGTGCTTTACTGAATTTTCTCTTAAGTAGTCAATACATAAAAACATCAGACTCTTACAAATTAAGCATCTCCAAATGTATCATACTGAACACAGGAGAACACTCTGACCCAACAGATCAGAACACAGATGTTAATTGGTTTACAGCTACTCTTTTTTTTGTTGACTTCTTTTATGAGTTGTGAATAAATTACTACTGATGCACTACTACAAATTGGTATGTAGCACTTGGCTATGCTCCATTTTTAGCCTAAAAAGCTCATTAAATGGAGAGCCTTTCACTTTGTATTAGGAGAACACAGTTCAGTTCTGACCTGGTCTGACTTTATGGATATAACTGAGGTGCAGGGGAGCAAACATTAAACACACTCCATTCCTTTTTTTTTTCCCTAATGAGTTTCATAACTGCCTTTGAGTTACCAAAACTATTCTGTATGACTACAGGGAACACTAGGTCACAGAAACACAGCAGTTATCTACACTACACAATTGGCCAGTCCTACACTGGCTTCATGCCAGCTGCCAGCTGAAATGCAATAATCAATATTATTGCAAAGGAGACAATTAATAACAGAACTTCTTGTACTCCTTTCTGGATTGTTAGGAAAAAAGTTACTGGAGTCTTCATTAAATGTGGGAAAAAACCCCAAAAAACATAGAAGCATCTATCCTGAGGCCCAGTTTTAAGAGTCAAGATAGAATTTTGAGTTAATGAGAACTGTTATTTAAAAAAGGTAAGGAGGTATTAGGGCTATTAAAAGCAAATTATAAATAAAGCTATTATAGCTGGTATTCTTGGAAATTAACTGATCAAAAGAAAAACCCAAAAAGATTTTTCCAGAAGGACTAATTATTTTTTCACTCCATTAGAAAAATCAAGATGATTTTTAGAATTCTCAGGGGAAAAAAAAGTCTAATATATGCTTTTAAGAGCTCATTTAAAGTTAYTCAATGCTGAATTTCTTTCTATTTTTTTTACCAACTTGTCAATATAAATATTTTTCTTTCCAATAACCAAATCCAAATACACCCATTGATATTAGAAAACCAAATCATGACTCTTTTATGTAAGATATTAATTTTAATATTATAAGCCCCATATACTGCTTAGATTGTGACATGTGTAGAACTCCTCTAACACATATAAATCAGCTTCCATAAATATTATCTCTTTACTTTCCATACAACTCTCCATAAATTGAAAAGCTTTCTATAGAAACACAAACAAAAGGAGAGGACAATGAAAACACACAACTTGGTTTTATATTTTACCACCTGTTTTAACWTTAATATCAAAATTAAAAATTGCAAGCTACAGTCATTAATTATATCCATAGAAATAATGTTAACAAATTCCTCTGTATCTATATGATGAGCTAAATTTAGTTCTTGCCTGCTTGAAAACTCCCTTTCTACTTCTCACATTCCAGTGAAATATATCTATACCACTTGCCTTAKATTCTACCTTAAAGGTTTAAAGGAATTAAAAGAGGGAAGAGTCTTAATAATAYCTAATTTGTTGATTTTGGAAAAAAGTTTCTGAGGTTCATCCAGACTCCTCTGCTCAAAACAAGTACAAGTAGAGGTTTCTCAGGTCTGAGTCTAGCCTGGTTTTGAGTGTCTGAAAGATGAAGTCTCCACAACCTCCCTGGGCAATCTATTCCAGCATATAACCGCCCTCCCAGTAACAAAAAACAGTGTTATTTTTTATCTTCCTGTGGAATTTTCATGTAGTTTACCTTCTGCCCACTACATATTTTCCTGTCACTGGATAGCCCTGAGTCTGTATCCTTTTTTCTCACTCSCTTTTATCAATTATTTGTACACGTTTGTGAGAGCTTTTCTGAACCAAAACCATTTTTCAGCATGCTAACTGGAGAGGTAATCTCTCCTGAATCTTAAGAATTATAAAGTGACTGTCTATCAATTAGAAAGTCATGTGRTGGATTTATTCCAACCTACTTCAGCTAGATGCTCTGGAAAAATGCCAAAGCTTAACAAAAGCACATGGTGTGACTCTTACAGATGGTCCTGTGTGGGGACATGAGTTGGACATGATGATCCTTGATGGTCCCTTCCAACTCAGTGTATTCTGTGATAAGCAGTAATGTAGATGAATATTCTAGAGCAGAACAAATTTCAGAAGAAGCCTTTTTTTTTTTTTTTTGCTTTTAGACCTCTTTCTTTAGAGTAGAAAAATACAAAAAAAACCAGTCTTTTTGGTCTTTTGTATAAAAAAAAATTCAGAAAATATCAATCAGAGCACTTAACCTTTGCCACAGATAAAGGTGGTTTTGCAGACAAAATTACAATATTTAAGAAGCATCAGAAGTGTTTTTTCCTCAGTGTTTGAGTCAAAGAAACAGGAATCCTAAACTGAACCCTCAKCTACAGTGTGCCCATCATTCAACTGCCTCTTTGACAGATTCTTGATGAGAAATGGCAAGACATTCAGTGAAGTTTAAGTCAGCCTGTTAGCCATACAATACATGCAACAATGGACCATTCTACTGTAAGGGTTTATGCTGTTTAGTGCATTCAGTCAAATCAAGTAACAGTCTGAGAAACCACAGTGCTCAGTGACAAATTTATTCCTTGTAAGCTAGAGGCTATTGGATCATCTGAAGTAGTGAAATAAGAGCTTGTTTTCAATACATGCACAGCTTGAAATTTAGGGCACCAACACACCCACAAGGACATACACTTCCAGTCACTACAAAGGCTTTAAATGTACATGCTTCTACCTCTTCTTTCCTCCCACAAACATTTTTTTTTCGTTCAGATTCTGACAGTTTAATATGTTTTTTGTTCCACAGACAACTATTAGACCTGTTTCACTAGCTTCAACCTGCAAAAGATGTCWTGAGTTTATCTCTGAAGTTTTCCTTGTGCTCCTATTCTCTCTCATATGTCACCCCTAGATGGTCTCCTATGCTTCTCCTCCTCTCCCCTAAATTCATTTGAGCCTGCCTTTACTATCATTACCATTATTCATTYCCTACTTTATTCATAGAGCTCTCAATTTGTAACCAATCAAATGTATCTAATTAGAGAAAGCATTAACCTGGACTTGCAGTGCYTATGCACTGATGGAATTAATGACCTTGATGGATATAGGACAGCAATAGAGTACTCAGGATCCTGAATTTTAGGAGAGGAAACTTTCAGTTGATTAGTAGTTTAGATTAGAATTCAATATTTGGRTCCGTGGGATCCCCTGGGAAACTGCCTTCAGGGAAAAGGAATCTGAACAAAGCTGGCAGCTCTTTGAGCACATTTTTTTAGAGCACAGTTCTTGATTTCCACACATAAGAAATCAGATTAATAAGGCAGAAGACCAGCATGCCTTAGTAAGTATCTCCTGGGTAAACTGAAGTGTAAGAAGGAAATGCACAGGTAAGGAATAAGGGGCATTTATCCTGGGAGGAATATGGGATGCTGTCTGGATATGTAGGAGTGGCATTAGGAAAGCTAGGGCCCACTTGGAGCCAAAAGCTGCAAAGAATAAGAAGGGATTTACAGGTATGTTTGCCCCAAAAGTAAGGCTAAAGAAAATGTACCTCTGCAATAAATAAAACAGGAGAGCTGTCTCAACCAACRGAGAGAAGACTGATAGTCAACATTTTTATTTGCCTCAAATTTACCTTTAATCTCACTTCCCACATCTCTGAAGCTCATGCTGGGTGCTGGGGGACCTCCCCATTCTAGGAGAAGATCAGGTTTGAGGATCTTGAATATGCCTAAGCCCATGGAACTTCATGAGATGCACCCCAGGGGCCTGAGGGAATTGCCTGATGTGGCTCTCTCCAAAGGATTAATCAGGAAGTAAACAAAGACCAATTTGTCCATCACAGAATAAATTGATAGGTGAACATAAATTTCAAAAATTATACTTCAAAGAAAGTCCACCTGCCTTTATCAGCTGTTAGAAAAAGAATAYGAAGCTAAAATTAGGGGAAAAACATTGTTATATTTGTCATATACACAAATACCATTTTTTAATTTGAGCCGTAGATACAGGCTTATGTATATACACCACCTGCAATGCACAAGTTGAAGCTGAAGTGGTGGCTAAGAAAACATAGATAAAGTACTTGGGGAATGCTGCTAGGTAATAACAAACATGCATGAATATTGATCCCAAACTGGAGAAAAATTATTTGGGAGGTCTATTGTTGGGAAGAGATATAAAAAGATTAAGTTTCTGCTAATCTAATAATGTCTARGCTTGTCTTTTGCATTTTTGATGCATTCACAAGGCCTTCAAAGGTCTTATGTAGCTTTCAGTTCATTTGCTTCAGACTTTTAATCATTGTTCTTTTTCTCATTTTTAAGATATACTTTCTTTGTTCTGTATACTTTTCTCCCATAATTCTCTGCTCATATTCTTCCCTTTGGTAACAGTAACTAAAATTTATTCCTGATAGCCTGTGTAGTCAGGAACATTATACTACAAAAAAACCCCACAACAAACAAACAAAAAACAAACAAACATATTTTAGAGGAATGGATAGTGAAATTTGTATTTGTTTTTCTTCCATATATTTCTTCCTTAATCCTCTATTTGAAGCTATGGGTTCACACAATCACAAGGTAACATTCAGCTCAAAGAGACAGCAAACTGTATTTCAGCTTTTGCTTTGAGCTCTGTTTCAGCTGCAATGCACACATTTCTGTTGCAGGAAACAGAATTTTACATGCTACAAAGAGCATTTATACTTTCAACTCCCCATTTTTTTTTCCTGCTGTTTTCTTTTTGCCATTTTCCTGAAACAGAATGAATGATACATCTTATATCAGGCTGGATGCAACTTTCAGACTACTGGACCCCAGAGATGAGGTACACATTCATTTTCTTTTCAGATCAAGCTATTTTCTTATTTATCTCAATAAGAATAACAGCAACTGGTCCTATCTACAAGGCCAGATGAAATTACATTGTTCTCTGTTTCAGCTGGTAAAAAAAATAATTAAAAATCAGTACTAAAACTATCATTAAATTAAATTAAAACTGTCTCATTAGAAGGAATGTTTGTGCTTTAAAAGAAGACCTACTGAATACTTAGAATATTTTTAATTAAGAAAGACAACAGAATAAGTAAAAACTGTGATAAGTAAAAGTGAAGATTATTGCTGTCATATGGGAGGATCACTTGGGCAATATGGCTAAGAAACAGAAAATAAAATGTGGTTTGGTATCAACAAACTGGTTCATCRATCATGAGGGAAACAATTGTTGAAGTTCCTTTCCATCAGTSTTTCCTACTTAAATTCCTGCTTTARGTGCAGAATAAATTAATTTAAAAATACAAAAAATTACTCCAATATTTTGGGTGTATTTTTACTCTTGCTTTATGGTTTTGGTTATTACCTAAGTATTATTACCTAAGTATTTAAAAATACTGAATCATTCCTTAAAATTTAGAAACTCCCATCTCCCAAACTTACTGAGATGTACAAAAAGGGTATCATAGTAATATGAAAATTTTGGAATGCAGCATAGCAATTTATCATGCAACATAAGGTGAAGACAAAGGTCTGTTTAAATTTGTGTTCTGTGTGTCAAATGRTTTTCTGAGCAGCAACATTAATCTCTTGAATTACTGCATACTCCCATTGAGAATGTATATGCATTTTGACATRTGAAGCTGCTCTTTTGAATAACATCCTGCATTAACTAAACCCACATTAGACTTCCTTCGGCTCCTGACAAAATGCAAATGGAAAAGGACATAAATTCCTTTTTATCTTACCATCTCTTTTCACTCACACCAAGAGTTGCATACTTTGTATATGTACCTTTCATTCCTCACTGGAACAACAATCAGTACAGCATCAACAAGGCAATTCAAGATTTCAGCATGCAATCTGAGGAAAAATATGTAATTTGCAGCCTTTTGAACAGGCAGCACCCATCCAAAGATTAGTCAAAGAGAAAACCCTTAATTTGTGAAAACAGAGCATCAGTAAGTCAATGCTACCATGAACAGTAAGTAAATGATCCACCTCCAATATCTTGGGTGACGCTGATTCACTTTAGTGAAGCAAAGAAAGAAGTATTATTTCATTCTTTCAAGAATCAGAGGGAATCAGTTCTCATGTGGATTCCAAGAGTTACAGCAATTTAATACGCAAGACTCAGATGTAGAATAGTTGAATAAATCAGCTATCTGGATGACTCTCCATCTTTCAAGGATTTTGAATAAAAGGCTTTCATCTACCTCGCTGCCTGTTTACTTGTGTTCCTCTCTCTTAATTTAGTGCTGGTCTTTGATGACAACTGGGTTTATTGCTGCACCTGTGGAAATTGGTRTCTTCAGCACTGTTTCCCCTTGGAAATCTCTTCCTCTGCTCAAGATTGCAGTGTAAAGAGCCTAGTTGTTATGGAAAGCAGCTGAATGCCTTTTCTCAGTTTTTATTGCYCTGATATTTTCTGAGAGTTACAGGTAACTCCTACAGTATTTTAGTATTGATTTTGAGACAAGTCCTCTTTGACCTGAGAAATCTGAAAGGAAGAAAAATGTTGCACTGAAAAAGTAGAAGTTATCACCAGAATGCMGGTAACAGCCCCTCCAGGAAAAACATTTGTTAAATTTGGGAAGTTTAGCAATGCAGCAGTAGTTCTGTCAATTGACCTCAAAGCTCTTTACCCCATACACAGAGATGGCACTGATTACAGAAAAGAAAAATGAAATCTTTGGGTAGAGTGCTCACAGTGGAAGGGACTTTTGCTCAGGGGAGTTAAAGGAGATTTTTCCAGGTCTGTTCCTTCCACCACAGGCAATCAAAAAAGGCCAAARAAAGGTGATTACAACTGAAATCTTTATTAGCAATAATTAGCATGGCAACATGAAGTGCTAGGTAGCATGCTTCAACTCTGAAATTTTATGAAGCCTGAAAAGCACAATTCTAACCATGGCAACAGATTATCTTGACATTTGGAGAATTTGACATGAGAAGCAATTGGACATAAAACACACCAATTCAGAAGTCTGCGCAAATGACCTCTGTATAGTGATTTGAGTGGATGARCAAAGAAATGTTTGTCTCCTTCATATTGCAGTTTTTGAACTCTGTAAATCATTTAGGCAAGATGTCTCTATCAGTTTTGGGGAGGGGGGGAGAGTGTTTCCARTTTTCTATGGAAAGTTTCTCAGAATTGTTGATTGATCATTACCTAGGGCCTATTCAAATTCCAAGGAAGAGAATCATAGAAGAAACAAKATTTCTATGGCTCAGTCTGACATCAAAGCACTATCTGATCCAAGAATAGAAACAAGGGTGTAAGAAAACACTTATTTCAACAAATGGATGAATGTATTATTTTTCTTTTTTTTTTTCTTCCTTTAAAAAAATATTCCAAATATAGAAGACAYTGAATACTTTATGCGTAGAACAAATTAGGTGCCAATAAAAAACTCATAAGCAAGGATGGATATGGTATGTAGTATGGCAGAATATATCAGATCATCATGACGTCTATTAACCATGTAGTATCTATATATTTGAAGAGAACTATTTGAATATTTTCAACATTCAACAGCAGTCATGCTAATTTCAACATTATAAATTCAGATTTTCAAAAGAGCCTATAGAAAACAAAAYTTTTGGAAAGGCTAGAGGGTGTTATAATTAATACTGGCAGTCTATAAAATACTTTGTAAATAGATTAAGAAGCAGAGATATCCCTGTTTTCACATTTGTTATTAGAATAAGAGAAAGAAAAGAAAAAAGGATTTGCACAAACTGGCCTTCATTTATATGCCAAATTATAATCTCTTATCATTTCYTAATAGTGCAAGAGGATTGTAACCTCAAAAAATAACAGTGACATTTAATCTTTCAAGTCTAAATTTACCAAAGATGACCTAACACAGATCTCGATTAGGTTAGTCAAAGAATACTTATATGAGTAAACCCTTGAAAATTTTTTTCAAGGACTGTAAAAATTTCCAAGCATATAAATAATAAAAAACCCAAAATTAATCATCTTCAAGTCAGACAGTACTTCTCAAAGTTTTTAAAAAACAGACAAGCAAACAAACAAATGTACTGCTCATCAACTGCAGTCACATGTGAGGTAGCTATTTCTCTACTGCAGATTCTGTTACAAAACCAAATTTGACTTTTCATGTCCTGGCAAACAGCATTTAAAAATAGCTTTGTCCTTATAAAGATTATTGTTCTGATATAAACTATAAAAGCAAACAACAAAAATTATTTTCTGTTCGTCTCCAAGAGTCAGTTATGTCTTTATCTACCTKTGATATCTATTGTAATATAAACAATCCAGCTTTCTTCTATGGGTGTCTCACTGAGTTATTTCAATAGAGCAAACCTATGAAAATTTTATGAATGTCCCTTCCAGACAGGGAATGAWCAAGTCCAAGAGACCTACATATAACAATGCTTATGGATGTTCATAGAGATCTGTGATTTTTGTATTTGTGGTCCCTTTTCTCCACCTGTGACCTTCAAAGATAAAGGCTCACTTTTATAACTCTGATAGATTTTTTTCATGTATCCAAACTAGCATTTAGTAGAAAAAAATACRATGGTTACTGTTCCTGCATTAGTCTGCTTGCTATTGCTGAAGAGTGAACACTGGTGTATGGAGGACCTCTAACAGTGCACAATCTTTAATTGCARTCTAAATAAATTCCTATGATGCTTCTATTGATCTAACAGAGCACACACAGTGTTATTCCYAGACAAATAAAAAAAAAATCAATTAACTAAAATTTTGTTACCTATAGAAACTAATGAAGGGGAAGCCAATGTTGATTTTATCATTGTATTTTGTATAGTTTACTTATGCCAGAAGCATTTAATGTTTAATTTTACATGTATATATATGTTTCATATTGTACTGTCACATATATCTATATGCAATTATTTATAAGATGCAACTGGTTTTTTTTAATAACTCACACTTTTTCAAAATTTTTTTTCTAAATATACAATAATGCTCTTCTCCAAAACCAGTTTTGTAGTTCCTATCCCATTCTAATTTTTTWAAAGATATTAATTGTTATGCTCTGCAAATAATTCTCTACTTAAAAAGAAAATGCCTCATAATTGAAGATGAAACCTTAGTATTCTTTTGGCTGTAAAGTCAAAGACAAAATAAACACATRTGACATTTTGACATTAAAACTGATACATTTAATTTACAAAAATTTTGACCCTTGGCCACTTTAGAATTGCTTTAAGAACATAGGAAAAAGGAACAATACCTGTGAAACAAATGAAATCCCTTCCAAGAAATGAAACAGAGATTTTACTAATGACCTTTCAAATMAAAGGAAAAAGTACAGCTTTCATAGTAATGAGAATGGGATCTGTGCCCTGTCCTTTTTTTGTGGAACTGTTTATTACTGATTCTCCATGGTTCAAAAGGATATAATGTCAGCAGCAATGCTCATAATCCTAGAAAAATTTTATTCTTTTGTGCATGTATTAGACACTGCTGATGCATGAAATATCTAATCCATAGCTAACAAAGACAGATGGTTTTCCCATTCATTTCTAATGAGCCATTTTTAAAGTGTCAGCAGCATTTTTTGTTTATTTGCTTGTTCAAACTTCCTGTTTTATTAAGGTTTTCCAAATTAAAATGTGAATGTTTTTTAAGGGAGCAGTTAAATGAAGGGCAAAAGAACAACCAGGAACAATTCTATTATGAATCATGTGCAACAGAAGCATTATAATATTAGGATTAGGAATAATGAGGTAATGAAATCTGTCTTAAAAACTTTTTTAAGACATTTTTTTGTGCATTGCCTATCTTATTTTTATCCATGCTAGTTTYCATTCTCACCATCCCACACATAATCACTTCCCACCCAAGATTACTTTGTTGTAGCAGCATTTTTGTTATTRACCAGAAGTGTAGCTTCAAAAGACAAGCTATTCAGACAAGAATTTCAGTTTTAATATAATTGCTACATAATGTGATGAGGAGATGAATTATGTTGGATATGGTCTTTGTATCCAGCAATTCAGAGAGTTTTGTCTATGAAGATGTTATTGTAGCATCTGAAGTCTTGTTAASGTCAAGAGGAACAGCATCTACAGTCCTCTCATTATCTGTCAAGCYAGTCATCTCATTGAATGCTATCATCAGGAATGCTTTCCCCTTTGTGAAACCATTCTTCTGAGCACCTTCTTTTTCRTCATGTATGTGGAAACAGTTTCCAGAGTTATTTGCTCCATCACCTTTCCRGGGACCAGGGTAAGACTAACTGGTCCACAGTTGCCCAGATCTTCCTTCTTGCCTTTCTTGAAAGTAGCAATCACATTCTCCATTCCTAGCCTTTGCTTTTTCTTCCTTTGTCCATTCCCTTCTTCTGATATACCTTTCTTCCATTCCTTAGGAACCTCTCTTTGTTGCCAACATTTTTTAGAGATAATTAAGAGTGGCCTCACAAGGACTTGAGCCATTTCCCTCAGGAAATCTCTGATCAAGAGCCTGCAGCAGAGAGTCTTCCAGTGTTTTCCATCACTAATCCTTCCTTCTGGTGTTGCCTCATGACTCATGTTTAGCTGATTTAGATGCTTCACTGGACAGAGCTTCTGGTACTGGGTCACTGAGCCTACTCTGTAGTGGCAGAGCTCAGATAGGACAGGAACCCTCATGCTGTTGTCAAGGTTACAAGCTTCTAGCCTTCATTGTAACTAGGGTCTCCATTTCCAAAATCTTAAGCAAAGACTTCCTGGTTCTTCTTCACTATGTCTGGGAGTTCAGGTTCTTGGATTTTATGGTCTTGGAGAGTATGATATTGTCCCCATCTCAGCTTCACAGACTGCTGACTGCCTCCTGAAGCTCCTTTACTTGGCAACACAAATTCTCCTCCAGCATACAACTGCCTCCTCCAGGCAAGGACACTATCATCTGATGGCAGCCTCAGCAAGAGGTTTTAAACATTTCTCCAGGCCTACAGGCAGCTCCAGGCCTACAGGACTGCATCCTCCCTGAGTGACTCAGTCTGGTTTGAGGTCTCTAAGGGGCTGGTCTAGTTACTGCTGTGGATGGTCAGTGRTAGTGCCTTGTAGCACCTCACTACCTAAGTATACAGTGTCCTCAGTGGAATTTCTGGCTCCTTCTACTCTGTTGGCTGTGCTCTGGGCTTGGCAATTACGTACACTCTTTCTAGCATTTGCTGAAAGCATGCTTGGCTGTCCTTAATGTGGAGTCAGCTGGAAACAAAAAGCTTGAAGTCCCCATAAATCAAGAAAAGTTGGCAACAAAGCTTGTGGGACACTGCTACAGCTTGTTAGCAGTCACAGCCTTCTGTGGCTACCCCTTCTGGGGAGCACCAGGCACCCTGAAGCTCTTCAAAGGTTCACAGCAGTCCTCTGATGACCCCAGGAGTTCCCAGGAAACTCAGCATATCACAAGCCAGAGCTCATAAACTGCTGTGCAAACTGCTTTGTTTGTTAGCTCTGCTCATGTATTAGTACATTATTTGCAATGAAAGTGCTTAACTGCCCTACAGCAATTATGAATTTGGGTAACTTACATTTCATACACTCTCAAAGCTATGCTTGAGGTACCCTATTATTTTAGAAACTGGTTTAAACTCCCTCCATTTAACATGTGAGTTCATGAAATGATCATTTTATGTCTCTATTGATGTTTGTAAACAAAATACATTATAAAACATTAAGATAYGTCACCTAATAATTAAATGTACCAGGTGGAACAATTCAATAATTCAG
The DNA here is from genome assembly GCA_902810485.1 of Alauda arvensis. Classification (NCBI taxonomy): domain Eukaryota; kingdom Metazoa; phylum Chordata; class Aves; order Passeriformes; family Alaudidae; genus Alauda; species Alauda arvensis. The sequence continues at coordinate 2,263,675 of CADDXX010000089.1, read as the reverse complement.
AAAAAAAAGTTGATGAGCTAATTTTGGAGRGGGGGAGGTGTTTTCCAGGTACTCACTATGTTTTGTTCCAAATGTTAATGTTTTATTGGGATTTTGAATAAAAATATTCTTGTTCTTTGAGAAAATTGTTGAAWTATGGCTAAAATATGCCCTAAGGAGTGCAGAATGTCAGTGACTGTTYRTTAGATGCTGCAGAGGTGGCACAGMAATATTTTCTTGTTTGCTAAAGGCAATAGAAATCCTAAAGCTCATTTCATCGCAGTATAACAAGAAGCACACTACCCTTTTCCAGCTGTTAGTAGAATTACTAGAGAGGAACTATAAAACACTTTCTAGCTGTGGAGGAAACACTTATTTGTGCTTTCACACATTTCTTTAGCTAATTCATTAGTAAATCTCCTGACTGTCCATATAAATCTTTTAAAGATGGTTTTGAGGAAGAAATACATAAGTAACTTGCTATTAGGATGGCAAACCCTACAACTCTAAATGAAAGTCAGAAATGCAACAGACAAATATTTTGGGAAATGTCTCTATTGCAAGAGAGGAAGAGTTGGCCAAARAACCCTGCAGAAATGACAGATAAGAGATGCTGCTTGCAATAAAATGCTTCGGCATTTGGAAAGAAAAGAAAGGAATAAAGRAATGAGGAAACTTATTTATATCTATTTATTTCTTTATTATTAACTTTATTTATCTATACCTATTTCTTTCATAATTTTGCTTATTTTTAGGAATGAAAGAATTTCTTTCCAGTGCATTCCAGAGGATTTCCACTGAGAACACACTGCCCTGGTGTTCTGGGGCTCAGGTTTTATCCAGGTAGGAATGCTTGGCTCCTCCTGCTGGGTGGAGCCCAATTGGCTGCAGTGAGCCTTAAATGGCCCATTAATGGCAGCTATTTCTCTGGAGAGAGGATGGGTGATGGAAGAGRTAAAGGATAGTGCTCCACCTGCTTTTGACAGAAGACACCTGCCTCCTCCCTCCTGGAGTTAGAAGAGGTAAGCAGCACWGAATTATTCATAATTTGCTGTTCACTTTCATAGCAGCTCATGATGTTCTAGAATAATTTTACTGTTCACAGACACCATGTAATTTTTATGYAAACTACCTATTAAAAGACAAGCTATTCATCAGCATAGAGGTGGTGCATTAGCTACATTCCACCACAAGAACGGTAGTACTTCTTTTTTAACTTTATAGCTGAAAAGTAAGTTATAAAAYCTATGTCTGTTGCTAATTTATGATGTTTTCTAAGAAGAATCTAGCATTCTATGAATCTTTTTAACCTGGAAAAAGTAACTGTTGCATTAAGATGTAATGGCTAGGGCAAAAGTAGTAGGAAGTGGTAGGAATTCAGATGTACATTAGAGTATTCTAAAGGAATGCCAGAAGTCTATAAATTATGTAACAAACAAGAAACTAATAATAATTGATAAAACCTTTAAAGACAGAAAGGAAACAGTGAGTTTGGTTCTATGTTTTCGTCCTCAAGCCTGGCTTGGCCTTTCAGACACACTGTATAAATCCCTACTGTAATGCATTCGTTAAAGAGGTTATCTGCTATAAAAATAATTTCCTGACAAATGACAACTCTATAAATGCCACAGAAGAATACACCCACCCACATGCCCATCCCTTAAAAGTAAAACAATATAAGTATTAAAATATTTTTTTTTTTATTAAAACTAATTCTAATTGTTCTGAGTGTTCTAACTGTAGAACMATTGCTAAGGAAGACAAACACAGTTTGTCTGTGAATTCTGAAATCATTCAAAGTACCCTCTTCTATGAACATAAATTATTCTTTCAACTGGAATCTAAAGCAGGATGGGAAAACCATGGCCTCTTACAGGTCAAGAWAAAGTACAAAAGAGTTTAAAAGGAGAGCACTTAAATACAGACAACTTTTCTGCACACATTAGTAATAATTTCTCAGAAGTGCTTAAGGAACTTGAGCCTCAAATTTTAAAGTGATCTTGGCAGTTGCCATCTTTCATCCTTGCAGAACTTAGTGGGAAGGAGAGGTTTCAGCATTTTATACCACAGCCAGGTTTATAATATCCATAACTGTGAAGGGGTAAATGGAGACCCATGATATAGTTGCACAAAAAGGATATRAGAAAACATGCCAAAAGTAAAATACGAAGACTAAGAATGAGCAGGCAAAAAAAAATTTCTGTCTCCAAATCAAAACAAATAAACAACCAAAATAACAAGGTATTGCAAAAGTAAGGTCAAGAGGGGAAAAGATAACATGAGGAACTGGACTCCAGTTTATACTGAGATTATAAAAAGGTGTTTTAGTGGATATATTCAAGGGCTGACTTTTCTGTACTGAACTGAAGCAAACACTGAACCTGTCATGAAATATAAAAGATAGATAAATGACATAAGAGAATATACTCGGGTCGGTCTAATTTCCTGTTTAGTATGGAGAAGTCTATTTGTATGTCATAAATAGAAAAGCAGCAGCAAAGCACAATTTTTATTCTTTATAAAAAAACTCTACAACAAGTATTGACAAAATGAATCTGGATTTCAATGTGAGTATACAGAAAGAACTGAGTACTTTGGAAAGGCACTTAATTAATTCTCCAAGTTCTAATATAATGACTRCAGACAAGTTCCAAACTATTCTACATCATTAGAAACTCCAGTTCATCCATAAAATTGTTGCCTGTTATTTGGCAAGGAGARTAGAATAGATTTTCACTCAAAAGTTGGTAACAGCAAAGGAAACACAGGGGCTTTAATTAGGTTTTGATGTTACTAGGGYTAAACCTCAGAATTATCAATACAATAGAGAAGAAATAAGGAATTCAGCTGATACTAGATGAATCTGTCCGTAAATGTTCAGAGCCATAATTTAAGATTTTACGTTATCATGAGAATTAAAGTCACATGGTACTGGAAACAKATGCATGAAATATATGCATGAAATTTTTCCTAAATTAATTTATTTTCMATGTGCCAAACTGAAAACTGAGAAGAAAAAAAAAAAAGATATTTCTCATTTTATCAGCTGAACATAAAAATTAAGTTGAAYGAAAGGGGGCATATTAAAAACTATTCACATCCAACAACTGAAGCTTGACTAGTGGTTCAGTATCTTTCCTACCTGATTTTTTAAAATAAAAATATGTATCTGAGAAGGATTAATTTTCTTTTTTTCATTTTTAAGATGTAATTTATTTTTCTGTGATAGAATCCAAAAAGAAAGGTATTCAGTGTGGCAGATTTGTTGATACTTCAGTTTTGCCAAATAGTTTTCAYTTTGAGATTCAAAAATTAATAGATCCCGATGAAGAAAATTAACTCAAAAATGAAGTTTTTAATTAGTGATTGTTTTTTATAATTATTGTGTCTTATCACATATTTGAATTTGAGAGGAAAACGTTTCATTTTGCATTATCTTAATTTTTTTCTTATACAAAAATATATTTTTTAAGCTGTTGCACAATAAATTACTTAGTTTWTAAGTATTGTTTTCAGCTGGACTTGCAAATATTTAAGAGAAATAAACTAATGAAGATTATCAAAGCATGAAAGAAAGTTAAATGTATCCATCCCTTACATTAAGTTGTAAGTGTTATCAAGTACCAGTCATGGTGTGGCCAATGTCAAAGAAATTCAGAACATTTTGAATATTGCTGCCAGCAGCTCAACTTCCAGCAGGAAAATAAACAGTGCCAAAACATGGCCACAGGCAGGAAAACTTCATTGCACATCATTGATGGGTTCTCAGAGTACTTGCTGGYCTGAATTTGGTCCAGACTAATGCTGTCGAAAACAATGCCTGRGCACAGCTCAAGAACTGCAGTGATCTTTTCTGTTAGGCAATTATAATTCAGTTATCCTGTTTTAAAAACTACGTTTAAGTTTAAAGACATGGCTGGATGTCCTCAGGTTCAGGTACCAGTTACTCCCACTGCTCAGCTACCATAACACAAACACTTTGTCTTGTTGATGTAGTTTTTAAGAGAAAAATATTAGCAAAGGCAATAAAAACCAACACATTTTTAAAATTAAGAGTAATTATGGTCTTTTAGCATCTCTGAGTACAAACAAGGACATCTCTAATGTCTGAAATAAAATCGCTTTATAACAGAAAAACAAAACATTGAGCTATACTAATTTTCCTTGGTGTTGCCAATTCTCAGAGTCAGTTTCAACTCCAAGTATCTCTGAAGTTGTTGTTTTGTTTGGTGTAAYCTGCCCCTTGGATATGATGATTCAATGGTATGTCTAATTTTCCTGTTCTGTTATGTCAGCTAGGACAAATAGCTCTGAGGAAAAATATACYCGGTGCATACATTCAAACCAATTTTCTTGTGAACATTTTCGCTAACMGTTTTGTATTTGCCAAATCCAGAAAAAGTACTTCTCAAGCATTTTTATTCTCAATACAAAATAGGAAGTCCTTGGATTTGTGCRTAAGTAGCTTAGGTTAGTTTCAAAGCCTCATGCTTTGTCTGAGGGGATAGAAATTTTAGTTAAATTACTGTTTTGTTGGTATTTTAAGCCACAAGGTGGCAGCAATGATATGAGCTCCTCACCCATCTGCCCACTACCACTACTTTTACTCTTTAAATCATCTCTTGTGTTTATAGGGCAAATATGACAGAAAGAGAAACTATATTTTCTTTGAAAAAGTACAGTTCCAAACTAGGTTACTTGCTAAATCATACTTTTTAAATCATACTTTTAAATCATACTGTTTTTTTCATAATATTTTTTCTTTTCCATTTTTTTTTTTCTTTTAAAAAATTTTATACCATTAATTATATCTTCTGGCTTCACATGAAAGTACAGTAAAGCACTGTATCCATGACAGAAGTAATTTGCCCATTTGCGTAATAGCATTTCCTTCCAAAGCTGGAAACAAAATAATGGCTGGATGCATAAGCCTGCCCTTCCTGGAACATGACCATGTGTGAGGAGGTGCAGTGCTTACCGATAGCTGTTGAAAAGGTCCATGCAGGTGCCATTGTTTCTACAGGGCTCTGAATTACATTCATTTGATTCCTTCTCACAAAATTTTCCTTCCCATCCAGGCAAGCAATCACACTGGTATCTCTGTAACACATTCAGTAAAACAAACAATCTGTTACTCTTCGTATTTTAATGCAATTACAAAAGTATTATTGCTAATTGTTGGAAGACATTAACAGACAGCAAAACAACTTTAGGAGTTTTTTAAAAACTGAGTGCATAAATAAATTGCTACAGCATGTTGGTGAAATGTGTAATGTAACAGCATAGTGGCATCTACAAGTGTTTAGAGACTGCAAATAGTTTTGCTGCATTTTAAGTTTTTTGTTATTGCTTTTTGGAAACAGAGACGATCACATTTCAAAGATATATGGGCTATGATCTTCATATAAACAACAAAGGGAAATAATTTAATTTTCTAATACACTTTAAAAATATAATAAATTAGGAGTCAGAACTCTGAAGGGAGTTCAGATTGAGCAGTTGACCCAGTTGACCTTTCTGTAATGGTACTCTTACACTCTCTCCTGACAAATTAAAAACTTGTAATATTTTATTGGAGTAAAGATAACAAAAAAGAAAAGAAGTTAACAATTTAAAATCAACGCAGTATAATTGTCCTGGAGTATGGAACAGCTCCACTGTTACCAGTACTTCAAATGAAATTGTTTACATGTATATTCTATTATATCTGGTCAAATCAATTTTTTCACCAACCAACTTGTAGACAGTGTATTTGTGATTTTTATTTTCCCAACTGCATTCTGCTTGTTTTATGCTCACGTTGGTGAACATCATTGCTATGCTTACTTGGGACACACCCTTGATTTCTGAGATACCCTTCAATTTTATTTCCTTACCTTTAAAGGTTATCTTTCTGAGTTAAGATAGGGCATGGAACATGGGCATATGAAACCAAGTTGGGTGACARTGTTGGTCTGCTGAAGGATAAGAAGGGTCTTCAGAGGGATCTGGACAGGTTGGATCAATGGGGCAAGACCAGTTGTATGAGGTTTGACAATGCCAAGTGKTGGTTCCTGATCTTGGGCCCAGCAACCCCAGGTAGTGGCATGGGCTGGGGTAGGAGTGGTTGGAAAGCTGCTATGGAAAGGGACCAGGGGCAGTTGGTTGACAGCAACTGAACGTGACCAGTGTGTGCACAGGTGGCCAGGAAGGCCAGTGGCATCCTGGCCTGTGTCAGCAATAGTGTGGCCAGCAGGAGCAGGGCAGGGATTGTCCCTCTGTACTTGGCACTGGTGAGGCCACACCTTGAGTGTTGTGCCCAGTTCTGGGCCTCTCACTACATGAAGGATATTGAGGTGTTAAACTGAATCCAAAGAAGGGCAACAGAGCTATTGAAGGGTCTGGAAAATGAGTCCTTGAGGGAGTGGATAAAGGAGCAGGGGTTATTTGGTCTGCAGGAAAGGAGGCTCAGGGTAGACCTTATGTATCTCATCTATTACCTGAAAGGAGGTTACAGCAAGATGGGGGTCGGTCTCTTCTCCCAGGTAAGAAGTGACCAAACAAGAAGAAATGGCCTGAAGTTGCACCAGGGGAGGTTTCGGTTGGGTACTAGGAAAAATGTTTTCACTGAAGGAATAGTCAAGCTTTGGAACAAGATGCTTTGGCAAGTGGTTGAGTTACCATCCTTGTAAGTGTTCAAAAAATATATGGATGTGGCATTTGGGGACATGGTTTGGTGGTGAACATGGCGGTGCTACATTGCAAGTTAGACTTGATGTTCTTAAAATTTTTTCAAATRTAACTTAATGGTAGGAAACAAAGATTTTGTTTAAATATTTTGTTCTTTTAAAATGTAATACAGAGAGATGAACTTGGAAAGAAAATAATTTTCTGTGCATTGTGCCAAAGAAAGAAAGAAGAAAATACATTTAAGACACACTACTAGTCCACATGTCGGTGTTTCTTATGACATATTGAACCCAAGATTAACTTTATTGTTTGCAGCATGGTGCTAATAACACCAAGGTTCAATTCCCATATGGGCTATTCACTTTGGAGTTTAACTTGATGATCCTTGTATGTCAACTCAGAATATTTTATTACCTGTGATAGTAGCCACACCTAAATATCTCAGTTCTCTGCATATTCATCAGTGTCAAATTGGAAAAAATAGGCAATACTGATCCATACCCATGAGTTACAATCAGACACCTCTTAAAAACAGTTTTATTGTCAGGTTAGGTTTTCATTTATTCTAGGAATGTGAGATAACTTGTTTCCAAAAATCTCTTCGAGAAATGGATTACAAAATGAGAAGTGAAAGGAAGCTTGCAAACAGTTTTGTTTAGAAAGCAGCAGTATTTTTCTAGTCTCACTAAAATTATATGTCAATCAAATGCTGAAATTCTGCTCTTTGCAGATTTTTCATTACATGAGGATTGTCACATCAAGCACAAAATATTGCTCACGTTTATGTATATCATGCATATGTGCAGAAAAAATGAAGCATTCTTACACATTATTTCATCTTGGTGTAGTCTCACAGTAATTAAAAGTGCAATGTTGCAATAAACTACATGTAAGCAGGTAAAAAGGGTTTTGATAGATACAAGTCTTTACAGAAAACGACCTGGGAGGCCTGGTGGACACCAAGTTAAACAAGAGTCAGCAATATGCCCTTGTGGCCAAAAAGGCCAAGAGCATCCTGGGCTGCATTTGGAGGAATGCTGCCAGCAGGTTGAGGGAAGTGATCCTTCCCCTCTACTCAGCCCTGGGGAGACCACACCTTAAGTGCTGTGTCAGTTATGGGCTCTCCCAAGAGAGATCTGGAGCTATTGGAAAGATTCCAGCCAGTAACATCATGAAGAGATTGGCACATCTCTCAGATGAGGAAAGGCTGAGAGAGGGCATAGYATACATCAACAATGCAAAATGAAGCTGCATAATAGAAATCATGCAGTGGATCAAACAAGAGACTGAAGGAAGAGAATTTGATAGCTATTTATGTGTAATTCCCCATTATTTACTGTAACTATGTATTACTATCTACTGAAGACAGGTTAAAATCACTGGTACCTTTGAGTTCCCACAAATGGTCTTTTTGTTCTCTAAAAAACACAATTAATGTATGAATAATACTATAGCTATTCCTTGTACATAGCTCTCCCTTGTACAATATGTAGCACAGGATGCTTAAGAAGAGTGGATTTTTCCAGCTAGGGTAAGCATTTCTGATCCCTTGCACACATACACAGAACCACACATGCATGTGAGAGTGTCTTTGTCCAATTAACTCTGTGTTGTAAGAAAGTGCCATTTAAGAGCATTTACACATTTTCCCTTCTCCAACACTGTAAATGAAGAAGTGAKCATTTCCTTAAGCCCTAGTCAATGTAACTTCACTAGGAAATGGCAGCTGAACATCTGGTAAACAGAAACAGCAATGAAAAATGTTCAACACATGCAACAACAATCTGAATTATGAACAAGGGGAATAATCAAGCCTGTCCTGTGTATAWATAGGTTAAGCAGAATTTTTATCATATAGATATATACTCCAGATGTGTTTTCCATGTCTAGAGAAAAAAAATGGAATCAATTTAATTTTTAAGGATACCCATGGAGTCAGAGCATATTTATATTTGGGAGGACTTTAAAGTTTTTAATTCACAGAAAGAATAAAAAATACCTCATCTGAAAACAGAAATACACAAAAGGAAACATAGAAACATCCCTTTATTCTGTGTGTTCCAAGTTCTTCTGTCAGACTGTTTCTTGGGGTGCAACCCTTTTTCCATTAAGGCYGAACAAGATGAACCTCTTGAACCTACTTATCATTGCCACATAATAGGAGATTTACTCCAGCCTCTATAGAAAACTCATCACAAAACTCTTGTCCATAGGAATCAGGGCATTTTTTCCTACAGGAAACCTTTATGCAAATTAATTTTGTTAGTGCTAACAGCAGTTCATTTAACCTTGTGAAATAAATGTGAACATAAAAGTGTAAGCATCTGTGAAATCATATTTGAAATTGCTCTAAACCATATTGAGATCCTAACATTATTTATGCAGCCTTTTTTGTTAATTTAAGGGCCTTCTCTGAGTTGTTACTTTAGGGCTTTACTTTTAAGTTATTATTGATTTAACCATTTGCATAATCATACATATTAACTGGCAAAAATTAGATTCCCATTTTTCATTATGACATTGTTTTCATTGTGCAAGTCTGTTTGCATTTATATCCTAAATAAGCAAGCTTGTTAAAAAAAAACAAAATAAAGCAAAACAAAACCAAACCARGATATCTGTTAATCTTCATTTGGTCTAACATTTAATTTCATTTTTAATATGGAYGTCTGAGTGAAAACAAGACCTATGCAGAGTGAAGTCTCAGCAAATACAYGATTTTTCTGTCTTCTGATAATGAATTATTTACCTGTTCTTCACAGGTTGTAGGAAGAGTGAATGTATTAACCGTGCTGCTCCACAAATTAAGGAAATTTGACTTCTGACACAAAGAAAGCTCTGATGTTGCTACTCTAGAAGACATAACATGGCTTGCTCTAATATTAGTTAATAACTCTGCAATAATCAGATTGCTTAACTCAGAGCAAAGAAACACCTCTGGGGCTGAGTGTTATGAGGTTTGCTATATGATTATTAATACTGRTGTTAATTGGAAGAACGATAATAAGAAGTGACATAAAAGAATAAGGTGAAAAAAGCGTGAAACAGATTCAGAAGTGATAAAAAATTACAATTAAAAWTCTAATTTCTAAACTAAAAGTACTAAAAGTGATTGGTTCTGATAAGACTATTATTTAAAAACCACAAAAATTAGTTACTGAATCTTATTATTAGAATCACTAATRTATTATTATGTATTACTTTATTAAAAAATAGGATTTTTTTTTTCTATTTTACTCTTGTTACATAAGTTACAAAGTCTATGTAGTGTTTTGTGTTAAGCACTTAAAAATGTGAAACACTAGGGTAAATAACTTAATATTAAGTACTAGCTAGCTACAGAAGTTGAGGTAGCATTAGGCAACGTTAGGTATTTTTAAAGACTTCTAAATTCTTATTTTTATTTATATATCTTTTCCTATAGAGTTATGTCTTTAAAATGTTGACCAGTATATTTWTTTGTTCTTCCAAACCACTTACATTCTTTTGTATCAGAAGTTATTATAAATTATATATCATCTGATATAAAAGATAAACCAGATTTTATTTAATTCCAATTTTAAGCAAGGCTCACAGGAGAAACAAAGAACATTTTTAATTTGCTTATCTCTCTAACATTTTAAATAATGAATACATTTAATTAACRAGAAAGCATATTTAAAACAGCTGGTACAAGTAAAGTTTGATAAGTTGTAGTGGATTTTTGCATTACTTTGTAATAATYCTGTTTACATTAAAAGTGTTTAATAAGTATATGCAAAAAAGTAAAATTTTCATCATATATGAATAGCACACCAGTAGTAAAGAGAAGCTTACATTTTCATTCAGTGCAAATTCTGGCTTTGAATTTGGCTGGTATCTAGGCATGCTGCGTATTTATAACTGTAAATGAACTGTACTGTAATTTGTAACCACAAAGAAAATTATCYTAAATGGGAACACTTGTTATTTACACTGCAGGTCTCCATACACAACCATTTCATAGAATGGTGCTTTGCTAAAAGGTCATAATTATTGCTGCATTTGATRTTGATAATTTTAAATTGACACTTTTTGCAAAAGCAGATTTTGGTCAAAGTCTAGTTCTCTTAAAATTGAGTCACAGCTAATGCTAGTAACAGGCTTATCTTAATAGTATTTTAGATTTCATGTTATATTTAACATGCAAATAAATTCTGGCCTAAGGCTTCATAATTTAATCAATTATTTCCATCACTGCTCAGACACCACAGTTCTCACAGTCCAATGTAAAACAAATGTTACAGTCAAAGTGCTTTAAAAGCTGTTGATATGAATAAGGAAAGATTTTTCTTAGGAAATATGAAGGCTTTAAGGCAAAAAATACTGGCCTGATCCAGCAACAATTTTRTGACAACAAACCAAACTCTGTTTGAGACCTCTTACATAATTAATGATTGGTGATAAGTTTTTTTTTGTCTCTGCTTCCTGACCTCTGCTATTTATTCTGTTTATACTATTTTTTTGTTTCTCTCCCAGAGAGCTTACTTGGAAATGTGCCAGTCTGCACCATAAATAACCTTCAACATGACAGGTGCTTAACAGTACAGGAAAACTAATGAAAAACAACAGCCTTAACTTGTTTGTGCAAAATAAACCAAATAACTAATCCATCTAGTGACAGACATTTGAGTATCAGCCTTTGATCTGTGTATCTGGTTTGACGTTTAGCTCAATTGTTCAATGACTAGTGAAAGGTCATGAACATATTCCTGTTAAACCAGAGTACTGACAGGAACTTGACCCCCCTGAAAGCATGTCCAAAGCTTTCAGTTTGCCCCTGGATCTCAGGTAACAGGAGAGCTGTGGGAATTAACTGTGATATTCCACAGGAATAGTCTAGGTGCTGACAGAAATAACATCTTGCTTTTTAGTTGCAAACCTGATGTTGCAACTGGTAACTTTCTAAATAAAGTAAGAAAATGCAGAAGAACAACTAATGGTTTCCATAAAACAAAGCTATCTCCTGCCTTAACATAACGACTCATTCAAATTTAGATCTTAAGCATACAACCATTATCACATCAGTACACTTCGATCACTGCAAAGTGCCATTTTTGCCAACCTCTGGCTCAAAAGTAGGGGAAAGTTAAAGAAASAGGCTGTTTCAAAAATACTTCAAACTAAATATCCTCAGAAGTGCCCAGATATTAAAAATATTATTTGATGTCAAGTCTTCTCTTTTGAACTTTCACTCATCCCTACTTAAAATTTATAAAACATTTCATTATAATAAAGCACATTACAGGAAAATAATTTGGAAGAATGAGAACATGGATCCACACTCACCTGAATTTGCAACTCTTGTGGCTTGGCTGTACTCATTTTCAGAGATATGCCATCATTCTTTACTTTTTAAATTAGAGTTATAGGCACAGAAGTTTAAAATATAGTGGAAACTTCCCCATGTATTTACCTCATACATCTAGACAGTTGCTAATGTGCAGGTAACGTGCATGTCTTTGTGAGAAAGTTCAGCATCTCTTCTGTCAAGAGTTTTGTCATTCTGAGCCCAGTGACACAGTTCCTGGAAGGACAGTGGGTGCCTGGAACCAGACAGGTTGGATTTCCCCAAACAGAGATTCCAGTGTCCCCAGATTCTGAGGCACTAAACACAGTCAATTTTCTAGAATTTACTCCAAGACCAAAAGATAAAAATGCAGCATTTCAGACATTTGTGTTTGACACACATCCTCTGTATTGGAAACTAAATCTCAGTCCTCTTTTCACCTTTTCTTCACTCATAGCTTTCCATTACCCAAACTAAGAGTATGCAACTGCTTGATAATGCATAACTGAAGCTGGTTCACACAGTAAAAACTTGGATCAGTCTGTTTATCAGGGTCACTTAGAGATAGCTGCATCCACAAATGAAAAATTCATAGCAGCTTCTGATTGCAAGAGAATTTCTGTTAATACTTATGGTCTCAGAATAGCATGTTATAAGAATCAATGCTTTCTGGGAAAAGCACAAACTGTGTCCAATAGTCTAATTCACTTGTTGAATAACACAATTTAGAAATAAGTCACCAAAACTCAAGTACAAGCACTTATTTGAAATCCAGATTATTTAATTGAMAAATCAATAAACTTTTACTTTTCAGGTTTTTTCTTAAAACTCTACATCACTTAAAAAAATAAAGAGGTTGTCAGACAAGAAATAAAAGAGACACATTTTAATTTGCCATGGTTGCCACCATTTTATAGATTAATTTTCCTAGAAAGATGCATGAGAGAGAGAAAAAGGAACTCTCCATAAAAATGGAGACAGACTAGATAAACTGAAGGATAAGAGCATTACCAGCCCTCCCCATTTTTATAAAATTATTCCAGTCTCACATTTTTCCTCTCTGATGTCTTTGCTGTACTTTGTTTTGAGAATCAGAACATGATTTTAAGACTACTAGCTCCAGATTGTAGTAATGTGTTTCTCCTTTTTCTAAAAATACAGGTTAATTATAAAAAAAAATTACAGATTTTTCAGCATACTAAAGGACTGATAGAAGGTATTTCCATTATGAAACCTTTGTGGMGATAAGCGAAAAGGGAAAGAGTATTCTTACAATTAAATCTTAGCTTAATACTTCACATTCAAATGCTGAGAGCTGTTTTCCCCTCTTTCCCTATTTTCCTAATACATAGTTGAAATTAATTTTAGTGTTATTTAGGATGTGGCAATAAAAAAAAAAATTTCTGTTGTAAGTTGATTATACTGTGAGCTTAGGGAAGTAATGTTTTAAGAAATTATGATTTTGGATTTTATGGTTCTATCTGTATTTGGTATTGTAGAGGTTAACCACTCTTTACCTGTTAACTCATATTTCATATGGGAGAAAAAAGGTTTTTCTCTCTGATAGCAGGAAATTTAAAGACTTTCATTCTAATCKTATAAGGCTGTAAAAATATTTAATCTTAGCTATAACTTTTTTCCGTCTCATTTCCACTCCCTGGGAGACCTTGATCTTATTAAGGGCAATCTTTTGCAATTTGCATTTTGCTGGCCTTCCTGGAGTTTGCTKCTTATTGCTTTAATGAAGTTCTATTTCTGGATATTGAAGGTGCTTGCCTATAGGACTTCAGGAGGCTCACACCTTTTAATGGTATTATAAACACTGTATTGAGTAGCCCTATTTAGTAGCATATTGATGGGATCAGCAACTCATCATTAAGCCACAGAAAAAAATTATTTGTGACTGAAATTTTTTATACAAGTGTGATATATTACTTTTCCTATTGTTGTGATTGCAATTGTGTCAATATTAGGCCACTGACCCTCTCTTTCTCTCTTCTCTCTTCATTCTGCTCTCTGCTCTCTCCTCTCTCTCTCCTCCCTCCTTCTCTGCAACACTAAAGATGTAGCCTGTTCTTCTTCTCATGGAATTCTACCCAGGTCCTGGCAGGAACATGATGCATGGTTGGATTTGTGCAATCATTGCAGCTAATGGGATGATTCTGAAGGATATTAAAAACCAACAGGAGAAAAAACCCCAAAAACCTAGAAACAAACCCCAAATTGGAAGAACAAACCTGATAGGGACATGAGGAGAGAGTGGTGGATCCTGGGGGGATAAACTGAATCAGAGATCGAAACATTAGAAAAATAGAATAGGTGGGACAGATAGGGAATTGA
>CADDXX010000089.1:2204180-2243869 GCA_902810485.1 Alauda arvensis | reverse complement strand
CCCTCCCTCCCTCCCTCCCTCCCTCCTCAAGGAACATGTAGCAAGAAAACAAAATGTCTTCATCTGTAGTACTCAGAATAAAGGAACAGAAAATAATTCCTTACTGGGCTTCTATTTACTATCACTAACTAAAGTACATCAAGACAGATGTTACACTGAGATACAAGTCAAGCTAGCCATGCAGTGAAGCTACCTAAAGCATCTAGGCAYTCACCCCTCAAAGAAAATGGTATGGTACTTTCTACAGTATCTGTCAGGGCAGCACTAACAACTAGCTGGCTCCTTCATGGTTCAGTTCAGTTCAATAGTATACCTCAGCCAACAGGCAGATTTTCAGTAAGAGCAGTCTAAATTTAGTTTCTGACGTCTTTTAGGGCTTGGGACAATATGCAGAGTTTCTCCAGAGCACAAATGTTGGGTTTCATTGGAGTGTCTGACATGCAATGTTATGGATCAGTAAGAGTTAAACTCTTTCAATCACTTGGCTCTGTTAAATGGATCACTGATTTTCTAGTGGGCACAAAACCAGACAAACATATGGACAACATTTACAGGCAATCAGTACATTTACACTTAATTTGAGTATCTCAGCTGACTAATGAGGGACAGACTTAAAGCCAGAGATTTCCAAGCTGTTGTCCATACCGAGATCACAAACTGCTGTTTCAGACTTGTTCTTTATGAATCTATTGGCCAAAGCAATTTAAAACCGACCATGTGTTCATATGCTCATTGTTGTCATGGTTCTTATGGCTCAGACTCACTAATGTTTTAGTTTTCCCAAGGACTAGGTTTTGGACATGAATTTCTCAGTCATTCTCACTTAATTGTGCTTTGCCATACAGTGGTCTAAGTGCACACACTATCACTTTTGAAAGAAAATCAAACAGAAAATGTGCCCAACTAATGCTCTCCATAAGTCCAAAAAAAAAACCAAGCTCATCCCCAAACAAGTATATAGTTTGCAGCCAAGTCTCAGCACCCATTTTTTCACTCTGGGGTTATCTGTGTTGCTTGCTAACTTAGCTTTACCCTTAATTCAGGTGTGCTACAAAATATGAGTGAAAAGGACAGAATTTTTCCTTTTTGAGTTTTGGAATCTGAAATGGGTTTGGATTTCTGATGCCTTGTGCTCTGCTCAACACATACTACGTTTACAAAGAATGTCCCACTGTGACTACTTCACACTTTCAGTGAAGTACCTACATAACTAAATTTACAAATCCATTTACGGAACATTTTTTGTTTAAGTAAGAAAAGCATAGAAATGTGACCTAAAGTCATATATAATCTAGTCACTAGTAACTTAAAGTCTGATCCTATCCTCGCACAAGTCAATCTTAAATGTTTTCACTCTAAGATTGCATCAAAAKAACCTGAGCTTTCTATCCTTGTATATTTATTTGCATTCAAGTCAAATGCTTGTCAAATAAACTACTGCTGCATTTTCTAATGGAGATATTTTAATGCCACTTTCTGCTGATATAATTTTCTCCACCTAACTGATTTCAACARGTGAGATCCACCTTTTTATCAATTCTCAATGTATAATATTTCTGGAATACAATTTTATTATAATATTTTTGTTTTTTCTGTGTCTGTAAACCATTCCCATAAATATTTATATCACTGTAGTGAAAGGTATATATTAAACTGTAGGTGTTTTGATAAGATGCAGGTATGAAATTTCTGTATTGGAAAATCATACATAAGCAGATACTGGAAGGGACTTCTGGGGGTTGTCTAGTTCCCCCTGCCCTGTTTACAGCAAGGTCAACTATAACAGTCTGCTCAGAACCTCATCCATTTGGGTTTTTGTTAAGTCTGAGGATGGATACTTCACTTCCCAGCAACTGATTTCAGAGTTACCTTTACAGYAAAAAAGATTTTCTTTACATTTTAATGGACCCAGTGTTATTTTAGTTTGTGGCCTCTGCCTCTTTGACTGGGGACCACTGAGGACTGAGAAAAGTCTGGCTCTGTCTTCTGTACCTGCWGGGGAGCTGCAGTGGTGTACTGGCACTTCAGATGTGCACACAGTTGGACTAATTTCTCAGAAGAGTGTGATAGTTTTCTCCATTTCTCTGTTCTCTGTCCTCTTGGCACCTCCTTATTTTTGTCTAAAGAGAGAAGTGGGCCCTCGGCAGTCCTAACGTGATTATCACTTGCACCCTTTGCTTGACAACTGAGTCTATCACTTCTTCACTTGATTTTGGTTGGCCAATCTGTTGTGAAAGATACTTCTAACCTTCTGATGAAATCAATCTCAAATCTTCCAAGCCTCAATCCTGTGAGAAGGTCCTATGGTCCTGAAAGACGGAACTCTGTTATCAATACTATTTATTTAAGCWGTTGTTGACCAACAGAATTTATCCACAGTCTCTCTAACACTTCCTCTCATTATCAGGATTGTAGAGAAAAACCCTGGAGCACCTATATCCTTAATCTGCTGTTGGAGACATGGAGTCACCTGTGGTCTGTTCCAGGCCTGCACTGGCCATWTCATTAGTACCTACGTAGAGGAGCAGTAAGAGATGATAGTCCCAGGGCTGGACAGGCCTTGTTAGTCTCACCACAGCATCCCAAATCCAAGCCCTTGGAAAGCAGCAATCCTACTTAAACCACAGGGAGTGCTGACAGATGGGGGCCTTCATTCTCTGCATGGAGTCCCCCTCTACTGTCACTTGCTGTTTGTTGYGCTGCTGAGTGCTTCAGACTCAGCTGGTTTGGACACTTTTTTGGCATAACTCCTAGTGCCTCATCTGCTACAAGGACAGTGAACCTGTTCTGCATATTCATTAAATAAAAACTAAAAAAAAATTATAAAATTCATAAATTCCTTTCATGATTTGTTGCTTCTTAGATTCACCTCAGGGGCAGWTCTGATGGAATTCTCTAACATTTTTTTCTTGGTTTGTTTTTGGGTTTGGTTGTTTGTTTGCTTTTTTATTATTGCCTCTACAGAAGGTGTAACAATTTCTGAATTAAAATTGTGGTGTTAATTGGCATTTCCTCAATTAAAAAAAAAAAAAAGAAAAGGAAAAAATCATAAGTGGAATGCAAAGAATTACCTCCATATCTCAGTCATGATTTTCTCCAGACACTCAATGCTTCCACTGAGCATGTGAATGAGTGAAAAGCAAATATGAGATTCAGAATTTTTCCCAGGGAAATTGCAGTGTTATTTATACTTAAAACTACATTATAGATATTTGTTAAGAAAGTGAGTCTACATTAATGGGGTGAAACTTTTGCTTTAAATGATCTGCTTTGCCTATAAACAGAAACATATTCCTATACGAATTAACCTCAAAAAGAGTATTGATTGAAATACGAGAGATACAGTGTCTGACTAGAACAGAATTAATCTGGATGGAAATACATCTTTTTGAGATGTTCAGGGGGCACTGGCTGGTWTTAAAGCTGCACTAAAACAAACATAATGATGCATTTATGCAATATATCAAGTTTTTGCCTTAGCATAAAAAATTCATAAATTATTAAAAATGCTAGTAGAGAACTCCAAAAAAGCTTCCTTTTTTTTATAACAAATCCAAAAGATGATGAAGTTGCCTAACTGTTTTTAAAGCCTTGGCATYATGTCTATAAGAAGCAAATGCATATGTAATTACTGCTTCAGCAAGCATCTGGTTAATTCCAAGTTCTGATGGTTGTATGTACAAGTGTGTCCCTGCATTTGGCTTCAGTAGCCCCTACGAAATGTGTTTGAAGGCAGGACTTGAAGTAATGTGGGAGAGTAATGAGGAAATAATAAAAGGCTATCATGATTATTTTTTAAGGAAATTTCGGTCAAACCCTGGCATAATCTCGCATTTTCACAATTGACCTGCACAAATCAATTAATATAATTACTTTCTAAATGAATGAAATGTTTTCTCAGTGCTTTCAGAGTAAATTCTCCTGTAAAAGRATAAGCTATCAGGATAAYCTTGAAAATTAATTTTTCTCAAAAATATCAAAGTATATTTCAGAATTGTGTGTTATGCAAATAAAACAGATTCTATACAACTGCAGTATATCTTTAATATAATTTGGYTTTTAATTTTTTTTCTCTGAAAGAAGACAGCTAAGCAACAGAAATAAGAGCAACTGACTCTTACAAGTAACTCAGTGCCTAGTWGTACAAGACCTGGTAAATTATCATGGGTGTTCTTCAGCTCTTTATTTTCCATTGTCATAAGCAATATAGGATAAGGGTCAAATGATTATGAACAAATAAATAAATAAATAATACTGCAAGATATGGACCCTGGGCAAGGTCACCTTCCACAAGATCAGGGTGCATCCAGGGATGGGGCATCAATAGCTTCTCTGAGCAACCTGTTCCTGTGACTCATCACACCCAYAGTAAAAAATTGTTAGTCAGAATCCTTGGATGAGAATATTAAAATCTWAAGAAKGACAGATTGGAGAACTCTAAAATAACTAAAAGAAATGGGAYAACAATTTGTTCTCTGGGCTATTTTCCTTTCCAAGTGCTACWTAATTTTCCCAAGCCTGAAGAGGTTAGCAGTTAGAGAGACCTAATGAAACCACTTACTTCTTACAAATGACCTCCTGGTCTTTGGATGACAAACATTATTACATAACTTGTCAGTTGTACACATTTTTTATGAATTATTTCACTGGGGTTTTTTTGGTTTTTTTTGTTTTTTAATACAAACAGAAATAAGAGACTGTTCTTACTCCTGCAGAACTTATTTTGTTGTGAAAGAGACACCATAGCGTAATTCATAATTGATGGAGTGGGAGTAACATYCACATTTTCTCTAGAAGAGCTAACTGTCAGGAGCAAAACTATTTCCTATACCTTAAGCGAAAGAAAACACCCCTCCTGCTATATGGAGAGTTTATTCCATATTTAATTAATTCTTCCAGCTAATTATTGTGTGCTGTGTGGCAAGGACATCTATGCAGAGAGTCACAGAGTGCCTATGAATTTCACCATTTAACTTATTTCAGAATAATTTCATTGTGGACTCATACCTTTCCATGATCTTCTACTCTATAAGTCTGCTAAGTACATGCCGTTACATACTTCTCTGCAGCTAAGTGTCCTTTTTAAGAATTCCTTTCTTATCAATGACATTTTTGTAGTTCCAAGTCTCTGTTATACCACTGCMAGACTTTTAATGCCTTCAGAGGTACAAACTCTTGATTTCCCACCTMAAACATAATGTTAGTCTCCATATAGTGGAGAAATCAAATTTAGGGTTATGCTTCCCACAAGTAGGCCACAATTCTCCAGCTTCTTCCTTACATTGTGAAGTTCCTCACCTCTTTCCCTGCCATCACTGATTGATTTTGTCTGTCCAGCCTCCTCACTCCAGCAGGCAAAACTTAAAGCATACCATCTGGGACTACCTTCCTGTATCTTTACCACATTGATATGCCTTCTGTTCACAAGTCTCGTTGGAAAGCCAATCTTCAACTTCTTCCTAATCTCCATTTCCTCCGCTTTGTGACAGCTCTAGTCCTTCTGTAGAGTATTTAAAATTCAGTTTATGAGAAAGAAAATATAAGGCTTTCACTGCTATGTTTGTTTAGTGACATTGTTGGTTGAAGCTACAAATTTTTATATATGTTTGTATCTTCTTTCAAAAAAAAAATCAAATTAAAACATTAAAATAATGTSATAAGTAAAACAAATAAATGGAAATATGATACGTGTTTGCCAAAATCAACTTTCAATTAGATGAGTAAGGCATAAGCTATCATAATCACTCTATCCAAATAATGTATAATATCACAGGTCAATACCAAGGACATTATCCTAAGTCAATAAATCAATAGTTAATTTTGTGTATTCCAGTGTCTTTGACTCAGCTAGACTTATTGGAGCATACAGGAGTACACCCAATAATGACAAAGTTTTCAATCTGTTATATTCACTATAATACAAGGCATAGGAGGGAAGCATTTCAACAGATGTTAAAAAAAAACTTTTATTGAAGGACTACTAAGACACTATTAATTTTTTTTTTTTTTTGCTAAATAAAAGTGGAAGATGAAATATTTCAGGTATGGCAAGACAAATCTTCAGGACAGCACAGTGAGTTATATCAGCAGCCAAACTTTGCAAGAGTACTGCAGCAGTTGGTAGTTTTTTAGGTGAACTACAGCTGCTGTATAGCTCTTTTTCAGGATGTATAATTGGCAATATGAAACTTATTTGTCCAGCATTCACAGTTACACCACACTGACCTCTCAATGAGGTCAATGCAAAAGTTTAAGTCACGTAGAAGTCAACTTGAATTTATTTGACCTGGGAACCATTAAGAGCTTGTCATTTGTTATGTACACTGGACACCATTCATGGTATGTGGTCTGACTTTTAGTTATGTTGAGATTTCAGACCAACTTCAGTGGCAGTGCTTGTTTGCTTTATTTAAAGCTTAGAGAATTTCTACTCCCACAGAAATCTAGAAACTTCATTGATGCAGACCTATCTACCCTTTTATTTCCTTTCAAGTGTCAGACCACCTGCTCTCATCACATGGGAAGATGATCCTCCTGAAGCACTGGAGTGCTTCTCGATGTTTTAAAATAAGTTATAGGTCTTGGAGATAATTCTTTTTCTTTTCTCTGTTTAGCATAAAGTACAAAAAATTCTGTTTTATGAGGAACTTACGGGTAGAGTAACAATTTAGGAAATTGTTTTAAGTTGGTCCAAAGACCTGACTAATTTCTTTTTGGGTAACACAAGCTGTTAACAATTAGCTACTATGTACTTTAGTCTTCAATGYCAAAGTTACTTTCAAATCTTTTTCACAATTTATGCAATGAGGTAACCTACGTGTTTGTTATGTTCTTGAAATTTAAACTAAGGAACAGACCTCCTATCTGTAAACTCTTTTTTTTTTTTTGTTATAAAGCAATAATTTAGTAATAATCTCTCTCCATCCTTCACATAAGCCTTCCATACAAGCCAGAATATAAATTCCTAAAAGGCCTGAATTACATGATTCTACCTTGTAATAAGAACTCTTTTTTTCCYTTACCAGTTTAAAAACAGAAACCAAGCAAGAAAATATTTCTTCTTCTAGTTAAAATTGGCATTATTATGCATTATTTTATTGGAGAGCTCATTTCCATAACATCAAATTTTATTGAAAGGGAAATAATTGCCTTTTGAATCAAATAAGGGTAGAGAGAGAGTTAGCCACAAGAATGACATGGGAATGCAATACAAGTATTTTCATATAACTATAACTTTACCWACAGTTCATATTTTTTATTTTACTATGTAGCAAGTACAGAAAAAAAATAGCTTCTAGAAATAAAGCTCTGAAGGAAACATCTATTATAATTTTCTGTATGGATATCCACATACACTAAAGTGACAGGATTTGTATTTTGATTTGACATACAGAACAGCACAAGCAAAAACTGAAGTCAGAGCTATTGTGAAGCTACTATTAGCTTTTCTTTTTTTTTTTTTTTAATGCAAATACCCCAAAATAACGATATATGTTATATAGCCTATCTACACAATCTGATCTTATATAAATCATTAGGGTCCACATATCTTTGTGTATTGTTCCCCAATACTACTTTGAATTAATTACTTTAACTTTTTAAAGAAGAATTTGTAAATTACTCTGGTGAAACCCTACCAGAAGGCAGCCATTATTCAAATGCTGGCTGGGCATCAGTGTACACATGGAAGGTGTGAGTGATTGGCTTTGAATTATGTGATTTATTCTTTCTTCATCCCCTTTCCTTTGCTTGTTAAACTATCTCAACCCACTAATTTTCTTTTGTTTGCTCTTTTCTGTTGACTTTACCAYCCCATAGAAAAGACAGAGTGAATAAGTAGCTGTGTGGTCCTTAGCTGGCAGCTGGATCAACCCCTCACAAGTGTMATTTCTTGTGTCTGTTCTTTCTGATGCATTGTTAAGATAACACTGTTATCTAATTTTAAGGCTCTATATTATTACCAACACTAAAGATGAGGGATACATATTGCAAGTGTCAATCTGACAATGGTAATTCACCCTTACCTGGAAAAAATGCATCAAAGGTATTTGAGCTGCTGGACTGCAGAAGCTTTTATTAGCATAAGATTTGCTGATTAATTATTCCTGAGCCACCAGAGGGTCTAACATGACTGACAGGGGCTTTTGCTGTCATATAATAACTCGCTGGTATATAATTCTTGGAGAACTGGAATTTTCAGATGCGGCAGAAAATAAAAATTTCCTAACGCTGATGTAGTTGTATGATTAAACTTTGTAGTTCACCTACYCTGATCTCCCACCAGAGAAGGTTTAGACTGGATATTAGGAAAAATATYTTCATTAAAATGGTGTCAAGTATWATAATAGGCTGCCWATGGAAGTGGTTCAGCCACCATCCCTCAAGGTATTTAATGGGTGTGTACACGTGGCATTCAGGGACATGATTGAATGATGAATTTGGCAGCATTAGGCTTGCAGTTAGAGTCAATGATCTTTAAAAGCTTTTTCAATGTAAATTATTCTATGATTCATCCCACAGTCCAGTTGTTTAATGCTAGCCCCTGCCTGAAGAGTCAAGGTAAAGTCTGTGAAGTACATGTTGCAATTAGACCATATATTGGAATTCTTTCTCACATTCAGATCTTTGGTCTTTGACTTGTATAATAAGGCTGCTGTAATATATCTTTGGAAGAAAATGGTATTTGATGCAGAAATCATGAAACTCCTGAGATCATCTGTTTTTAAATCTTCCTTTATTGTGCTTCAGTTGCTTCCTATCCTCTAGTTTTTTACTTCTCAGAGAAGCATGAAGASAGCMTGTATTGTKAAAAATTAATTTTCTAGGGGATTGYTAATTCATTATYTGTTATTTTACAGCTGCTGTGGYKGAAGAAGAAGGAATGGGACTTCTTCTGTTTTTATGAATATATGTGAATTCATTAATCCTCTTTGTGTTGATCACCAAGGAATCTTGATGATCAACACAAAGRTCATATAAACAGATAATATGATCTGAAAAATTTTAGTACCCTTTGATAATGAATACAATAAGAAGGGSATAGTATGTGAAATAATATAGTCATGTATAAACTGAATAATGCAATCAGTGAACAAGCCTTTTAGGTTCTTTTCTATATTCAACTTAAAAGATGATCAACATGGAAGTTTCAGAAATGTATATAAYAAATGCTAGTTTAAGTAAATATACTCTGGAGAAGACTAGAGAAGGAGAAATGTAAATATTTAATAGAAATAAATTATTAAATCAAAATAATATAAGAAATAATAAAATAAGAAATTTTCTTTTCCACTTAGCAGAAATAAGAAATAACTTTTCCGCTTAGCAGAACCCATTCTGGTTAGGGGGGTTTTGACAGTGAAATTATATGCTCTCAAAAATACCAAAGAACAACCTTGTAATGAAAAAAAAAATACTGAAGATTTTTTTATCTGTGTATTAGCCAACATCAAAATGAATCCTTTCACATAAATGATTGTTGTGATGTTGACAACATAGGTGAAAAATTTCGAAAAAGCCTGAAAAGGATCAACACATAGTCTAATATGACACCCTGCCATTTAGTTTCTACAGCATTTATTTTCTGTAGATAGTTATCCACACAGATGTTTTGAATGTCATGCTTTCTCAGRAACACTGAGTTTGTATGGATCTCACTGATTTTCTGTGTTGTGTTCCATTTAAAACAAAATTGCATAGGTCTGTGACAAACCAGGTGAGAAATATATAAGAACTGCAGAACAAAAATAAACACAAGTAAATAAAGGAAAAAAAAGGACAAAAGACATGTGAAGAAAAAATTAAAAAGTGTTCGAAATTTCAGTGAGCTACTATTCTTTGTCATGTTAAATTTTGCTCAAATTATTAAACTTTCCTGGATCAATATTGGAACTMATTTGGTGAAGCATAGCCAAAATGCTCAAGGGGAAAATATATTCACTTTATTAAAAATCTGTATTTTTCTCCATTTCAGATACCTTGTTTTTGGGGGAGAATGTTGTTTAAACTGCATATAAAATTCCATTTTTTCAGTCTCAATTAAAGGATCTGCTGCAGTTAGGAATAGTACCTATGCAGCACATATGCAGCACACTCTCCTAGAGCATCAGACAGCACATGCGTTGGAGGCATAAAATTTATTTTGTGGAATGATCTCTAACCTGATTTTAAGATGGCAGTGTGTCCAGTATGATATTTTGAAATAATAATTGCAATCTAGTGRTAGAAAAATATGCATTTACAATAGCATCCAAAGACAATTGCAAAAATGCCACAAACTTTGGTCTCTACATCAAGCACTTGATTTTGTCCAAGATGTTGACCAGTTTTTGAAATGTGTTAAAAAAAAAAAACAACAACAACAAAATATTGTACAATACATAAATTATTCTAACTATGAAAAAAAGAAACAGCTCTGGAAATTAGAGAATTTGAGATAATTCTTTTGAGGCATCCAAGTTTGGTTCAAGTTTAGGAAATAGTGACAATTTCAGGGTACCTTCAGGATTTGTTAGGAAATAAAAGCAATTTCTTTATGCATGTACTAAGAYRAACAAGCAAGCAAAACCAAYCAACCAACCAACCACAAAAAAAGCAAATCAGCCAAAGAAACCAACMAAGGTAAAGCCCCAAAACCCACACCTCACATACACTTCAGGGTTCTTGACATTGCAAACACCTCCAGCAATAATGCAGCAGTCAGTGATACCAGACAGGGCTGTTCATTTCACCCAAGGTGGAGATTCAGATGGTGGGCAACTGAATTGTGGATTGTTCTGCCTACATCCTCAATGATCTTTGGTTAGTGCTTAGACATTTATTTCATACCATATATATTTAGGCTTCCTAATATAATTTGAATTCTACTTACATCAGTTTAGTATTCTCACTAAAGTGCYGGTAGAAACTAGAATAAGAAAGAAAAAGCTGTCCTGTCTTCCACTTTTTTTTTTTTTTAACTGATGATTTCAAGCCTGAATGTTTCTTAGGGAAAATATTTGTACTGTATGGTCTTAGTGTCTCTGCTGAGTAAGACAAAAACAAATTGCTTCTTGACAGATCCMTGGAAGGAGTGACAGAGAACATGGGCCACCTCTGGTGTTGAAGTTTACACAGTGTGAATCTTTCTTCTTTCCTCTCATGGAGGAATCAGGTGATAAAATTATTGTATTTGTGAAAAGACAGAGGAGGTTCAGACTCAGAAAAATATTACTTTATATTTTAGAATGAAAACTTTAAAATAATTTTAATGAAAAAAAAAATTGCTACTAACCAGATGTAGATCAACACATGTAGAATTGTGTTCACAAGCGTTGACTATGCAGTCATCAATGTCTTGGTCACACTTCAGTCCTGCATATCCTGGGTTGCACAAACAGTAGAAGCCATTGACAACTGTAACAGAAATAGTACTTTAGTACCAACAGTCATAACAACTGAATGTAGTAAATTTGCTGAGTTCCAGTTGTGAATACTATCTGGAAAAGATTAAGACCAGCTTTACTTAAACAGTGTGAACATGTTAAAAAATATAAATAAATTAATTGTGGTCTCAAAATAGCTTTTAAATATGAAAGCAGATTCATGTAYTGCATTTTACTTAATCAATAGAAATATTTTGATTCAAGAGCTATAAATCAATCAGTGGAAAAGTGATGTTGTAAATAATGAGTACTTTTCAATAATAAAATAATCACAAAATACATAAGAGTCCATCTTTAAAATATCTAAATAAGATATGGCAGCTAAACAATGTTTATGTTGGGGTTTTTTTATTGTTGTTATTGTTGGTGCAAGGAATGACTCATAATATACCACTATATTAAGGGAAAACTTACTTGAGTTGAATTTTCCTATCACGTATTTCTTAACAAGACAATCATAAGAATCCTGCCTCTTTTTCATCATTAGTGATCTAAATGGAGAGAAATCTTTAGCATTCTCCATCCATATATGGGGTTCATGACAGCAGTAATTGCACTTCTTGCAGACCTGCATTTATTTTAACCTCARAGGGGTCCCTGGATTCTTCATTATTGCTGAGATTTACCACAGAATSTATTCYAYCCTYGTGTCTGTACACACAGCTGCTACTRTATTCATTAAATGCTTTGAGTCCTTAAGCACAGGAGCATTATTCATATGCTAAAAGATTCCCAGCTTCCTTAGGATTCCAGCTTTCTGCAGCCAGTACACACAGGGCAGAGGAACTCAAATGTCCGCATGATAAAACTYAAGCCAGAGGCACCACAAGGACAAGCTGTTCCTCCAAAAACTGGCACTKGGTCAGCATGAAGAACTTTAATACAGCTCATCTGAATCCCAGTTCAAAAATATCTCTAAACCAACATAGACCATGTAGAAAACATCTGTAAAGTAACAGGAAATATTCTTTACTAGATAGAAGACGAAGTCACTTGCCTTATTCCCAGATAAGGAAAGACAGATTTTYTAAGATATTTTATTGAAACTGATTTTTATTTTTATTTTAATTAAGAGAGTTTTAGATAATTATATATCTAGTAATTTGGGCTCAGTTCTTTAAGATCTCATCTGAACCCAGTCAGCTGATTAGGTCTTCTGCAAATTTTTCTAAAAAAAAAAAAGTGTATTTGATGGAAGTTCTTAAATCATCATTCTTTTTTGAAAAAGGATGTAAGGAAACAGGCAAGAGATGTTGACAAAGAMAAACAAGGTTACTCAGTTTCAACCAGGCTTGCTTTGTATTAGACCTTCAGGGAAGTATTCATCATGAGAGGGCTATTTAACAATAACTCCAAGGATAGTTGCACAAATGATAGAACTGAAATCACTTAGTCATGCTAGGAGGTACTATGAGGCAATGGCCAAAAGTCACAGCTCAGGAGATTTGGACGGGATTGGAAGAGTGTGAGCTCTGCCAGAGTAGTTGATTGGTGGAATATCCTATCCCAAAGAGTTTGTGAAATKTCTGTCCCTTTGAAGGCTTTCAAAACTCAGCTAGAAAAATCCCTGACTGACCTGTTCTAGCACTGTTAATAGTCTAGCTTCACACAGGCTTGACTACATGACCTTCAGATGTCTTTCRGCTTTCCAGTCAGCATTTTAAGATCCTCTGAAAATTACTACTTCTACTTCTTTTTTTTTTTTTTTGACAAGTATATAAGGTGCCTGATAGATGGCAAGAGCCCTATAAAACTTTCAAGTAAGTACTCCCTACCTAGATTGCTACTAAACTTGACCTGCCAATCCAGGCAGAATATAGTAGGGTAATCAAGTTRCCCCTAAAACCTTTAAGCACACCTTGCAATTAAAGAGTAAGTTACACAGTTACACCAGAAGGTAAACAGGTACACCCTGTTACATTAGTTTGAAATTAAACAGAATTTTTTGACTTATTMGAATTATGACATATAAAGCCTAACTGCTCCACAAGCTCTTTTTTCAGCACCTGAATATCCTCTCAAAAAATACATAATGTAAGATGTTTTTGGTTAGTTTAGGTATCAAAGGAGACAGCACAAATCTCATTAAAATTTCTCATTAGCTAAAATTCTGACCCCCTGAACACAGAAACCCCAGTGCCGGGAGTTGAGGCATTTTGGCAAAAATAATCCTTCTGGTGCAGGCTCTGAAGCCTCAGACAAGCTGAATTTCAGTAAATTATCCACTGTTCTCCCCAGAGCAGCTCAGCAGCTACAGACAATTCAAGAGAAAGACTACTCTACATAAAAGTGAGTARCCAGACTGAACTCACTGTCATAGCAGTATCCGTGGAGGCAAGGGTTAGAGCTGCACTCGTTGACATTGATCTCACAGCGTGGACCTGCAAAGCCCTTCACACACTGGCAGTGGAATCCAAGGGGAAAAACGTCCAAATTCATTTCTTCTATGCACACAGCTCCATTCTCACAGGGATTGCTGGCCTCACAAGGCCTAAACTCACAGTTCAAACCTGAAAAAGAAAACGGCAAAGCTGTCAGTGTTAAACTAATGAATATATCCCTGCAGCTGCTGCCTATTATGAGCTTTATTTTCTTTATAACCCTGGTTAAAATCGAGTAGGAGGGTCTCAGAGTTACATATATGTATGTTACCATGCAGAAACATCTATTTTCTTGTTATAATTAAAAAAAAAAAAAGACAATTTATATTTTGTTTATATTACTTTATACGATGCAATACATGTTAAAATCCCAATAGCTATTTCACGGGTTTCAATGTGTAGGTATATATTCCATCTTTTCTCTTTACTCTTGTGCTTTAAAGGGCTCAAAAATGCAATTTTTAGAATGTGTTTAAACATTATTAATGAATTTTGATTGACACTTCCTGCTATTTTGTCTTGATAACCTGTTGTTGCAACTACCATGTGAATTGTTCATACATTAACCCATAATACTGGACATGAATTAAATATATGTAATTGCATAATTGTTCTGCTTACCATCCATGACTGAATACAAATAATTTTACTGAAAATATGTACTTATTTAATCATGAGTGAATGCCTCCATTATTTATAAAAATTGCATACAATAGAAAATATCACACAATCTCATAGTACTCTTTCCTTACTAACACTCTTGTATAGCAGATTATGTACATTCATCTGAGATATCCAAGGAACTGTGTGATTGTGGATCTTGGTGTGGATCTTGGGTCACAGATGCCCTCATCGAAATCTTTAATTTAAGATAAAAATTTATTAATTAATTTATTAATTTATATAAAAATATTCAATGGCCCTATAAAATGAGCTTTAATTTGTTAGAATATAAACAAAATCATTCCATGGTTTCCTGTATTGATAATGGAAATAAAGGTGGCAGAGACAATTGAGATTAAATGGGTTTGGGTTTGTAAATCTGCCTGCTTTTTTCACTCAGTTTTGCTGGAGGCAAGTCTTTCAGGCTTACTTTCAGACAGTGCTTAGTGACTCTCAGGGCTGTAACTAACTGCACCCAGCCCCTCTGAGTCCCTTTGAAGCCTTTCTATGACTGAAGCTGTGTCCATGCTGTGCTTTCTGGTGGAGATTCTCAGGGTTTGCTGTACTCCAGGCTTTCTGCACACTTCACCAGTGCTCTTGCCCCAGCTATGATTGCCCAGCCATTCCTTTCTGCAGCAGTTTCTCCCTGTCCCATATGGGCTGTAACCTTAATCCAGTGGTGGGCAATGTGACACTACAAGACAAAATACCTGGGTGGTTATGTGGCAGATATAATCCACACAGTTATGCTACAGTGAGTTGATCTTGGTAGCTGACASATGCCCATCCAGCCACTCTCTCACTCCTCCTCAACACACAGGCAAAAAAAAAATAATAGAGAAAATCTTGCAGACCATGATAAAGATAGGGTCATCATTAACAAATTACTGCCATGGACAAAATAGAAACAGCTTGAGGAAAACTGATTGAATTATCTGCCAATTAAAAATAGCATAAGATGGCAAAAACAAACACAAAGCTAAACCCACYTTTCTCCACCCCTCTTTTGTTCCCAGACTCAGCCTCAACCCTTCACTTCAGACTTCTCTACCTCCTCCTCACCCATGAGTAGCAAGGGGGGGAAAGGGAATGGGAACTGTGGTTAGTCCATGACAGCTCTTCTCTGACCATCACACTTTTACCTTGTGTCAGTGCAGACCCCCCACAGGCCACAGATYCTGCCGGGAGCCTTCATAATAATAAAACAAAACCTGTTCAAAATGTCAGCAGGATTGTAGGTGAGCTGACTGCTTACTGTAAGACAGTCATMTAAGGGCTGAATTCTAAACACTTTTAATAGCAAGAACAACAAGTAGGAACAGAATTGAGGTTAAAAAAAATCCAACAACCCTTTTTGACCGCAGCAATGATGCTGACAAAAGAGAAAAAAACAACATAAGTTGTTCCCTGTCTTTATGCTTATGATCTCTCTGATGTGAGATGATCCTGATAAAGACAGCCAGCACTCTCTGATCTGGAGTTCRTGAAATTGCACAGCAAAAGAAACCATATGGCTCATTGAGATTTTGCCYTGAAGTTTCCATATTTATATCACAACAGCTTGACATGAGTGAAAACCCTGCTGATTCCTAAAGTGGAATAACACAAATAAGCTTAACTCACRGCTCACAATCCTTAATGGAACTGTCAGATGATCCAGCAATACAGTACTTAATTTTCTTTACCTGGAGAGACAGCTTTACCTTTGTATCTACCTTCTGTGCACTTCCTTTTTGCACTCATTCAGGAGCCCATTTATCTGCTTTTCAGCCACACCTGCTTGAGTTCCTGCACATTGGAAAGAGCTGTGCTTTGAGGAAATGGTCTTTTAAGATAAATCAGTGGGCTCAAAACAAATGCTYTTTCCCTTCAGTGCAATCTCTAATGGGAGTTTGCCAAACAGATTTCTAAGCGAATGAAAACCAGCTCACTGAAGTTTGGAATCATTATTGTGCTACTTGAATTTTTCATTTCTCTTAAGATTATGAACTCTATCATCTCACTGCTATATTGCCTGGGTTGTTTTCTATCTCTACATCCCAAACTGCCTCTTGCTTATTCACTAATATACAAAACAGATAAATATTTCCCCCAGTTTTCTCACACTGCAATTGCTTAAAAAAATTTGTCAACATGATCAATTATTTGTGTCTTTCCATGTTGTTTTTCCTCCAAAAGTCAATGTGGTAATATCCCAAGGAGAACTATTGTTCATAAGTCTATTTTCCAGTTTCCTATAGAYGACTTTATAAACTTTTCTTGATCAAGCTATCTGAAGAAAACATCCACCACARTATTTCCTTAAATGGTTGCCATTCTACACTGACTGATTGAGTGATGYATCAATAAAGTCTTGTCTGTGATGTTAATCAGATGTTAACCCTTAGGATGCTTATCTTCCTACCAGCAGTGCTGGGAAAACTCTGTCTGGGCCTTTGCCTCTGCTGCTGGACTCCCCTAGTCATCTTTGATATGCTCTGCTGGTATTGTCCTTGGTGGTGTCATGTAAAAGCAGCAAAAGTAAGCAAGCTCTGGTAATCAGCCAAACTCTGGTAATCTCTTTCCCACACTGAGATCTCTGACATGCAAACAACCCTCCTCAGAGATCAGGTCTGGTCACCTGGTACCACTCTCCTTCAGAGAAGTGTCATATCTGTTGACAACAATTGCTTTACTTTAGTGGTAGTGATGAGGGTGTATGCGTCAGACTCAGACAGCTTACTTCCCCTTCCAGCTAAAAACTCTCATCCAAGTAATCAGAAGGAATCCTCTTCCAGCCTTCCCAGTTATAGAGTCTCTTTCTCCCCATGCCTGAGTGAATCCTMTGCCTTCCCTGATCTTCTCCTCCCATGCTGCTGCTGTGGATACAAGGCTTTCTGACTTCAAGGAGCCTAAGAMAAACTGCTTCATCTTTCATTTTGTTATCACTGATCCTGTGTAGCCTATTCTTATTTGCCAGGTCCTTCCCCKGGCAGCATGGAAACTAAACCAGGATGCACGGGCAGGAGCTCCGGCATCTTCCTCTCATGTTGTTCTGCAAACAGGAGCTACCTTCTTGCTCGAGGTAGCTCCCCAGAAGGGTATGAATTACAGTGAAATTTGTGTAGATTTGAAATTACACCAAAACTATTTCTTGACAAAAAATAGATTTCCCCCYTTTTTAAGGAATTAGGGAAGACAAAATACTTATTTCATTCTAACTATAGTAAAGTGAAATAACATAAAAAAATTAACCTGACATTTATAAAGAATGGTAAATTTAAATTAAAATAAGGCCATAGTTTACCAAATGAGACTAAACCACATGGAATGATGCTAGTTGCTATTAATCTTATAGTACTTTTTACTGCCTTCTTTCAAACAATATTCAGCACTGTTTAATTAGATAGTCAATGCCTTTTTCCTCCCACCCAGCTTTCATGCATATAATTGCATGAAAAATCTTTTCTTCTGTTACTGTAAGAAATGGCAAAGGTTTCATTCCTATTCTAACTGGAAGATTGGTAAAACAAAAAGATAATAAAATAATAAGACTCTGTCCATCCCACTCAGTCCTTTTCCCTGAATCAAATAATTTTTAACTATCATTATTGAGAATAAGTAAAAAGACTATTCCCTTACTCMGAGAATCCCAACTGTTGATATTACCTTAATACATTTCTGTTAAGTAATTAATTATTAAAGCTAATCAATACAAGAAGCAAGAAAACAAAAAAAAAATTGAATGAGTTAATGTTGATTTTTTTTTGAAAGATATATATTCACACAAAGATTAAGGTTGGAAAGGAGTAKGTTGGATAGTAGTAGGCAGTGGTGGTTGCACACTTGCAAAACAAGTTCACTTGCTGCTGCTGCTCTCATATCAGCATTTTTTTACAAAGCTGTAAAAAAGATTTATGATTCAGGATAAATCAAACAACAAAGAGGTTATAGTTGATTTTTTTAAAATAAAAATAGCTTAATTAGAAAACAGTTTTTTATTTTCTCAGCATTTTCTCTCTCTTCTAAATATTTGTTAAAGAATTTCTGTACAAATAGTTTTCTACAAATGTTTTAATGTAGCTGATTAATTTCAATACATCTATTTTGTGCTAAACATGAAACTTCTTACTTGATCTGAAAAGTTTCTGAAACAGCAGGTCTGTGATTGCTGACAGAAAGGAATGCTGGCCAGGAAAACAATTTATAAACTGTCTTCTCTTACTGACATATCAGAATTTTTTAAATTTGGAGTAAAATGGTAATGTTCATTTAACAGTTAAATGACAAAAAAAAAGAATGTCCAATAAATGAAACGTGAAGGAATCCATCACAGCAATTAATGACTTAATAAGTTCAGCTCATCTTTACAGCTATGCTTATTTCCTTTAGACAGGTTTAACCTCTTTGCTTGTTTAATTCTTGGCTGCATTTTGATTATTGCAATAATAATGATTGCAATAATATGTTGTCTTTAATGGGCAACTGAAGGCCTCTCTATTAGGATTAACCTGAACAAACCTCAGAAGTATGTGCACAAATCATTAAAGAGTCAGCTGAAGGACAATTTCCTTTACAGTTGCACAATATATTTCATTAAGTATTAGACATCTTTAATACATATAAACATATATTAATGACATGTAGTATGCTTCTCTATTACCATATTATATATCAAACAATGAATAATTTTTTTTGGAAAATGCTCTTTGTTAAGGAGTGAGAAGCATATTGCATATTTAGAAATTTCATTCTGCTGATGTTAATGAATTTCCTTTTCTACTGTATTTACTTATAATAATTCTAGGGTAGAATTTCTAAAAACCACAAATGAAAATAAYGAAAATAGATTTTATTTTGGTGAAAAAGACTGCCCTTTTAAGGCTTTTACTAAAAGTCAAAAGCCTGAGATATAAAAATTACACAGAAAATAAATTGCCTGATATACATTTCTATTTCTTTATGTGAAACTATTGATATTTGTTTGTTTTATTTGCTTAGCATAAATGTRTACATTTATGTTTTGATGTGCAGTACTGAAGTCTTCTGTAATCAGAAGTGRCATCTCTTCAACATTGCTATTCTTTAGGAAAATAATCTAATAAATAAAACATTTGCTACTAGCATTTTAAGGAATGAAATCTGACAGCAATTTTCAAATTCAGCATTTTGCTGTAAAAGTATGGCCYGAAAAATGCATCTCATTTCAGACTGATGGTACAATTATGACAATATAGTGAAAATAAAGTATCTACCAGAAAAACAACCATGTCAGTTGGATAGCAATTTCCTAAATTATGACAAATAGTCTGGTAATGGTGTTAAATACACATTCACGAGGACAAGAAACTTTCAAGAACTAGCAAKCAGGTAGGAGCACCAGCACTGTGATTTTGTGATCATAACATCACTTACAACAGCATTGTTTCAGTCCTTTTTAACTTACCTTTTAACAACAGAGCTGAAAGACACTTCTAACATTGAAATGAATCACTGCTCTTTCGAAAGAAAAAATCGGTAAACTGAACTCTATACAATAAAAAATAAAAAACCCTGTAAACAAAGGCACTATAAAGCTATGTAAAGACAAGACATGTAAAAAGACAAACCCCCACCCCCCAAACCCTGTTCCCTGTCTATATGCAACTTACTGTTTTTCCCAAGATTATCCTTTTGAAATGAGTGRATATGACAATTTTAATTCAAAAGTTACTTGATCACTTCAGAGAAATATGTGGTTTTGTTTTCATCACTTTGACTCAGCTCAGTAGCTCTCGCTCCCAAAGGCTTTCATAGACCATAAAATCCCAGGAACACTAATGAGCARCAAGTTAGATACTTGTCCTAGGGTGACTAAACCAGGACAATACCTAAAACCTGAGTTCCTTGCAACTGCAAATATTCAATGTCTTAATGATAAAATTGTCTCTATTAAAGGTTCAAAACTTGAGAAGCTTAGATGTACCTCTAAATTTGCTATTATTTTAAAAACTGCCTGCTTATCTTGGTCTGCTATAGGACACAAGAAGAGAAAATATCTCCACAAGTGAGATGATTAAAGACTACTAAAAGTAAAGAAAAAAACAGAAGGACCTTGGAAGTGGGTAAGAAATAGAAAAATAACTGAAGCATGAATATTTTTATGTTACTTGAAATGAAGCTGAGTATTATAATAGTAGTTTAAAAACATAACAAGTATTTTCTTGCACTTCAAATATATAGCAAATCCATTCTTTTCTTTGSAATCCAGATTCTATTTTCCATTAAGAGTATTGCTTTGAAATTATGTRTATAGAGAGTGGAAAAACATTTTCTCTGAAATCTATACTAATTGAAAATAATATACTTGTGGTTTCTTTAAGGAAGGATAGATGAAAAACAATACTTAGCACTTTTCAAGTAAAAATACATTTCCTTAATTACCTAGTATAATGCAGATCATGCAACAGTGCTGAAATAAGGTAAGAAAAACACCCACACAACAAACTTTAAAATGAAGATCACACAGAGATGTATATAATATTTCCCCATACCTGCATAAAGTTCTGTAAAAACAGAAAAAAAAGCAGAAGTTGAATATATTACTCAGGTGCAATTTTTTTCCTTCAAAATATACAAGTTTATAATTAATAAATAATGAAGATATAGCTGTATCCACATCTGCAAGTTTCACATTTCACATAAAAACATGCTTCACTCTTCCTCAAAAAGAAGAATTCTATTTAGGAAAACAATTAACAAACATTTATTTCATACTGAAATATATGGGAATGCTTTTCATTCTTTATTTTATCTGTATCAGCATTCAATTAATGCTGAAATTAATGGTATGTGTGAAAAACATACAGAAAACCTGTATCAAATTTAGGTTTTCCTTATGGCCTAGGACTTGTGGATGTTTGAGTTTCAATAATAGTTACCTTTAGTTCTCACTCTCTGTGTTTCAAGACCATACTCTTATTTTCTTAAAATCTGAGTGATTAAAACAGACATTATTTATAGCATTTGATGTCAAGATTATAATTTTATTATTTATTTTTTGTATTGGCAAATGACCCCATGCCATAAATAGGCTCACTATGTAGAAAAATAAAGCTAAAAACATTTTCATCAGTAGTCAAAAAAAAGACCCCTCTGAAATTTGGTAAACTTTTTTTTGAGCAGCAGCAAAGTCTTCATAATTTGCAGGGTAGCCCTGGTAACCATGTTTTGAATCTTTAAAAATGGTGGTTTGCACATACKTCCTGAAAAACTGAGGGCCAGATTTCCATTTGTAATGAATAGAACTTATACATAACTTAAATCTGCTTCATGAACAGAGGATCTTGTACACCATTCTCAAAGAATGACTGATGAAATTCAAACCCCTTATCAGCTGTAGGTGATTGGATTTACACACAAAGTATTCCCAGATTACTCATAGCTGTATACGCTTAGAGAATTTTTCTTGCTGATCAAGATGTGTCCCAAGGTGCAAACTAAAAGCAGGGTTGAAACTGCAGCACTTACYTCACTGAATTTGTATGGACAGAGTTAAGCAAACATGGCTTCTGGAGATGCCTTTGTGTTCTCAGTGCTGCTCTGAAAGACCACAGCTCTCCTACAGACCTTGGCATATCTGCCAGATCCTTGTGGGTATCTARCATACCCAAAAGCACCTCAACAGACACTAGAAATGGCTAGGAAAAAGGCTTTCTCTCTGAATTGTTTCATTTTGGACAYAGAGGCAGCTGAGTTTTTTCATCTAGATGGCAGCTTTTAGGAACAATACAAAACCCAATAGAAATATCAGAAAAACGTTCCAAAGTCCTGAGGTGAGTTCCTRTATGAGCCAACAGCAAGTCCCAGCTCATGCTGATTTCCATTTAGGCATTGCAGGTCCTTTATTGTTCAGAGGCACTGCATGTTTTCTAGGTAACATAACCCAAACATGGACACTGTTTCTATTCCTGCAAAAAGCTCCTATGTGGTACAGAGAGCCCTTCATATATCTATGCATCAGTTTAATTTTTCCCCGTGTTTCATTTTATTTGGCTTCTTAGTGTAAAGAGAAAGGCAAAGCAACATAAAACCTGATTTTGAACAAAATATAGTGGTTTATGGTCCAACACAGAGATATGGTAGAGAGAGCCATAGGACTTGCAAACCTGCCTGTTTGCATGGATGGGGTTTGGCACAAGAAAGAATGAGGTTTGGCCTATGAGCAGCAGAAAAGTAATCGCTCCATTATCTCTACTCCAGCTTTTGGCCTTCATGAGCACTTACATTTCTTACTTATTATCTGTTTTGTAATTAGCTGTTGCCATAATAGAGTGTCCTGTGATGAAAACTCCCATTATTACTCTTGTTTTTTGATAGACTTAAGCTTTTTTTTTTCTGCTGAGTTGCCTTTCTTACTAGTTTACTTTCTTTTGCAATGTGTTTGATGGTCAATTACCATTTTTGCTTTGATCTTAATTGGAACACATTTGGAGATGTCATTAAGGCAGCAAGAACTAACTAGACATTTCCTCAGAACTGAATTTCAATTTTCCTCTACAATTGCATACATTTGATTTAAAAGGTCATACCTATTAGCAACATCTAGAAAAATTACATACAGTGCATTTTTTTGAAATGAGTCATGTAAATAATTTGGATCAATTGACAAAAATATTTTCTCCATTTATTAAAAAYAAGTTACTAAACAATTGGTGGTTTCTCTTCTTTTTTTTTTTTTTTTAAGGAAAAAAATCATGCCAACTCTCATAGGACTAACACATATCCAATATACAGCCTCTAACTGAAACTAGAATTTTAATGCTTTCTTCCTTCCTGAGTTTCCTTTGGGAGCCACAGATTACTGGCTCAGTCCATAWGTCACAGAAATGTTGTTAGTTTCACTTTTGCCTTAAATACAAGTCTAGGATATGGGGAAAATTTGCAGTTCTGGCGTGGGAGCTCAAGATCCATTCTAAGCCATTCTAAGTTATCAATAATACCAAAGAAGAAAAAAGCAACCTTTTAAGTCTTACTTTATCTTCTGTGAAAATGAGCTGGTCTAGAAACTGTGGTGAGATCATTCACCTTTTGCATGCTAAAAATGTTGAAARCAGCCTGATACAGGCACAAACTTGTTCTGCTATATTCTCAGCAAGGACAGCTTTYTAATAGTTGTACCTTCATYGATGAGGCTTAAAAAATGTTGGCATTTCAAAGCTCTAAACAGTAAGGTTCCATAAATTACTATGAACTCACCTGCTAAAAGAACATTTGAATATACCTCAATRTTCTTATAAAACACTAAAACTACCAATAAAAACAGCATGGATATAAATATRCATAAAACTATAACCTTTATTAATGGGAGTGCTTTTGAATATGYTTGAATTTTTAGTGGGACAAATCAGTATTTTCTGATAGAGCCATGGGGAGCTCTCATTCTACCTTCTGTGAAGTTGTTAGGACCCCTAAATGAGATACAGCCTCACCATATGCTTCTTACTCCTTCTGCCCTCTGCCCAAGGACTTAACATCACTTCTTTAATAAGTGTGATTCTCCTATAGAAAGACTTCARTTTTAGAATAAATATCGTAATAGAAAAGTTCCTAAAATAACTTCCCAGCTACAACASTCTAATGGATCCAACTCTTAATTATATTAAGAATATTAAAATATTTTATTTATCTTGCATCCAAATCAAGTTTATCTTCCTTCCTTCTCCCAGTTGCAGCTGCTTTATCAGCAGGGAATGCAWGATAAAGCAAGAGCTTCTCTCTTCTCTTTTTCTGAAGAACTTCAGAATATGCTATATTTTTCCTCTGTTTAACTTTAGTCACAGAACTCAGTGGGGCTCAGTAACTTCTAGGATTTCTGTGGGTTTACACAGGAATCTCTTTCTCTAACTAGATTAATAACATATTATGGTGTAGATTTTCTTCTGTTAATCAAATCTTGAACTTTTCCAAATCAAGGTCACAGGAATTATGTTACCAAAGTACAGGAACTTTGAAGTTCATTACTTTGCACCATATTGAAATCACAAGTAAAACTCAATAAGTTTGGAAAACAGAAAATCAATTTTCAACTCCGTAAGGACAAGCAATTAGGCTGAAATAGGACAAAAATTCAGTTCTTATATTTAGTAATCAAAACATTATTAGATGTTGACAAGTATGTTATTTCATATCTGTAAGTCTTAAAGGTTCATTCAGTTTTCTTTTGAWTTACTCATAGGTGGACTGCTACTATCAAGCTGATACTCTGAACATTTGGGAAGTCAAATATAGCAATTTCAGTAGTAAACATTCCAAAGAAATACTAGAATTTATAAAAAGACCATGATCTACACTGCATGGGAGGAAATCCACTCTTAGGGGAAAACTGATAGAGAAGAATGCATTACTTTTGTTAGGGTTACACCAGCAACATCAGAAGATATAATTCTCCAGTGCTCTTTAACCACTTTATGAAAATTGGATTTTCTGAAAAAGATTTGGTGCTCGCAGGAGAAGTAAGACTTCATTCATGTATCAGACTTGTAGAGTTAATTTTCACAACCTATACTAGAGACATTTGAAGAAAAATCTAAATATATATATCATTGCCCAAGCATAATTTTTCTTACAATCCTTTGATGTCTTCTTCCATTATTCTATGCAAGCCAATGGAATGAGTTAAGACATTCTTTTTATCAGAACAAAACTGTGCTTTAAAATACCCAAACTAAGAAACCCACTACTCCTCCTAAGAAAAATACAGGAAACTATGGCTACATAGAAATACTTTAATTTAATTTCTGATGACTGTTCATACTTGTATACAATTAGTATAAAAGTTTTTAAAATATAAAAGTACCCATTCAGGATATTATAAAGTTTGTCACRCATAAAAATGAATAGCAGCTATGCTACTCTCAGAAGACTTGAAATGTGAAGAAAGCAAAKATTTGCTTTCCCTTTTTAAAAAAACATGAGGAAATGAAGGGGAAGAAAAAAGGAAAAATCAAAACTTTCCGGTCATAATCTTCTTTAGTCAAAATAAATAAAAAGAGTCAAGGAAATAAAACCAAAAGCAAGATAAATGTGTGTAAGCCAGTTTAAATTTATTTTATATATAGAATCAATTTCTAGCTTAATCTGACAGGCCATATTTTGTATGAATGCACCTGAATGTCCAAAACATGTTCTGAATCCCTTATTTCCACATTTTATATAGTAGAGGTCTGCTGTACATATCCTGATCAACAGGTACATGTTCCTGATATATGCTCCCAGSAGTAATGTATGTCATTCAAGTCAGATTTTATGATGGAACAATAAAATCATTGCAATATACTATGGAAATACCCCTTCAGATTGCTTTACAGGTAAATGACAGCATTCATAATACAGCAGTTATTGTTTTCCACTGAGAATACCAGAAGCAAGAAACCCTGTGAAAATATTCAAAACCAAAACACGTGTTCCTATATAATTTTTGCCATTAACGTCATGTATGTACTTTCTTAACTAAGTAATTCTGTAATCTGTAATTAGTGCACACAAAGCTGTTCATTAAAATACCCTGAATATATCCACACAATTAGAAAACAGTTTAACTAACCATTATGTTGGCTTACTGTGAATCTGTTAAAGGCTACATTTACWGCAGTTAAGCACTAAATAAACAGATGGTGTGAGACAGAGGTAGCACTTTCATATGAAACTAAATCTACTTTTATTTATACCCATATAAATCTAGGGAAAATYTGTACACGAATTTGATCTTGCAAGGTGTTGAACAAAGCTTTAAAGAAGTAAACAGCCTTAGACATCCTGTACAAAARATACTATCACAGAATGGAATCACAKRATCATTTATGTTGGACYTAAACAACCTCCAMGGTCAYTGASTTTAACCTGTGACTAATCACCACTTTGTCAATTAAACCACAACACCAAGTTCCATGTCCAGTCTTTTCCTGAGCACCTTCTGGGATGGCTGGTACTTCCCTGGACAGCCCATTCCAATGCCTAACCACCCTTTAAGTGAAGACATTCTTTCTGGTATTAAACCTGAACTTCCCCTGGTTCTGCTGGGCTTGCTTAGCTTGTAGAGGAGGAGGCTCAGGATGACCTTATTGCTCTCTACAACTTTTATTTCTCTGGGTCTCCTGAATGGGCAACGGCCAGGACAGGGGGGTGTGGCTCACAGGAGACCCAGAGAAATACTCTGGTTTCCYACACCCTGGGAGCCATKGGCTTAATGCCAAGACAGAAACACAGGTAGGTCTCTTTATCTGTCCCTCAGAAATGCAGCCATTCTTTGCGGGCAGTTTGCCAAAGATCCCACCTAAATCACCCTGCACTTAAGGAAGAACACAAAGCTTCTTGGGGCTTCTTGGGACATCATAGCAAGGTGCAATGCTTCCATGAACCTGTGCTCAGGTTCTATTTTGTTCATTTATTGTTTATTATTTTATAAGTTTAATAAACCTTTTGCTTTACAGAACATACCCAAGGAGCTGTCTCACATTTTTTAAGCCATTCTGTGAGATGCTGGCGCCCTCAGAGACTTGATACATCTCCAGGTGGCTCACTCCACTCTGGCCATGCGATAGAATGTATCGAGTCCTGGGGAACCCCACTAGTGACCTGCCCATCACATGARTTTGACTCCATTCACCACCACTCTCTGAGCSTGGCCATCCAGCCAGTTCTTTACCAGTGAAGGGTGTGCCTGTCTTAGCCATGGATTACCAGCTTCTCCAGGAGTATGCTCTTGGAGACAGTGTCAAAGGCTTTGATGAAGTACAGGTAGATAACATCAAAAGCCTTCCCATCACCCATGAGGTGGGTTGCCTGGTCATAAAAGGAGATCAGGTTGGTCGAGCAGGACCTGTTTATCCTAAATCCACATGTCTGGGCCTGATTCCCTGTTTTTCCTGCATGTGTCATGTGATCACACTCAAGATAATCTGTTCCACAGCCTTGCCAGATGCCGAGACCAGGTTGACAAACCTGTAGTTCCCTGTATCYTCCTTCCAACCCATCCTGAGAATGGGCATCACCCTCGTCAACCTCCAGCCATCTACGACCTTCCCAGTTAGCCAGAACTGATGACAAATGATGGAGAGCTCTTCTGGCAGTTCCTCAGTACCCTCAGGTAGATCCCATCTGGCTTCATAGACTTGTGTCTCAGTGGCACAGCAGGCCATTAACTACTTCTTCCTATAATGTTCTCAGAGGATCTCAGTTACGTTTTATGAGTCTTGCCAGCAGGGCTTACCTTTTCCATTGAGCATATGAGATGCTGCTAGTCTCTTGTAGAGTGATTACAGAAAGGTTGACTTTCTGAATTTTTAATTACTTACTTGAATATCTAAACGAATATCAAAGTCTGCTGGAAATCTGGTTCTTTTTGTAAGATTTACTCAAGAGACTAGCATTTCTAACCATGTACTGAAAATTATTTTACATCTTTCTGCACAGAGGCAATAGTCATTTACTTGTTATTGAACTAGATTTTATTCAGCAGAACATAAAYTAAAACTAATAAAAATGACAAACTAAAATTTGACCAATTATTAAAATAATAAGAACAAACAGGCATGTTTGTTCATGAGCTCATGAATAATGAATTTTATTCAACCATCTTCCCTAAAGGGGAAAAGTCCTGCTGTCTCAACATACCAGGAAAATTGCCTTTTAATGATTGTTCTGGAATCCTAAGTAAGTATCATTATATTGAATTGCTGGAGGAAAAATGTGTTTATATTTAACTTATAAATCAATAGGTGCTTTTAATTGAGATTATCRCTTGAACTAGATTTGCTCAAGAGCACCACACAATTTGTCACTTTAAATTATTTTAGCAGTAAGTGTCTAAAATTTAACCCCAAAATTTATAAGAAAAAGATCACAATAACCTTTGCAATTTAAGTGTATTTATTTTAAAWACATCAAGAGAAATAATCACACAATTTCTTGGTTCCTAGGTAGCTATAAATTCTTTTATAAAAATGATATAACAATGTAGAAAATGTCAGCAAAATTAGAGAAAAAACTGTGTAGAAAATCAACTAACCTCTGTGATGGCAGCTTAATGGATATGTACTTCCTATTACCTAAGTAAGAAATTTTATTCTGTTAACAAACTGATTTTAAAGTATTTATTTTGTTTAATAAAGGAACGCACCTAGCAGATGTATAACAATGAGGAACAATGTTCCCTTCACCTTATTTGCAGCTGAAGGCATATATGGCTGGTCACTTTGAAAGGTTTGTTTGAGAAAGTGAAGGACTATTAATGCAGTAGRAAGACTGAAATACATTTAGACAAGTGACAGAAATGTCTTCTAAAGTTAATTATGTTTGCTCTCCCCTCTCCCTTGGTGTTCATTACCTTTAAACGGAGCCACACATTGGCAGAAATAATTACCAGGTTGGTCAATGCAGGTGGCTCCATTCTTGCAGGGAAATGAAGCRCACTCATCTATATCTGTTTCACATCTTGCACCTTTGAAAAGATAAAAGTTTTGAACACTTAATAAAATATTAGGTGCCAATTTCTAATTCATTTGAACCACAAAAATCTCAAGCAACTTGTGAAGAAAAGCTAACATACACCAGCAAAATAAACGGCCACACTACTGATGTCAGCATCCATTTTGTTCTTATAACCACAAATACATAACAACTTGTTTCTGAGTTGCTAAATGGTAACGAGTCTCCTTT
Source organism: Alauda arvensis (assembly GCA_902810485.1). Lineage (NCBI taxonomy): Eukaryota > Metazoa > Chordata > Aves > Passeriformes > Alaudidae > Alauda > Alauda arvensis. Next base: position 2,214,726 of record CADDXX010000089.1, on the reverse strand, counting down.
ACGTGTGCAAGCTTTGAAGGCCTTTTTAAATGCAGACTAATTCATCTTGTGCTATGTGGTTTACAGATGCAGTCAGTGTTCCAGTTTGTTGGAAGGCAAGTTAAACATTAGACCAGGGCAGATAAAGAGAAATGACAATAAAACACAAGCAAATTAGTCAAAAATATCTTAATGGATGCTTTGTGGACTGCTTGGCTGTGGAAAACAAGGTTTACTATGAAAACAACTCACCTGTGAAACCAGGCAGACAGACACATTTATAGCCACCAAAAAGGTCTGCACATGATGCATTRTGAAGACATGGAGAGGACTGACATTCATTTATATTTGCTTCACAAGTTGTACCTATGAATGTAGAACCAAGGAAAGGAGAAAGAATTTATTCCGTGGCAGCTTTAGGTGAAGACCAACATTTATTTTGACTGAATATAACTCACACATCAGAATCTATTTGACACCCTTTTTATATTCAAATCTATGTGTTTATGACAGATGCTCATTTTCTGAATGTTTAAGTTGTTCACTAATTTTTCAAAAAAATTAAAAGTACAGTCATCAAACAGTTTACTAAGGCTTAAAGCAATTTTCTTATTTTATAAATATAGAAGAACAGAAACCAAATTACATTGAATATAATAGACTGTATTGCAGTGGTGTGAGAGGAAATATTTCTAATGTTCATGAWAAGGCAAAAGATGTATTCCCAAAAAACTGTGAAAAAGAAATCTGTYATGGACAAGAAGAAAATGTATTCCAATCTAGACTACAAAAAACCCACATAACTACTCAAAGTATAAAAATACTTCATTGCTAATATTTTTCAGTGAACCAAATTCTTTAATATTTGAAGAATAAATGAAAAATTGCATCAGTTGCATCATTTGGGAAGTTAAAAGCATTTAAAGAGGTAAAATGCAAGTGATAATTTTTCTGAACAAATGAGTGGTAGAAATGTACTATTTTGCACAGGGATATTTAAATTATGGATTGATTTGTATTTGCATGATTAAATATCCATGATGTTTAAAAAATGGTGCTTTAAAAAGAAAATGGATACACTTTAAATTCCTAATTTAAGCTGAAAGCATATGTGCAGCTGTTAATRCATCCACTTGTCAAAGTGATTAAATTTTTCATAGAAACTGTACAAATATGCCAAAACTAAAACCTTTGTCACACAGGTGGATTTCTTTTTCTCAATTCGAGGATATTAAAACTTCCAAATATTTTAAAAGCTTGCGGAAAAGAATATCTCCTGTTTGCAGAATTTCACTGAACCTCACACATCCATTTTCAACAACCAAGACACCAGTTAGCAGAAAACACCTATTTCCATGCTATAATGAAAAGAAAAAAAAATAGGTAATTTAGTCAAGATACACATCTTCTAACTGACATGTTTATGACTGCAGATGACACCCACATGTGAATACATGCATCTCATCTGATATGTAAAAAAAAAAGGTGTTAAAACTCTGAGTAGGTTTACAAAGTTATTGTCCAGTGGATTTTTTTATACCTTCAAATCCATCCTGACAGATGCAACTGAAGGCATTCAGGTGATCAACACAAGTGGCTCCATTGTGACAAGGGTCACTAAGACACTCATTCACTTCAATCTCACAGTTATGACCTGGAAACAAGTGAGGGATTCATTTCATTAGGACACACCACTGGTGAATCATCAGAGCAGGCAGCAACAACAAAATGAAATAGCTGAGCTTATGTACAGGGAGTGAACTTTTACCGGAGAGCCATAAATTGTCTTTGGGGAACTAATTTCTTGTTGATGAAAGGAAAAAGCAGAATATAATGTTCAACAAAGATTTTATAGAGTCCTTTACAGATGTGTTCAAAAACTTGCATATGTTCATATTCTAAGGGCAAGAAAGACTTGASTTTTCCTAGAACATCACAAGTGTAAATATGGTTCCCAAGAAAAAAATTAAAATAATACAATCTTTCTCTATCATATTATTTTTTCATTAATTTATTAATTTTTGGTTTTGCTGTAAAGATCTCTATGGGAAATGYTGGGAAATGTTTTAATTATGGACAAATACTTTACTACTTCATAAAAATTAAAAATAATAAAGTTAGATACTGGCATTTCTTTKTAAATATGCAGAGGAAAAATCATTGATGCTGATTTCTAGGTGTGAATGATGTATCTAATATTCTTTCTGGCATCAAATTTATTGTTACTAATGCTTCCAGATAGGTAAAGCTCCTGATTCCTTCTGAAGGATTTTGAAGGTTTTAGTGGACCACAGAAAAAATASAAATTACTGATCTACTGTTATGTATATAAGAATTTAAAATTKTCAATAAAAAATATCTCATCAAGGATTATCACAAATAACATCATACAATTTTACTTKATATTTTTATAATAGTAAAAAAATAAACCAACCACAGAAACAGGAGAAAACATTTCATTTCATTCAAGAAGCAAATACTACAACTCTTTAATTGCAGATTATTTAATCCAAATCAATGCCTACGTAAGGATGTAGAACAGCAAGTTAAGAGGTATGCAATCTTCTCAAGATCTCAATTCCTCTGTTTCTCTCTGTCCTCTTTGAGTATTGAGAGATAATTTAGAGTTATCTTCTTCCTGATTTTGGAGCCCTGTCAAAGTCCCTGGAGTTAGACAGGATGGATCTGGGCAGAACCGCTAATCTGCCACTCAAGGAATTCCTTGATTATTTCACCATATAGTTGATCAAAAATACCTATATATGTATCTAGAAAGATTTTTTTTTTACACTGTCATCTGAAAATGCCAAATCAGTATAGCCAAAGTAATTTTAATCTAGTGAGTCCAATGACAATGGCCTGCAGAGTGGATGCAAACATAAGTAGTTAAAGCTGCCCAGGATGAGATAAATTAAGGCCAACTTGCATATGGCTGGGAGTTCAAATCACATCAGTGTAAGACAGATACCATGTCTAAAATAGTATAAAGAGTAATTGGTGTGGAAACAGTCCCTTGTAGTCAGTATTTTTTACAGCTGAATACTCTTACTCAGCCAAGTACTTTTGTGTGCCAGGAAACAAAAGTTGTTTCTGCCTGAATCAGAGGCACACTGCTMAATTATCTGTTGCTACTTTTGAACAAATTTCTTTTCTCTGATTTAGGGCTGACTGAAACATGCTTAACAGCACATCTATGAACTCACCTATAAAGCCAGGTGCACAGAAACAAAGATAGCCACCCACAATGTCTTTACAGATGCTGGAGGCTCCACATGGTTGTGATAGGCAGGAGGAAACATCTGCTTCACATAACTCACCAGTAAAACCTGTTGAAAAAAAGAGTAACAGAGAACTTACGAAATGTATACATTTAGTCTGAGAAAACAGACAAGTGATAGACCAATTAAATGTGTACTTTTCTTATGTTTTAACATCTTATTTAAGATAGGGTAAAATTCCAGTTTCCTTGAAAGTTTCAGTTTCACATACATAAACACATGTATTCATATATATATTAATATATTCAAAACAGCTCTAAATGGAACAACGTCATAATGATAAAGTCAGTGATAAGGGTTGCTTCAAATTATAATGAAAACCATTCAAAATACAATGGGCATCAAGGAAATAATAATCTTCATTGATGACAGAACTTTTAGTTTTGAACATACAAAATAAATAGTTGCAAGTAAATATTCTTTGTCTGACTGATTTTTTTGAAACCTAATAAATATATTTAGCTAAGTGTTATAAAGCAGTTGAGAAAACAATCCATGTGTGTGGAGCAAGTATCCAAATGCTGAATATAAAGTTTCAAATTTTAGACATTTTGGTTTGGTTATAAAAACTTAAAAAGCTTAACATTTTTCTAAATATTTTTATTGCAACAAAGATTGAAATAGACTGAACGAATTTATGATAATTTAACAAGTGCAGCATGAAAAGCCACTAAAGACTTAAATCAGAGATTTGGTTCAGTGAGTTAAATGTAATGAATTGCAGTGTCTTACAAACTTAGATACCAAATCTGGCTGAAGATCTGAACTTCACATTTAATTAAAAAATATATTTATAAAGTAATGCCATGCTTCAGTAGTGTGGGTATTGTCATGACAGATTCCAGTGTGCCCTTGAGTTGCCACAAATCTGAGATTGTMTTAGTCAAATTTTTAGACAAAAAGGAAGAATCTTTGGTCAAAGATGTTCAAATAAATCTATATTGCTACAGTATACAGTTTAAAAACTAAACATAATCTAGTTTTAATGGGTTTGTTAAGTGCAGTTGAGTRTAATAAATAATTACTAAATTTCAGAAGTTCTGTACTGCTTGGACATATTTTTTTAACTAAAGGAAAAGTAAACCATGTTCTTAAGTCATGACTGCAGACCTCCTGATCTGGAAGATTTTTTAACTTTTGAACATTGTGGGAAACCAGAGTATCTCTCTGGTTCTCCTGATGGACAGGAGCCTGTGGACAGGGGGGTGAATCCTCCCTGGCCTGTGCCTGAAACAGTGATGGTGTTTGGTCCTAGCCCGTGGAAAAAGCACTGTCAGAGTTGTCAGAGGATTTGGAGGTCACAAGGGTTTGATTGGTGTGATTTTGTTATGTCACTGGGTGTGTAGAAGGGTTTTTAGATTTTGCTACATAGACATAATGGGGAAAAGATGGAGGCTGATCAGTGTGATAAGAGCACATTTTCCTGTCTTCCTCTTCCTCTTCCTTCTTTGCAAAGGGTGATGGGTTTTTAGGATTGGTAAAGGTAAAATTTCACTGCATGACATGGGTTTTAGTTATTGGTGTTTAGAGAAAAACAATGTTAACGTAATTTTGATTATAAAAGCCCAGACACTGTCATGGGCGGGGGAGAAACCATTTTTCCAGCTGCTTGTGAACTTCACGCTGGACAGAAAGAACTTAGAGATAAGATTTGTAAATAAACTTCTGCAGTCTGCAACAAAGACGTTTTCCGATCCCTTCTTTCGAACATGGGCCGGTAAGAAGAAAAATGTACACTGCCGGGGTTAATCTCGGAAGAGTTAGCCCCGACAGAACATCTTGGTACATGAGGGAAGACAGCAGCTTCTGACCATCAGGGTAAATTGCTGGAACATGATGTACTTTGCAAATTCTGACTTGTTGAACAACCCTTTGAGGCATAAATACAAGGCAATGCATATTAAAACTGCCCTACACATGCAGTCATTTTAGTTTCTAAATCAGATGCAGAAAGATGACTTTAAGCTATGTTTCAATTCCATCCTAAACACCAGCTGTGCAATATTCTTGCACAGCTGAAGTTTTCCTCCTTGTTGATTGCCATTAAAAATTTAAGTCTCTCATTTCTGCCTTTGTAAATCGCTCTTAACATCTGCATAATGAAGTACTACATAAACCTAATATAAAAAGTTATGATAAAGAAATGAAATAGAAATGTTGAACAGTGATGGTAACAGCTATGCACAGATATGTCTATAGCTGTTGCWTGTGTGACTTTCATCTAAGTAGAGATAATGAATATAGAAAAGCCAACAGCTTTTTYTCCTTGATGAAATAAAAATTATTATTCATAATAACTTTTTAGATTTGAAATAAAGGTCTTAACTTATGTATCCTGTTGTTTCTGTGTTTTGAATTAATTATCAAAGTATTACAGCATGGATTATTTGGCTTTGAGCAATCTGATCTACTTAAAGTCACTATACTGTGTTGAAGAACAAAGGGTAGTGGGTTCAGGACTCAATTTTAATATTAAATGTCTGGTTTGTATAAGACTTCTCATCAAAACAGATTCAGTTGCAGTACTTAAGAATATATTATTTCCAACAAAAAGAAATGTTGGAAAAAATAAATCAAAATACATTTTGATTTATTTTTCTGTTACAGATATCCAAAAGATACTTCATAAATTGAGATAAGGAAAATTTAGCAACAGATTTTTTTTTTAATGCCACATTTACATTCTTGAGATATTTCTTTTTGACAAACCTAAATGCCTCATGACAAAAGTGATTTTTAGTAGTCGGACTGTGACACTTAAACTCTCCAGGGAGATCACTGAATTGTGATCAATCCTGACATAGTCCAGCCACTCAGTGATTTATGGCAATTTCACRACATGGCTCCTTATATTCTGGATGGCAGGTACATCTGAAACTATTAACTGAAACCTCACATTAAGGGTTATTGTCAGAGCCAGCAGGATATAATGTGCATTCATTCACTCTTATTGAACAAATACTACCTCTGGGGGAAAAGTTTTATGGTTCCTGTTAAAATTACATCTGAGGAAAGCTTAAACAGAGAAAGAAAGAAAGAAAGAAAGAAAGAAAGAAAGAAAGAAAGAAAGAAAGAAAGAAAGAAAGAAAGAAAGAAAGAAAGAAAGAAAGAAAGAAAGANAGAAAGAAAGAAAGAAAGAAAGAAAGAAAGAAAGAAAGAAAGAAAGAAAGAAAGAAAGAAAGAAAGAAAGAAAGAAAGAAAGAAAGAAAGAAAGACCAGAATTTAATAAATTCATGTAAAACCTGGACAATATTCTCACTGTCATTAGGATTCGTACATAATGGGTTGCCAATTTCTCCTTATTTGTACTGAATGTGATAATAAGTATATATAAAACTATTTCATTATTTGATTTTTGGGATAGAGTGGTTGCAATTGTTTTTGTAATTCAACACCTATCATAATGAAATTCTGCTTTTGCTTGGATCCTCTGAAATTTCAAATATAAAAATTGTACTTATTGAAAATTTATACAAAAAAGTAAAAATTGTTAAAAAAATGCAATTAATAATAGCAGTGTTGAACAAAATAGAGAAACTGTAATAAAGAGGATAAATCATCAMCTTGGTATGTGTATTGGGTTTGCTTGGCCAGGTTCTGGTAGCAGGGTGGGGGCTTACAGGGGCGGCTTCTCTGCAAAGTTGYCAGAACTTCCCCCATGTTTAACAGAAYCAATGACAGCTRCCTCCAGGCCAGACCCCCWGCTGGCCAAGGCCATGGCCATCAGCAAATGCCAGTAATCCTTCTGTGATAGTACTTAAGGAGGAAAAAAGTGATTGCACGGATGTAATTGTGGCCAGAGAAAAGTGGGGTAAGAATGAGAGGAACAGCTCTGCAGACACCAAGGTCAGTGCAGAAGGAGGGGCAGGAGGTGCTCCAGCTCCCAGAGCTGAGATTCCCCTGCAGCCCGTGGTGCAGCCCATGGTGAGGCAGCTGTGCCCCTGCAGCCCATGGAGGGCCATGAGGATGCAGAGATCCACCTGCTGCCCATGGAGCTCCTCCACACCGGAACAAGGTGGATGCCTGATAGGAAGCTGAGAACTCATGGGAAATGCACACTAGAGCAGGCTGCTGGCAGGGATTTGCAGACCTGTGGACAGAGGAGACCACTCTGGAACAGGTTTCCGGGTAGGACTTGCTACCTTGTGGGGGAAATCACACTGGAGCAGGCTGTCCCTGAAGGACTGCATCCCATGGAATAGGATCCACGTCTGAGCAGTTCATGAAGGACTGCAGCCTGTAGAAAGGAYTCATGCTGGAGTTCACAGAGGAATGTCTCCCATGGGAGGGACCCCACACTAAAGCATGGGAAGGGCTCTTCTCCCTGAGAAGCAGCACAGACAGCCTGGGGTGAACTGACCATTACCCCAATTCCTGTCTTCCTGCACCACTGGGGGATAGCAGGGAGAGCATGGGGAGGAGGGAGGGGTGGGGGAGAAGGTGTTTTGAAGATTTTGTTTTWCTTCTCATTTTCGTGCTTTGGGTAAGACAAGCAGTAAATTCAGTTAATTTTGCCACATCAGGTCTGTTTTGCCTCTGACAGTAATGTGTAAATGATCACTCCAGTCCTGATTTGAACTCAGGAACTTTACATTATATTTTCAACCCCCCCCCCCATACACTTGCCAAAGAGAGAGATAAAGTGCCTTTGACAGGCACCTGGCATTCAGCCAGGGTGAGCCCACCACAACATGAAAGGCAGGGAAAACAAATAATGCTCTTGCCTAAGACAGTACAAGAAGAAAGTGGGTTTTTGTGGTCATATCCTCTAATTAAATAGATGTGATTGCTCTATTGAAATAACTAATCACAACTATGAGAGACACTGTAGAAGATGCAGTTTTCTCTGTTGTATCCTTCTTACACATATGGTGTCTTCAACTCAGAGAACAAAACYCATTAGTTCTTGAAAAAGACAATTCAGACTTCAGCAATTAGATCAGAACAACAGAGTTGCCCTCTAAAAGTTTTACAGATTCGTGTTCCAAAAAGTAAGAGACTGAGAAATCATGGCAATGCAACTTTCTTAAAGTTGTGTTCTCTGAAGACTGCTCATTTTCACAAGCAGACACTCTGGTCTAACAACAGCTGCAATCTGAAAAATTCAGATYGTTCTGTTCTTGTGAAAAAATCATCTGCTTTATTTCTCAGTAGAGGTTGGGGAACAGTCAAAATTTGTGTTTATGTATGCATTGTCTGAAAGAAAGTTTAACAAGTTTTAAAACAGTACTTTCATGAGTACTTAGGTTGTTTGTACATCATTTTTCCTACATATGTCAGTCCTGAAACAAACAAACAAACAAACAAACAAACAAACAAACAAACAAATAAATAAATAAATAAATAAATACTCTAAGGCAAAATAATTATTATATTTGCAATTAAATTTTCTGTCATAAACTTTGAAGTATTTCAAGAGTTTTGCTTCTTTTGCAAAGTTTTTTCAACTAAGTTATAAGTGAAAAAAATTAAACTTCTAGGCCAAAAGTCTGTTTTTATCCCACCATGTCAGCACTTTCTGATAAATTATGTTTTATTGGATATTCCTCAAAAAGCTCTACTGGAARCTGAAAAGTAATAATTACAATTTTGTAATTTTAATGGGTTTGAATTTTGTGGTATGATGTTCTGATTGGAAGACTGAAAAAAAATATTTTTTCAGCAAAAAACTTCTGTGCATCACTTAAGCTTAATTCAGTCTGGAGAGGAACTTAAAAGAGCAGTCAGTCCACCTTCTGCTTACCACTCACTCAATTTGGTATCAACAAGTACATGTATATTTTAAAATATTCTTCATATCTCAGAAGTACTGCCTCAGCCATATGAGTTTATTTACTGTAAAAACTAATATGACAATGGTGGCAAGTCAATGTCCCTGACACAGGCAAAAAAGGTGATTTCATACAGGCAACCAATGGATTTAYTGTAAGATCAATTCTGATTCAGGCAGTTCCCAGGAGACAGATGTCAAAGGCAGAGCTTGCAGAGGCAGAATCATGCCCTGTATGAGCCTGAATCCACACTCCTTTCTGGCCCTCTTCTAGGCTTTTACTAAGYAATTACTGTTGGCCAGTTTGTCCTAGTCACCTCTGTACTAAAGCAGAAATTCCTTGCACAGGCACATTCATTTCCCTTCACTGATATATTTGCAGGGTCTGCTCAACCCTGGAGATTAAATTTTAGCTACACATGCTTCAGTTATGCTCCAAYACAGGAGAGTTAAAGGGCATTGCTATTTCCATTGCATGAATGCAATCCATCACGGAATCACTGCTACCAAATACAAGTTATCTGACATATTTAAAAATTTGAAAATTGTCAGATTAAATTGAGTTCTTTGGAGGTGAGAGAGAAGCTGTTCTCTAATAGTTTGGTCACTAATGGAACACCAATGCTTTTCTGATAATACTCTTCATTCACCAATGAAATCTAGCATTATGGATAATAACATAATGTCATGATTGAAATCTGAATACCAGCTCCATAGAGAGGCACAAACCCTTTGGAGCAATAAATATTAATAGATTTTGTGAGATATGTAGTGGTTACCAACACATATTCCAGTCATATCCTGTGCTGACTTTCTATGCAGAGTACATGCCTTCATACCATATTTTAAAGCACTGCATTTGGAGAGCTTTATTTAATAAATTTAATAAAATGTTATTATTTGTTGTCTTGGTTTGAAAAGACAGGTGTCTGCTAGGGAAAGCYGGAGCTCTCCCCTTGCAATGCAGAATGCAAAGCCCCTCCCWCCAAATTATTATAAATTTGAAATTAAGGGGCTTTCAGGCAAAGAAGATGTGGGAATGGGAATAACAGGTTTTTTTACTTATATATATATATATATCTAACAAAGCAAGCAAGCAAACAAACAAACAGCTACAGCATTAATAATCAGACAGAACCAGGAACTTCGAGGGACTACAAATCCCAGGGCAGTCTGATCTCTGGCTCTGAGGCACCAAGCTGTAACGGTGGGAGATCCTGGGCTGGTGATGAGGYAGATGGGCAGTTCYGCAGTGGTGGYTGGAGCAGCAGAGATGTCCTGGCAGGACAGGGGTGTGAGGTCAGYGTAGGCAAAAGCCRCAAAAGCGACGGAGGGGACAGGGTCGGGCCCACGCCAGCAGGGCAGGAGGAGAGCTCAGAAATCCCCRGGCACACGGGCAGATGGTGGTAGGTTTTCCCAGGAGCRGAGTYGATGGTGACAGTGAAACTGCTCTCGCAGCAAGTGAACAGCCTGGGTGAACTCTCTCCTCGAGTGCCAAGGGGAAGAGTGCCCASCCCCC
>CADDXX010000089.1:2140529-2204175 GCA_902810485.1 Alauda arvensis | reverse complement strand
CCCYGTYCCTTCKGTCTTCCCTTCCCTGGTTTCTTTTATCTTTTGTTAAGCACCAACAAGCACTCAGTCCTTAGTGTCTTAGCAACGTGAGGGAAAAAATTCCAAAAGGCAAAACAAAAGAMCAAAAAAAAAAGAAACAAATCTAACCCCCAACATTCATATAGGTCATATGACAGCAAAGCAGGCAGGGCACAACTCACTGACAAACAATACAATCCCACAGCACCTAAATGAGAGAAGCTGAGGCGGTCCATTGCTGATAACCAGGTCTAGCACAGCACAGTGATGACCAGACAACCTGCGGTGACAAAGCAGACCTGAGAAGAAGCCTGGAAGTCAAAGTCAGCAAGGCAAGGTCAGATTGGCAGGAGCCTGCTGGTACACTCTGGTGTGTGGCAGGCAGATACATCACTTCTAGTTCAAGGAGAACTCTTGGAAAAACAGCTGAGGGTAGAAATTTCTTTTTCAACAACACCAGTACATGGCTCAATCCCATTCAGCCTGAAATCTCTGGATGTGAATCTCTGAAATTGCTGCCTTGTTGCTTCCAATTTTCTGTCAATTTGTTTATGAYTGCCAAAGAGGATTCTCTTTATTCCAGAACACTGCTAGAGTTTTTGCCTATCTCTTTCCCAGACTGGTGCCATCTGCACATTCAGACACAATATTCCTAATTCAATAATCCAGGTCATTGATAAGGAGCTTTAATGAAGCACATTAGTGGACCCAAAATACTTCCAGTGATGTTCTTTTCCACACTGACTCATTATMATCTTTTAGTATTTTTTTTCCAGGGAGTTGCATGACGTTCAGTGGTGGTTTCACTGAGATGGTGCTCCCTTGATTTCCTTATAAGAATGATGATGAATCAAGATATATAGAATCTTCTTTATTCCAAAAGTTTATTGCCAGAAATTGCAATGGTTTCACACATTGCTCTTGAGAAATTAATTTTACCTAGGGACTGTCATATTTTTGTTGGCTTCAGATTTTTATAAATAGTTCAACTTCCCATTTTCTCTAGTATGTTTTCAAGAATTCAAGTTACACCTGACAGGTCTATACTCCACTTCTGCTCTTTTCTACCTTTCTTTAATTTGACTTAACAAGAAACCTACAGCTCTGAAGTTGCTCTGAATCCTTTCTAAATACCACAGCTGAAGTTGTAGCCAAACAAACAGAATTTACAGTATGCATTTTCATTTGAACTCTCTAGGTTCTTCTGTGACTGATAAAATCATGTAGAAGACTGTTCTGGGAGTTCTAGAAAAACGTCTGAAAAACAACACAGCATTAGTCACAGATTTATAAGAGGAAAGTCCTGCTTATCAAACACAATTTCCTTTTAGGACAAGGCAACCCACTGTTGATCAAGGGAAGCCAACTGATGTAATATTTCTGGATTTCAGTAAAGCTTYTGATGCTGCCTCTCCCAGTATCCTTCTGGACAAAATATCCAGCACACAGCTGGATAAACCGATCATGTGATGGGTGAGCAACTGGCTCATGGGTTGAATACAAAGGGTTATAGTGAATGGGGTGACATTAGACTAGTAACCTGTCATCTGACAGGTGACCTGTCACTAGTAGGGTTCCACAGAGCTCCATCCTCAGCCCTGTGCTCTTAAACTTCTTCAGGAATTACTTGGATACAGGACTTAAAGGAATACCAAGTTTGYCAACAATACTAAACTAGGAGGAACTGTTGACTCCCTCAAAGGCAGAGAAACCCTGCAGAAAGACAAATTAGAGTACTGGACACCATATGAAATTCAGCCAGGGAAAGTGGCAGATGCTGCACCTGGGTCAGAACAACCCTGGATGAATGTGCAGACTGRGGGATGAGATGCTGGAAAGGGTCTTGGGTTCCYGGTTGACAGAAAGTTAAGCATGAGTCAGGAATGCTCTAGCAGCCAGAAGGGCCAACCCTGTCCTGGGGTACATCAGGCACAGCATCACCAGTCAGGCAAGGGAGGGAATTGTCCTGCTCTGCTCTGGGGCAGCCTCACCTTGAGTGCTGGGGGCAGTTCTGGGTGCCACAGTGTAAGAGATAGAGAGTGTAAGATATAGAGTGTCCAAAGGAGGGCAACAAAGGTGGAGAAGGATCTTGAAGGGAAGTCATATGAAGAATAGTTGAGGTAATTTGGTCTGTTCAGACTACTGCTTTTTAAGGGTTTTTTGTCTATTCTTGAATATAGTGCAAAACAGCAGAACAGAAGTTCTGATCTAGATTTTTTTTTAAAAAAGGAGTAAATCTGACCTTTCTGTTACTTGATTTCTGTTCATTGTCCTTTGTCTAGGATTTTTTTCTGCCAGTGAAGGCTAATGAGTCCACCATATCTCTTCTAGCTACTTGACTTCAATGACCATTTTTACCACTTTGGACAAATTGGATCTTAARTCATACAATTTAATGTGAAGATGTAGGAGAACTATTGCTCTACAGTATTTTTCTTTCAAAAAAACCAACCCCTTAACCTAGGCAAAGGACCACAATGGCTAGGTGCATCTTCCAATACTGTAAGAATATTTTTGTCAGTTCCAGTAAAAGACAGATTAGAACCAAAGAAAAAGGATTAAGGAAAAACAGATACCTACTCTACTCTCACAGAAATACACCAGAAGACTTACAGCTATTACAACAGAAGTTTGATTACTGTACCACAGCAGGCAGCTTCAGAATCTCTCTTATTTACACTAAGAAAACACAGAATAAATTCTGACTGTGCTTGCTGAACTGAAATGTTATCTTATAATATCATGGCTAAAAAAGCTATCTTATAATTTTTGGCATGATGCATTAAAAACCACCTAACAATGCTTTACAGCTGCAGAATAAAATAAYGACAAGAGTAGAAAAGAAACTGCAAACAACCTTATGAAATAGTATCTGTTATCCATTTTCATTTTCCCATGAGGACTACAAAGTTGTCAGTGTTTGCTGCTTCTTTTGGGATGATGTCAAGGTCTGCTGAGAAAGTGATATGTATTGTATAACATAACTTGATTCTTATTAGGAATGGGTAATTTATTACCCTTTTCAATATAACATCTTCCTGTAATTGATATGCAAATCCTGAGGCATTTATAATTCCCGTATGGATAATGAAAAATGAAAGTAAGAAATTACTTCATTTATATAGTCTACCCCAGCTAGAATTGGGGTAAAACATTGCTGCTAGCAGATCATTAGGAAAAAAACTGCAACAAACAAAAACAATGACAAAAATACAAACAACAATAACAATAATTAATATCAATTACCTAACTTCTGAATTACACAGATTTTCAGCTCAACATCTCTGAAAAAAAAGTTCAGTGGAATCTGAAGCTCCCAGTAAAATCAGCAGAGTGGGTAATGTTGCTATTCTTCCTCAGTTACATCTCAGAAGTATTGTGTGCTTTCAGATTTCATATGTCAGGAATAAGGAGATAAGAGGATGAGCTGYCCCCCATTGTGTAATACAGTAGTGGATTAAATAAAGAACACTTCAGTTCAATATTCTTTTTTTAGAAATGAATTAATTTGTTACAGAAAGCAAGTTTAATGACTTTATTAAAAATGAAGATGGTTTCTGAAGTGCCACATAAAGTCAGGTAGTGTAAAAGTTTTTTTTTCCTCAGGAGTGTAAAAGTTTTTTAAGTAGAATTTAGGAAGACAAATATAAAAAATGAAAACAAACACATATTGGCTTGTGGTTCATGTCATTAATGAAATTAAGATTGGCAAGCAGTACACAAGCAAAATTTTTGGGGYTGAACTATTTGTTAGAATTTGCTGATAAGCAATCTGTTGGACAGAGAGAAAGTACATGGATATTCCCTGTCATCCATAATCTATTTTTTAGTCTGTCTTTTGTAAATTTTAAAGATAATATGAGATCCAAATATGATCCTTCACTTCTCATCTGATTAGAACACCATATGGTGCTAGAAAAGCTAGGGGGAAAGAAAAGGGATTGATTCTAGTTACAGGTAAGAAAAGGRAAAAAAAAAGGTGATTAACCACATAAAGCAAGAGCAGCAGACTTTGCTAAAGGTCTGGTAAGGCAAATCTCTTACTTGTTTGGAATTTTATACGATATTGTTAGTCCTCATTAATGCAAGTGGAGATATAAAATATGAAAACTGAACTAATGCTATTTTTYAGTACATTGTAGGACCAGAAGATTAGTTGGAAAGTGAGTTGTCAAAGAAAGAAGTTATTTTAGAGAAGGGTAGAAAAGTATAAAGATAGAATGTAATATATGACTGGGAGTAATTCATGTTTCTCTTGCTGTATTAAATGGTAYAAGATATGAYTGCAAGAACTCAAGCCTMTCTTGCTGTACTCAATGGGAATAAAACCACGGAGGGTTTGGAATGTACATCCAGAGATTGTATTACCTTTGCCAGTAAAGCCAGAGATAGCAATTTGCAACAGAAATATGGGTGGACCCATGAGATAGATGGATATGGGACCGGTGATGGGAGAAGTTTCCGAGGCAATTAACACCGATGCCAAGGAGATGGGACTTTTGCACCTGAATACAGGTTCTAGGAAATCTCATCAAGGACTTATCTCTGCCCAGAAAACTATTCAGCAGACCAGCTGTGCTGAAAAGAACTAACACGAATATGCAAAGAAAGACCAAGAAAGAAAAGAAATGTTGCAATTCGAGGTCCAGCCGGAAAAGCTGTATAAAAACCGACACGGCGGAGCACACCTGGTGAACTGGGGGGGGGTACAGTGCGATAGAGGCCGTACCTGCGGTTCCCCCAGCACCGATCCCAGGCTCGGCTCTGTCTTTTGTCTGTGGCATCCTGGCATTCGTCATGTTGTTTCGTAATAAACTGTTTTATTAATCTATTACTGGACTTTTTATATGTTTCACTTATAACACAGAAAAAAAACATAGATGAAAAATGAAAGGAGTGGAAATTTCAAAGAAAATTAATAAATCMTATCCAAAAGAAATACTGTTAATATTTCTTTAGAAATGGTAGTAGAATAAAGATTGTTTCAGTTCTGGCTGTAGAAATACACTTCTGAATTATTATTTTTGAAATCAGAGATGGCCAATCAACGTAGCAGATCATAATTCCAAAACCTTTATATCCTTTATTGGAAATTTGAATGTATTTAGATATGTGGTATATTTAGACAAATAACCTTTTATCTACTTTTCAGAAATAGAAGTTTTGGAATAAACARTTTTTAATCATATAAATCAAAAATCTAAAAATAATGTTTAGTAGCATACTAACATCAGGAAAAGGCCGTAGTTCGATTATCACTTTMAATTCTCCATACACCTATTGACCAAGCTCCTAGAAGTTTTCTGGAATGTGATGTCTGAAAACAAATGTTATTTGTATTTCTAATGTCAGAAATGGAAAAAGATAGAGAGGAGTCGGAGATAACATCATTGCAAATCTTATTAATTTCTATTTAAATGTGAAWGAGCTCATTCTATAACCAAGAGGCACTTTACCATGGGAACGTATTCCAATAATGTATCAGAAAACAAGATAAATATAGAGATATCAAACATAAGAAGAAGCAAATTAAAAATTAGTTACAATTGGCAAATTAAATCCTTTATAAAAAACCAAAACTTTGGTGAATTGTGAAATAGAGCTATGATGRTTTTAACAGGTCTTTAAAATAGCTGTTTAGTATCGAGTTATCATTCCTTTCCATGCTGTTATTGCCATTACAGTACTTTTARAAATGAATAGACTCAAGCTAAAGGCTGTCATAGAGATATTTCCTTACCTGGGGGATTTGTAATGGCTTATTACAGTGTTCCTCAAGACATTACTCTTTTGTGTCTGCTTTTGGTAACAATAACTCAATGTCTTATTAGACAMTTTGAAATAAATACTGTTGTTTTTATCAGAAAAATGTCAAATTTTTAAGTCATCTGCTAGGTGGATTAAATTGACATTACCAATGAGCTATTAATCAATTTTCTTTCCTGTATTTTTAGCCTCATAAATGACAGCACATTTTTTGAAAAAATGAGATGAAGTCGACAATTTTTTCTTGTTCTACTGCRGGAAAACTCCATTTACCACTGGCATGAAGCACTATACTGAAAAATAGGAATACAGGTAGAAAACTGGAATTATAAAAAAGAAACTTCCTTCATAAAACAATTACAGCTAATGAGATATCTTTTCACAATAGCAAGAAATTTGCCATGTGGTCACTTCACCTGTTTACTTTCTCTTTCTTCATTAAAGCCTGCCTTAACAGCAAAGTCTGATAGGAGACTTTTTAATGAGCTTTTCAAAGTGTGTTGCTCTTCTCATTTGTCCTTTCCTCCTTCCTATTTTCATATGATACTTTTGGATTCCACCTTTTCCTTCTCCTACACTTGGTTGCAAGTATATATACATAGTATGTGTTGATGTATAATGAGTGGTTTTCAATGTTGTGTGAATTTTCTTCTTCCTGCTTCRTTTAATTCTTTTCATCTTAAAACTATAGTATAAAGGTATATCTATTTCAAGAAATGTTTTTAATCATTGTATCTTGTTTTACATCTTCCTATTTTACCAGCATTTTATATATTTCAGTCTATCAGTGCAGAAACTCACTTAATGCTTATTTCTATAAGAATAATATAATGAAATCTCACTAAAGTAGATATTGCAGAGTTTTATTTGCTCTTAATACCTTTTTGTCCAATTTCTAAAAGATAATAAAGATTAGGTTTTAAAAGTCTTACTGTGCTTCTGGGAACATTTTGAACCAATAGAAGGTATAGATGCCAGTGTTTTACARAACACACAGTTCAGTATTACATTGTAGTGCACACTTCGAACTCACTATATCTGAGCAATTACATGTAAYTACATGTAATTGCATTACATTCCTCCACTTGAGGAATGAGCTATTGTGCACTTTTTCAGAAGCATTTTTATTTACATAAATCTCAAAGACTTTTATCTGCATGAAACATATATATTAAGGTTAGAGTTACAACTTAAAACATGTATGACAACTTTATCCAAAGTATGTAACTACAAATGAGGAAACTTAGGAATTCTCTGCACTGTTCTCTTGCTTTTCTAGTGAAAATAACGGAAATAGAATGAGTTATGTATACCTCAAAATTTGATTTACATAGAGAATTGGAAAGGAAAARGTGAGAAAACCAATGAATCATGATAAGGACAAAGTAGTGAGTTACAAAGGAAAAAAAACAATGTATATACCAAGTAACACAAAGGCACTCCTCACTTCCCCCCAATGGCTATATGGTCTCTGGTCACCCTGAATTTTTAAGCCTCCTGATAGTTTCCATATTCGTAGTGGAGTTTCTCACGGTTTTTAGGTAAAAAATGGGGTTGTTTGTGTAATGGGTTTTCAATGCTGACATTCTTTCTTACTAGGAAGAGAAAGCTTGACAAGCATTTCTGTTAGCCAGTGCTATTGGAGCGGTGGATTCTCCAATCACTGGCCGTGATTAAATTTTATATATATATATATATATATAATATATATATATATATATATAATTCCAGGCAAAAATAAACTCTCTCCTATCTTTCCTGTGTGTGAATGTGTGTGTCGTGCCATAATTTTGTGTATCAGTGCAACAGTCTCTAGCAAGAGCTACTTGAGAAAACTCTTTCCAGGATTTTRTGGCTGACTATATTATTGCATATGGAAGAGAATGTCTCTTTGGTCCATTGGGGTCAGCTGTCCCATCTTTGTACAGCTCCCAGCTGTTTGTCCACTCCAGCTGTCAGGGCAAAATGAGGAACAGAGATGGCCGTGATGCTGTGCAAGCACTGCTCAGCATCAGCCAAAACATTCCTGATTTAGCAACATGGCTTTGGTCACAAATCTAAAACACAGCACTGTAACAACTTCTATTAAGAGGATCACTTCTATTTCAACCAGACCCTGTATGTAGATCCAATCAATTCTTTGTTTGGGGAGAATAGTCATTAAACATTCATTTTTTTGTGTATTATCCTGTCTTTCCTTTCTGATAATGAGAAGATCAAGGGATTTTTTTCCAGAGTAAAAAAGCAAAGAATGGCCTTTGATTAATTTATTTTCAGCTTCCTAATGTTTAAAATATTGTAGAATACTTCTGAACTCTTTTACTTTATAAAAGGGAACCCCTAACTTGTGCCAATGTTAGAACTGCTGCCTTTTTCTGCTAGGTTATTTATGAATAAATTGTTACACATAATGTAAAAAACAGTTGGAGTTTAACTAATAGTGTAAAGGGCTCCATGAAAAAAATGTAGCAAACAATCAGACCTTCAGTGGTAACAGATGACTGGACATGCCCAGGAATATCACTATTATAAAAATATCTTAATAAACTAAGACTCTCAAAATCACAGAAGAATTAGTGGGGTGACCGAAATTATATTTAATGTTTTACAAATATCAGAGAAAAAAAAATAGTAGTGTATTGATGAGCTATAAATGTAAGGAAAAACTCTTGGGAAGGACCCCTAATGATGTTCCCTGTCACTCACTGTTTCCAGATACTGCTTTTGCAAGGGTCAGTAAAAATGCCAGGTCCTGGAGACCCATTTGTATAACCTCTGCTTCTCCAACACCTCTGACTTTACATGGCCTCAGCCTTCATCCTGGATTAAGAGCCAACCCACACGTCACGGATGTGACTGCCTACGGAAGTCTCAGTATAAGGACTTTGTAAAAGAGACAACATGCAAATATATGGACCTCTATTTCCCTAAAATATTGAGCCCACTAACTACTGCTACAGCAATTCTGTACTATTTGCWATATGAATACTCAAAGTATCTTCTGTCAGTCTGCTGAACAACCTTTCCGTAGCTGACTAGATGGACTTGTGTAGAAAGAATTCTGTCCAGTACAAGTTATGATGTTAGGTAGAAGAAAAACATGATTTATAAATTGCATAAGTGAATTGTGACTTGGAGCAAGAAATCAATAATTGGAATTTTAAGCTATGCATCAGGTAATCTTTTTGGTAAGCAAAGCAATGGCTTCATGCAAAAAATGCTGCACTTTCTGATCAAGCAACTTTGAAGTCAAGGCAAAAAATATTATTACAAATTCTATGTTAAGGATCATTGTGCAGCAGCAGTGTGACGAACTGAATGATTTTGTAAACTTTTTCCATCTGTACTCTTGATGATTCACTTTATTTTTTGAGTCACAGCATGCAATAGTTTTTCTAAGGTCTCTTCCTGGAGTAAAAACTTTCATGTATAAGCATCTACTTAATAACAAGGGTTGCCAGAAAGGTTTGAAAGAAAGTACAGTCTTATTTCATGGTACACTAAACTTTAATAACAGCAAAATCATCCAAAAAGGAAGAATTTGATTTACAATTTCTCTGTGTGCATGTTTACTCTTAATCAGAAGTACTGCTTCTTTGATTCAGTGTATTAGGTTGAATAAAAATTGATTTTAGTGTGAATCCATCAACTGATAGGATTTTCTGCTTCAAAATCAGTCTCCTTTAGCAATCATGCTAACCATCCAGTAATCACATTTAAAAAAAAAGAGAGAAAAAAAAAAGAAATATGTATGTATTCAGCTAAGTGTAGCAGGGATAATACATCACTGAGGCACAAACAGGGATAGGAAAGAMGCTGTGTAGTAGATGTAATATTTTCTAAAAGAGAAAAATTGTGCATCCAGCCTAGAACTGTCTGAGAGCAGAAAAAGAGAGGCTATTTAGGAAGAGATTATTAGTTTAGCAACTTCCAGCAGTCTGTTCCCTTTGAAACCACCAAGCATTCAGGTGTTTTAAAAAAGTCAAAGGATTCTTTAGGATTGACTTTTTGGCTGTGAACTTGTCTAATCCTTTACCAAACCTTCCAAATAAATTCTCTAGTTACATCACATTCTTTGGTAACAAATAGTGAACTGCAATGTCATCTGTTAAAAGTTATTTTATATCTCTAAGATTCCCTCATGCTTGTCTTCTACAAACTTAAAGTGTCTTTATTTTTCCATAAGGAACTTCCTATATTCCACTGACCACTTTTGATGCTTTTCTGAATATATTGTAAAAATYCAGCATCTTGTAGATTAAAATTTCAATAAATATCACATAAACCTTACCTGTAGACACCTTATACATTTTAAAAWGAGGTTCTTCACTTCTTTCTCAATCTGTGTTTCTCTACTTGACCATTTCAAGACATGGTTTCCAGATGACAGACTACTGTTGTTATAAAATATRGCCCTTGTTTTTCACTTTATTTCCCCCCTTTTCATAATTCAATATACATAGGAAACCATTTTCTAGTGGAAAAATAAATACTGATGAAAAAATAATAGTTGATAAATTTTTGAATACTTATATAAAATCTGGCTTTGGAAAAACTTTGCATATAAACAAATACTTGTATTCTTTTCAGTCACAATCTTGATAAAATGTAATAGTATAATTAAGATTATGCAGAACTTTTTTAGATGTGGTCAAAATACTTACAGCCCTAAAGACTTTGTGTGGGTATGGTTAGTTCAATTCAAATTCACCTTAAAGTATTACATTTATAAAGTAAAACTAGGCAAAGATTCCTCATTTAGTAATAGAATCACAGGAAAAAACTTGAGTTGAAAATGATGTCTTGAGGCCATCTACTCATAGTATTCACTCACAGTAATCCCAGCTAGACAACATAGCTAAGGGAACTGTCCTGTCAATATTCAAATATGATTCCATAGATGAGGATACCACAAGCTTTCCAGAAAATATGTTCCAGTAGTTAACCACTCTCATAATGTTGCTAGTTTTGGTCTTTTTTCAACCTTAATGTTGAATTTTCCTGCATTCTGCCTTGTGTCCATTGACTCTTGCCCTGAGAGAATTTTGACCTGTTAAGAAAACAGGTTGTTTTCTTGTTCTGCCTTCCCTGTATCCTTCCAGGAGATAGTAGTAAACCCCAATAAATTCTCTCAGCCTTTTCTTCAGGTCCAATTACTTCAGTGTCTCGTTGTATTTCATGTTCTCCATTTTCATGGCCCTTTGCTAGACTTGCCTCAGTAAGGCAATGCCCTTCTTTTAGCAGAGAATGCAAAACTTAGATACAGTAATTCAGATGCAGTTCCACAAGTCTGTAGCAGGGCATCTCACTCCTCACAAGAATTTATCTGTTGTTTGTTAACTGGTCAGGTAACTCAAGTAGGACAAGCTGTCTTGTAGAGAGTTATTTTGGTGTCATGGGGTTAACCCTGGTCCGGCATCTCCCAGCTGCCAATAACCATCCTAATGTTGAGATCTGGGAACATGAGTCAGATTTTTGACTGACCTTTTCATACCTTCTTTTTATGACTATAAAACCCACACCAAACTTTCACAAAGCAGAAACCTGTACATTTTCCTGGGACTGTGTGGAGTTTCTCCCATGAGTAGGGATTCTTCACCGTTACTCCCCAGGGATTAAGTGAAGGAATATGTGCATATTATTGTCATTTCAGTGGTAAGTTACATTCAACTCCAATACTATTTCTTTCTCTAGCTTTAATGTAGGTTCCTTGATATAGTGCACTGTTATATGTAATGCTGTAATCTGCTAGTAGTTCTTTAGTTTTATACTGAGTAGTAAGTAATTCTGATTAAGATCTTTCATCTGTTRTCACTGTAGCTCCTCAGCTCCCAAAATCTGGCAATGCAAAYCCAAAATCCTTCACCTGGGCTCCCTGGTGGAGCAGCATGTACCACACTCTCACTGAAATGTCACCTGTATGTGCCCTTTCTTTAATCCTGACCCACAAGTTCTTGGCTGACTCATCCATCACCAGGCAAAGCCCCAGGCACTCCAGCTGGGCACTGACATAGAGTGCTAATACTGTCTCCTCATCTGCCTTGTCTGTCCTTCCTAAAAAGCCTGTATCATTCCATTGCAACACTCCAGTCATAGGAGTCATTCCACTGTGTCCCTGGGATGCCAATAATATCATAGCCATGCAGGCATGCACACACCTCTGACTCCTCTTGCATGTTCCCCATGCTGCATGCTTTTGCAGAGAGACATTGAAACTGGGTTCCTAATGCAGCTGATTGATCAGCTGAAATTCCTTTGTGTTGTCTTTCAGGTGCCCTATGGCCTTTCTGCAAAGCTCAATACTGTCTAAACCATTGTTTTTCATGCCACATTTTGCAGATGGGTAAATTCTTCACAAAGGCCATATCTAAAAAGTGTTCAAAATAGTAATAAAAAATGTTTATAGTCTGAGATTTTGTATGTGTACTTCTTACAGCATTTCAGTATTCATTTCATGCATATGACCTCACTTTTTAAGTATAACAGGAAGATGTTTTCAGACTTATTGTTGTGTTTGTGATTTCACAGAGCAAACTACACTGACAAAATGAAATGTGGCATTTGGTTTATCCACAATGGAAAGAATGATGAAATGTAGTCACAGTCTTTGCAACTGAAGAAGTAAAGCTAACTTATTACAGCAACATGTAAGAATTAAGCCTTAAAAAATTAGACAAAATAAGTGATGATGATGATGATAATAATAATAATAATAATAAACCTTCAATATTCTGCATTTTGAAAGTCTRTTGTAAGACTTGTCTTAAAAAAGAAGTATGAGTATGTATATGTATGCACATGTATAAGACACATACTTCTATATATAGTAATATCCATAAATATTTAAATTCTATTCAAATTATATTCATGCCCTTATACTATTACTTAGTGGCAGTGCTGGCTGTGAGTTTCTGTATTCCACCATCAATAACTTCCAAGCTATTTGTACATTAGGCTTGGAATAGCTTGCATACATTTTAAAAACATATATAGCTCTTATAGGGACATAAAAATTTTAAACCTCTTCTTTTGCCTATCTACTTTAAGTAAATATTTCTGTCTAAATACATGCTTGATCATTTTATCCTTACCTTGCTAACTTGACATTGTAGAACAAGGTTTAATGCAATGTAACTGACTTAAGAGTATTAAAAAACTGCAAGAGTACTATTGCTTCATGTTTTGCTCACTATTTTCTGACTGGCTGACACCCAGTTGGCCCACAATAAAGAAAGTAGGGTATTAAAAAAAATCATATTATGCAAGTGTCACATATTAAATTAGCTGCTTATATTGAAAGAWACAACATTTCCATGTATAAATGCTTGCCCATAGCACCAATCCACATTGAAAAGCCACATTGCAGCATACAGGTTCATGTCTCAGTAAGATCCTGTTTATTTATTGGACTCTATGATCTCAGAGGGGTTTCCCAATCTAATTGATTCTGTTATGCTGTGACTAAAATTATGTATGTCACATAAAGACAGAAAAGTTGATCTACTCTTATTGACAAATTCAGATATTGCTGGCATCTCTCATCACTGCAAGCAACTGAACCGGGTTTGYACTACAGTACTTCAGTGGGGGGCAGGTACAGAGGTGGCTTCTCTGAGAAGCTGCCAGAAACTTTCCCCTGGTCGCATGGAACCAATGCCAGCCAGCTCCAGGATGACCCACTTCTGGCAGAGGCCGAGGCCATCAGTGACAGTGGTAGCACCTCTGGGAAAACATTTAAGATGAGGGGAAAAAAAACTCAAAAAATTAACTAGGAAACTGCAGCCAGAAAAATGTGCAAGGATACTAAGAGAAACAGCTCTGTAGACATCAAAAATCAGTACAGGAGAGGGAGGAGGTGCTGCAGGCACCAGAGCTGAGATTCCCCTGTAGCCTGTGGTGCAGACCATGGTGAGGTAGCTGTGCCCTTCTAGCCCATGGAGGGCCATGTTGGATCAGAAATCCACCTGCAGCCCATAGACAACCTCATGACAAAACAGRTGGATAACCAAAGGAGGCTGTGAGCCTTCCTGCGGTAAGCCTCATCTTGAACAAGCTTCTGGCAGCACCTATGGCCCCATGGAGAGAGAAGCCCATTCTTGGCAGGAGCTGTGACCCTGCAGGGGACCCACACTGGAGCAGGCTGTTCCTGAAGGACTGCRCTCAGTGGAAGGGAACCATCCTGGAGCAGTTTGAAAAGAAGGCCATGGGAAGGAACTCATATTAGAGAAGTTCTTGGAGGACTCTCTCCCATGGAAGGCAGCCCTCACTGGAGCAAGGGAAGAGTGTGAGGAGTCCTCCCCCTGAGGAAGAAGGAGCAACAGAAATGATGTGTAATTGACAGACTGTACCCAGCTCAAGCCAGGGTCAACCCACCACAGCAACCTTTATGACAACTACTGTACAGCTTGTCCACATTTTCTTTCGGAAATTTTAAAAATAACTTTTGCTAGTAGAAAAGATGGAAACAAATCATGCTACTGGTAGAGTTGGTTGATTTTTAAGGCTCTCTAGTCATTAGTTTGAAAGGCAGGACTTCCATAATACAATTTATATTCTATAAGGAAATTCTGCTGACACCACTTGCATAGCAACTGTAGCATATACTTAAAGAATACCTGTTCATCCTTCTCTCTTTTCAAGCAAAATAAATTACTACTTAGTTGTGTGCTTATGAAAAGACTGTTTCTTTTTTGAATACCATAGAATATATCTCAATGAAATATCATGTGACTTCTTACCTGGCAAACAGCTACAGTAAAATTCACCAATCAAATCATGGCAATGGCCTCCATTTTTACAAGGCTTGGAGGAACATTCATCAATATCCGTGGAACAGTTTTTGTCTGACAGAAAAGAAAATTAAACATTAAAACTATAAATCATGCTGGGAAAGTAGAAAAGCTGCTTCACAGTKCAAGTGACAACTGCATAATTTGACTTTTCCAGGTTGGAATAATTATTTTATTTCTGCTTTACAGAAAATAAAGGAATAAATATGAACAGCAATTGCAAAAAATCCTTTGTATATTCTAGCATCACAACTCAATACCATARTTACTGGAGTTATATGTGACTTCAAAAAAAATGTTTTAGAGTTTTAATAACCTTGSTAACAGTAGCAAGAAAAAAATATTTCTCAATATTACATTCATATTTCTAGATGAATGTCATTTCTCAGATCCAAACAGAAACCCACGAATTCACTCAGCTGTTTCTTCATTTTTCTTCTTTTAAAGAGATTTAATTGAGCTGTAACTCAAATTTATTCAAATCTGAAACAAYAAAAATGTAGGCGAATATACAGAAGATACAGAGAGGGGAAAATTTAGARGACAATGGAATAAGTGGCTGATATCATTGGACTACCAAACAAAATCCAGTCTCCTRTTTCTCTACTGTGCACTACATTAATTTAGGGCAATCCCTACCTAGTCTGTTATAAATAATACTGGGATCTTTCTGAACAAAAATTGATCAAAAATAAATGGGACAAATCTATGGGCTAGGAGCTCACATGAATACCAGAAGTTAAGCCAATGACAGAGAAGGAAAACTGTAACTATCACTGATGAGAACAAGCAGAATGTTCCTTGGTGTTCTGTGTAGAAATTATGGCAGTTCCTTGTATCACTCAAATCAGATATACCAGATTGATAATGCATCCCACAGACCTCAGTCTAAGGACCAACAAGAATTAAAGGATCATGTGGGGTTTCTTGGGTCCCTCTTGGACAAACAGAGCTTGGACAATTATAGATTTWTTACAATAATAAAAGCATGGATGATAGAGGACATCACATTGCAGTTGTCTTCTCTAACCATATGATGTACTTTCAGCTAACATGTAAAAAATATAATACATGCAAAAATTAAATTAAATGGGCAGGATAGAAAGCACAGAGAAAGGAAAATAAGATTAGAAAAAGGTTTAAGACAAGGATAATTATAGAAACCAGGTAAGACTGACATTTTGTGGAAAATACAGCACAGTCACACATAATATGCTGTATTTAATAATTAAATTGAGATAATAAATCCAGTAGAACCAGTTTAAAGGAACCTTAAATTTTTTATAGTTTGTGGGTTTTTCTGTTGCTGTTTTGTTTTGTTGTTGTTTTTAATATTTTAAATAGCTAAAAGAACCAGTAGAATCCTTAACAATGCAGGACTTGGACCCATTGGGTATTTAATTACAAAAACATAATTTTTGAAAGGAATCATCACTCAGAAATTCAAAGTTATTTGAATGTACTATTTGTATTTTTTTTTGTGCCAGAGGGGAAAAGATAACTGCAAGTTACTTGATTCAAAGTTAAAGGGAAAAGTACTCTCTGACTATAAGGAAAGAAATGTGAAAAATTTGGCTGAGAGCAGTCAAAATCCATGGAAAGGGATAGGAGGGTGAACAACAAAAACAAAGGAATTCAGAAGAACTTCAAAGACTGTAGAAAAGTTCTGATTTGAAACCTGATAAAGAGTAAACATATTACCTGAAAAAGGTGATTAAAAAAGCTGCTGCTTTCTWTAACTACACAAGGACAAACTTTATTTTTGTGGGAGAAAGACACTGGATATTATCTGACCAAACTAGACACTTCCTGGTTTTCAAGGCATGAAAAAATCCAAGTGATGAAAAAGCAGGTCAGGTTGCTAAGGATGAACTAAAARGTCCAATGTAAACATGCAGGCATGAAATCAGACCAGCAAAAGCATGTAGCTATCATAGGATAGTCAGAGAAACAAGAAATCATGCTGCATGTCCTTCATATCAAAGACAACGGAAAGCTGCAGTTTGCTACCTGGCTACTGATAATGGTAATCAAGCAAAATTGTTCAAGGCTTCTTCTGCCTCAATCATCAGTAAAAAGACCAGCTGTAAAGCAGYTCATCATCATAATTAATACTTATGATTAAAGGGCAAAACTTTAGTGTTGAATAGAGAAGAGCTGTAGGATTGTCAGATGAGTTAAACAGTCAGATAGGCTGCACTGATGAACTACACCCTGGGGTACTAGTGGACAAAAACTCAATAGTTCTTTGTGAACATGTGAAAAACAGATAAAGTACCTGAAGACTCATTAAAATCAGCCTTTAGGAAAAGAATAAAGCCAAAGACATGAAATTATTAATTCATTTGTGAAACTTCAGTTCCTAGAAGTAATATTGGGAAAAGTTTTTAATTGTTTACTTACAAGAATCAATAAATATAAAACAATTCATTAAAAAATGGGCCTTTCATAAGCAAATTTATGCTTATGATAAGCAAATTTATGCTTCTAT
Organism: Alauda arvensis; assembly: GCA_902810485.1. Taxonomy (NCBI): domain Eukaryota; kingdom Metazoa; phylum Chordata; class Aves; order Passeriformes; family Alaudidae; genus Alauda; species Alauda arvensis. The sequence continues at coordinate 2,187,111 of CADDXX010000089.1, read as the reverse complement.
GCTAAATTTACACACTTTTTGAATAACAAAACTCAGTGGCATATGTCACGCTCCTGTTCACTAATGTTTCTGCTATTTTTTGTAAAATCCCAGTAATTGGTCTACATAGAAACTATAAGAGAAAATTATCAGATGAGTAAAACTTTATGGAAAATCATATTCATACATTAGTAATCAGTGATTTTTTCCCCCAGATTGATATAAATTAATTGCACAGCTTTTGAAAGAAATCTACTGTCCATTCAATTCCACTAAATTTTTTTCAACAATCTAGATAGTGGACAGCAAAGTAAGCTTRCTMATGGCAACAGAAAAAGKTACACTGAAGAATAGGATTAAAAGYCTTCATGAATTTCAACAAATTGAAGATAGAGTTTGATACAACAAATGCAATCCAATCAGAAGAGAAGATAGATACAATACAGTAATTCACGAGTTAAGTAGGAACAAATATCAGAATTTTGTTTTAAAACAAATAGTTTGCTGGGATACATAAAATAGAATATACCCAGTTAGAAACACAAAATTATCCTTCCACTCTCATCTTGCTGGGATAGAGTTGCTTTTGGAGTGCTTTGCATTGTGCAGTGAGGTGCATTCAAGAAAACTGTGGGCCAAATGAGAGTCCATATGAGCACGTTAGGAATGACAAGCAGCTCAAAAGCACAACCTTTTAGGATAAACAAAATAAATGGGCCTGTAAAGCCTAMATAAGGAATAGAAATCTGATGGTGATCACAAAATAAAAAAGTACTTTTGCAAAAGTCATCAGTTTRCTGTGTTTGTAGTGGACAGGGTGAGAAGTACAGCATTTAAACTGCAGTGAAATATTAGACAGCAAGGAAATCCTTGTAATGTTATAACATTATATAACACACACTGGAAAGATTTCCCCAAGAAAAGAAGGAATCTTTGGACTTTARGAAGATACATAGGTGAGAAAGCAACAGAGTATATTATGTGTTTTTGCTGAGATGAAACAGATTATCACTAGCATTTTGTTCTAGTGCTGTGATTATATAATTTACAGGGCATAAATTCTGTTTATAATGCTGAAAGAGGTCCAAAGACTTATGTTTGTATAATGAGTTGGATTAACTAGAAACTTGCTTTGCCTTATGGTAAAGGTCTTAAGTTACTTGGTGTGTGATAAATGAGCTCTGATTTTGGAACCTAGTGCACCTATCCAAATCTGTGTCTGTATTCTATTTCTCCATCAAAACACATCTCTRCATTAGTGGTATAAAAGAAAGGTGAGCCCAGGCTTGCAGCAGACAARAGAAAATGCTAAAAATGTTAACACTAGCAGGAAGAGACAAACACATTCTTCCTTCACACCATAACTGCACACAGTTGAAATTGCAAAGGGACAGATTCTGAGGCCTACCCTTCCAAAAAAGCAGTACAGCTTTTGGCACATTCAATCTGAATTCACCCCTCAAATCATTCTCATGAGAAAACCATAATGAGGCAAATGAAGCATTTTATACTTCCCTGGGTCTCTTTCTCTGTAGGCAAATGTGAAAAGTCCTTAYTCTATTATACTGACTTTTAAATAGATATCTTGTTTCCACTCTCACTTTCTTCCCTGCATCTCCTTTCTACAGGCAAGCAAGCCTATGCACCAAGTGAAATCTTGTGATAACTTTTGTTCAGCTAAACAGTTCCTTTTTCAATGCACTGCAGGTCACTTCTGGTCACTTGTAGTTTTCAGATACAAGCACAGAAAAAAACATGCAGATTACAGCTACTGAACTTTAGCTGAGCTGTGTGTGGGGAAACAACAAAAGCAATTTGAAAAAGGACTGCTGAAGACCTCAGCATATGAGCACTACTGCAGTGCTGTGAGAAAAAAATCTCAGATGTATTTAAATAAAACAAAAAAATGAACATTGATGTGTAAAATACCTCTGCATAAAACATTGATTAGAATGTTCCATATTTAAAAATAAGTGGGAAGCATGCAAGAAAAGCTACACAATTTATTCAACAACTGAAGAAAGCATGCTGTCGGCWAAGGCTTAAAGAGCTCCATCTGTTTCATTTAGAAGAAACAAAACCAAAAAAGTGACTTGATTACAGTGTGTAAGTATCTTTATAAAGAGAAAATACTTGAGTAGCAAGAGCTTTTTCATTTTGTGTAGAAAAGGTAATGAGATGCAATAGCTCAAAGTTGAAGACAAAATCTAAATAAAATATTTAATATAAACTTCTAAATCTGATGGTGATTACTACTGGAAAGAAATGGCAGTGAAATTCTGGTTTCTTTTCATGCATTCAAATCAGGATTGAATGCTTTTGGATTCGTTGTGTGCTTTAATCAAAACTAGAGTAATTAGGTTCAGTACAAGGTGGTTAATGGCAAACATTAACTTCCTTCTGGTACACAGAGCTAATACAGAGCATACAACCAGCAATCTATGGATTGTCAGAAGACTTGCAGAATAAATACACTCATCCTGTAGCCCTCTTTGTGTCTTTCCTGGGAAAACATCAAAACAATTTAGTGAGACAGGTATATTTCTGTGACAGTAATAGCCCACCCTGAGGCACCCAGGCTCTGTAGCATCACTGCCATCATGTGAAATGTGTATGTCCTGTTCTTGAAAGTTTTGGAGGTTACTAGAATAATTAGGTGCAAGGTGTTGTTCTATTGTTACCAGAGCAAATAGCCAATGCATTTGCAAATAGCAAATAGCCAGGCATTTCTTGCCTGGCTACCAATGTGCCAAGGGAAAAAAATGAAATCTTTTTATGAAATTATGCAGCTAGCTTTAAAAAACATCATTCTGCATTTAACACATTTCTGCTCCTGCCTCAAGACTCCTCACTAGTCTCTATTCAACTCACTGTTTAAGTGAAGAGTTTTAAGCTGTGATGTAATGCTCCCACTATCCCCACTGCAGCCCTGAGGCCTGGAACACATGGCACTGCCRTTGGTAGCCACTACTCAGGTGTCAAGCTGAGAGCAAGGGCCTCTAGTGGCCAGGCTGATGTTAGATCCATAGAATCATGGGATGGTTTGGTTTGGAAATGATCTTACAAATCATCTAGTACCAACCCCTCTCCATGGGCACACTTTCCATGAGACCAAGTTGCATAATGCCCCAAGTTGCATAATCCAGCCTGGTCCTGAACATTGCTAGGGATGGAGAATCCTCAGAAAATAAAGAAAAAAAAATAATGACAAAAAGGAAAGCCAAGGAGTAAAGAACAAACAAACCAAAAAATGTCATCAAGTTATTAAGCATGGCACCAAATAAGACTCCTATTCAGTGTGGTCATACCAAAGCTGATAGTGTCATACCTTTTATAGTATGGCTCTATTAAAGCAAAGGGTGTCAAAAGATAATTGTTTCATTATCTAAAAAGAGAACCCCATATATACTGGTAAATATAATTTTGTATCAAAAAAATGCAGTGTTATGCTAGTTGGTATTGTAAAAGCAGTGTTGAACAACAGACTTTTTCCAGTACCAATGGTTTGGTGGAGTTTTTTCACAAGAGGAACTGTATACTAGAAAAAAACTAAACAAGCTCTAAATAAAACCATTCTTAAGATGCCACATCTGTTTCTCAAATTCATTAACAGAATATCTGTAAGGGATTAAAAATGTACACTGGGGAAGTTGCTTGGAGGTTGATTTTTTAATGTCAGGGTTTATTCACTAATTGCTCAGGTCATAACAGAAAATTAAGTCCTAACAGGTTTCTTGAAGCAATTATAACAAAAATTTTGATTGAAATTCTGTCTTGATATCCATATGTTATCTTTCAGATGAACTCAGATGTAAAAAATTAAAGCAGTGCTCACTCTGCTAGCATATTACTGTTCATTGTATGCTCATTGTTAACGTCATTTTATCAATGACAGTAAGAGAAAAAAAATGGAGTTAAGGAAAAATGACATTTATTTTCCACAGTAACTCAGGAAGACTAAGCATTTCAGCCACATGTTCCAACATCATCTGTGTGTCTTTTAATCACTGTATGAGCTTTTCTAGACATGATTTTCTCTTTTTTTTTATAAGAGCCTCCTAGCAACTGACAACATTTTTAAAATTTAAAATTAAGCCTATTCATATAAAATTATTATTTTCCAGTTTACCTAAAAGTAAATAACTACATAGTCGCACCCAGAAAGATGTTGACGGATGCTCTACATACATTATGTTCTGCATAACAGTTGGAATCACTATTAGAAAAAACCTACCATTATATCTGAAATAAAGGAGATAAACTGGAATACAAAAAAAATCTCATAACACCTTCAGAAGAGCAAAGATAAAGAAAATTTCATACAAGCTAATTAAAGTTTTGATTGAATAATGAACTTATCTTTTGTTAGGTGGTTCCAACCAGTATTAATCACCCTCTAGTTTAAACCAATCATGCTTAGTATTTGCAGATGGAATAATATTGGAGAAATGTGCTATTTGATTTCCCACATTAAAAAACTGAGCAACTTTGCTTATATTTAAAATGACTGGAAAAAAAACAACTGATTTCTTTAGTGTAATTCATTAACTTTTATGTATTATTTTATCAAAAATTTTATGTAATGTAATTTGCAACATTATGAAGCTTGAACAGATTTTTCTTCACTCTACTAAATTTTTTTCCCATTCAAGTGTCCTGACCTGAATTCCTTCCAAGAAAAACAGGTACACTTACACATGATAAGACAATAAAAATTCTCTGATAACTCAGAATACATAGTGAATACCTTTCCATGTAGGCAAAAATGTTTATTTTCCAGCATGTTAAGTTTGCACACCCCACTGCGGGCAGCCTTCCCTCAGCAACCTGCTATTTTCAGTGTCTGTGGCCACCAGCAGCCCATCTGCGCTGTTCCAGATGAGCAGGGGAAAGGCAGTCATCCCTTCACTCCTCCACAGCCTGCTCTGAGTCAGAGCTCTGCTGGCCAGGAGCCTGGGGAACCATCCCTCTCTCTAGTCATCAGCTTCCAGGTTAGTTTTGGTTTGAAAAACCTTAGCTGTTTGACAAGAGCTCAGACAGAGGCATGTTGTTTAAATTTACTCGATCATTAGGGGACATCACCGAAAAGACCTGGCTTTTAAGCTGCCTCTGTGATGGCCATAAGGGCTGATTGAGGTGGAACAATAATCTGATGCACAATATGCAAGCMAGATTGAGTTTCTGTGACTGACTCTAAGAGTGGGTGAGTATCCATAGAAAGAATTAGGCTGGAATAGATCTCCAAGATCATTGAGTCTAACCTTTGACCAATCACCACGATGTCAACTTAAACCACAGCACTAAGGGCCATGTCCAATCATTTCTTGATGAAATCCCCAGTGTTCATGACTCCACCACCTCCCTGTCAGCACATTCCAATGCTTGACAACCCTTTCTATTAAGAAATTATGTGTGATGTCCAACATGAACCTCCCCTAGTGCAGCTRTGTCCTCTTGTCTGTCACTAGCTGTCTGGGAGGACTGGCCAGCCCCCACCTTGCTAGAACGTTTTGGGTAGAGGTAGATCTCTCAGGGCAGTTTTTTYCTTTGAATTGTTTGGAATGCTACTTTTTGTGATTAAGAAGGAAAAGAATATGCAATGACTCAATCATTTTGTATTATGCAATTGTCCTGATAGTAACTAAAAGCATCTATGTCAGGCAAAATGTGCCTAAAATAGAACAGCTTTTGCAGGCTTACTGAAAAGACAGCTTAGAATACCACAGGAAAAGAATACACAGGAAAGATTTTTGAAAACCCAGAGAAAGATATTATCTTATATCTTATGATGGCTTGAACTGTGCTGCAAGACCTTGCACATCTTTGTATAATTTTGGTTGTCAAATGTTCAGTCTTGCTTAGCCACAAAAAATTCCTAAAGCCCAAAAGTATGAGACATGACATAGGAAACTATACAGATTTGGTCTTCATAAAGCATATTAAAAGGCTTGCATATTTATTTAGTCTCTCATGTCAATTTAAGTCAATCTGTGACTGGTGGTAGATTCTGGCTGTTGATTCATGCTCTCATTATAATGGTAAACATTAGTGAGACATGGGCAAAACTTAGAGGAAAGAGCATTTTRCACACAGAGAATTCATATGGACCATGATGTAAGTAAGAAAGTCAGATTAAGAATCTCATGTATATAAACTACAACTGCAGAATTCAGTGCTAAGCAATGAATTAAAAATCACTTCGGAATCGACTTTTTTTCCACCCAGTATTCACTGCTGTCACCTTACTAGCAAAAGTCTCCTCCATATACATGAACAGCTTTGAAATATTTTTAATTAACAATAAAATATATAACTAAATTAATCTCTTCCAACATTTAAAAAACAGGAAAATGGTTAACAAAGGAARAAATATAATCCCATCATTTATTTAAGATTAAAAACCCAAGCTTTCTCATCTGAAACCACTGAATTAGAGTTCTTTAGTTCCAATTACTTATTTTGCCAGAGAGAATCTGCTCAAATAATCATAGTGGTCGGTAATCACACCTCATAAAACTGCCTCCTTCTTCTGTATCATTGATGAATTCAATACCCTCCCAATGATGTTTTAATTTGAGGTGTTTTACTACCTAACGGACTAAAGGTGTCCCACTGTTCAATATTAAAATATCCTACTTCAYCTATCTTCAGGTTTGGATGCGCTGAGGAAGATATTTTCTAATTTTTGWGGCTGGCCAGTTTAAAAGACTTTAACTGCCTTTACCTATCTCAACTTCCAGATGTCCTCAAAACCCCTATAATTGGCAAAATCAAACAAAATACTTGGAGGGAAGGAGGTAGCAGTTTTTCCATCTGTCCCTTTGTCCAGCAGCTCTTTACTACAAGATAATTACCATAATCCTGTGTATGCAGATTACCACAGGAGGGCATTTGAGAGCAAGCTTTGATTGTAGAGAAAGTATTTCCTGTTTTTTCTCAGGAGCTGTCTGTTTTGGACGGAGTAAAGGAAATTCTATGCAGCAAGTTCCAAAGGCTGCGAGAATTCTGATGCTCACCCTWTCAGCACTTATACAATTAGTGGACTTTTTCAAGCATTACTTCCTTGATCAAATCTCATTAGAAGACTACAAGGTGTGATTGACAGGATTTTAGCACATCTGTTGATGAACTTTTTTAACATGTGCTTTCATCAGAGCTAATTKTTATCAGCTAACTGCTTTGTTTATGGTGCTTTTCTACATAGATTATGYAATTTCTACATTCTAAAATATTAGGTGGATAAAATTTTTATATGTATACACACATTATGTTTCCTTTAGCCCTTAAACAGCTTTTGAATGTATTGCTGTTACTATAGCAACATYTTTGTGTGCCATTTATATAAATCTTAAAATTCAGAAGGACATGGAACACACTTTTGCCACTATTTGCCTTTTGAAGAAGATAGAAGACGAAATATCCAGTATTTTGCATCGCAGACTCTTTTTAGAGAGGCTGAAGCCATTGTTGGAAGGCTTGGGAGAGCAGACCTAATGAGGTCCACAATGACTAACTCTGAATTAATTGTACAAAAAGCATGAACACAGACAAAAATRTTCAGTGTAATCAGAAAGGATCCTTGTCCCTACTTCTAATTCCAGTCAGTAGGCTGGCTTATTTGATTTCTTCTTGGAGCTATCCTGTCTCACAAAAAAAAGCCAATATGAAGTGAGATCAATAGCACATTTGTGATGGAAAGTCTTTCAYGTAGGAAATGCAGGAGAAAACTGAGCTTTTTTCATATTAGCCTATTATGCAGTCATGTGAATTTYTATGACTTCAATATAGGCCTCAAGGTATCCATTAAAATCTACTTATAACTCACTTGTAACTTTTTTACTGTTGACAGATCCTGAATCCTTCTTGTCTTGGAATGAASAAGGATGTTACTGGCATCCTTTATCCTATGAATATAGGATAAAGAGTTTCTCCTAAGGAACACATACTCTATCCCAGGCTTCCCTAGTCACACAGACACATACACACATTAATTTATAGTTCTGGTTCTATAATGTGGACTCTATCRCACCCCAAAATAGTGTTGCTATATTTTCAAATGAACAGCTTTCACTGCATTACCCAGTTCAAACTGACTGTTAACAACCTACAGCAGAAAAGTTACACATTTTCCATTTTGATTCTAGCTGTACAAGAGAAAGTTTTAAAAGGTTCTTCTTTTAAAATTTTTGCWTTAAACTTCCTCTATATATAGCAACAAATACTTTGTGATTACCTCTGTTAGTTTCAAAATCAATGCAAAATAAATATACTGTGCAAACTCATGACAGCAAAGCCAGTTACCAAAGTAAAAAGGAGAATAAGATTATTACAGGAAATATATCACATCTGTTTTGTAATGCTGAATAATATAAGAATATATTTGCATGAATCAAGGAAACTCACAGATGTTGATGGAAATTTCAACTACCCTTACTTTCACAGATTCTAAATCCCTGTATATTGTCCCAGGTTCCTCATGGCCCATCTTCCTACTTTTAACCATTGACAAAATGTGAAGAATTTCTAARCTGCACATGACTGGTGTTACTACCAACCTTAAATGCTCTATTTATAGCAGACTTAATTTTGCCTTCTCATCCTTCACTGTTCTACTTGCTTCTTTGATTTTTCATTTCTCCATAATAGATCTCTTCAGGGTTTTTGTTTGTTTGTTTGTTTTTGTTTGGTTGGTTTTTTGTTTGTTTGTTTGTTTGTTTTTAATTTCCTCTCCACTGGTCCCCACACATTTTGAGCACCCTGGACAAATCTCTGTGGCTTTTTATTACAAGATCCACTAACTGTTTATGATTTCTTAGACTGCCACTGCTTGTCTTTCTGTTACTACTTATGACTAATGCTTTTCCATTTGCCTCTCTGAAATCAGCAGTTGAACATCAGTGTTCAGTGCCTGACACAGTTCTTTAGAYGGCATATTTTTGGAGACAGCATTATCGATTTCCCCACTATCCTGTTAGCTGCTTCTGKCAGGAAATAGAGCCTTGAAGACTCTCCCTGACGCAAGAGCTATTTTCTTAAATTTGTTAGACATCCAAATAATTGTGCTACTTACAAGAATTTATCATAAGGATCTGATGGCACCTTTCCTAAAGAGAACAAAGTGTTCTTGTTACTATCTCAATCAAGTATGCCTGTGATAAAATCTTCTGAAAAAAAAATAGCACCAGCTACCTGCTGACTTATGTTTCATAGATTAGGTGTGTTTGAACAATTTTTTACTTCTATGCAAAATACAGTTTTGCTTTCCATACACACACTGCATTCATTTTTATCCTATTAGGAGGAAAATTAAAATAGATTATCAATCGCACAGCACCCTGASTTGATTTTATTTTTATTAATGCTAAAACACTGAACAAAGTGCAATTAATTTCAGAAAAGAAAATAAATAGTTTAACTATTTAATGTCTTTTCCAAGTTAAAGGAAACCTTACCAGTGAATCCTGGAGGACAAGCACATCTGTAGTCTGCAACCAGGTCCAAACAAGTTGAATTGCTTTTACAGAAGCCATAAGTGCACTCATCAAAGTTGATTTCACAGTTCAGGCCTTCAAATCCTTGGAAATAAAACCAAATAGCTATGCATTATTCAGCCATATCTGTGCCTTATTTTTCTAAAGCAATGTCTTTAGGTACCTTGTTTTCAATTTACTCTTGTGAAAAATGATCTTGAATCCTTATGGAAAGATCATTCTAAAAGTTTTTTCTGCTCTGCCATTAATAGGAAAATGTTTGGGGTTTTTTTCTGTCAAATGTACTTTAAAAGGAGTCAATAAATGAAAGCACAAATTTGGAATTCAAGACATTCATTAACCTAGTTAAACTTTTAATTGAGCAGAGACTTAAGAATTTATGTATCTGCTTCCATTTTGACAACATTACCGATGAAATGAAGCTGGGACTTGGACATCTGCTATCAAAATAAAAATCAACTTAAAAGCTCTCTTAAAATCAGTTCTGAAACAGTTGCTTTTCTACTTTTTCTTYATTTGTTTTACAGAACCCCAGAATTATCAAGGTTGCACGAGGCTTTCCACATCATTCAGTCCAAGTTAACCCAGCATCACCACAATCACCCTGAACCATCTCCCCAAGTGACACATCCAGACACCTCTCAAACACTTCCAGAGATGGTGACTTCACTATCTCCCTGGGCAATTATTCCAGTGTCTAACCACTCTTTCAGTGATTTTTTTCTTAACTGTTAATATCTAATCTGAACCTCCCCTGACACGGTTGAGGGCCATTTCCTCTCATCCTTTCACTAGAGACATGGCAGAAGAGACAGACCCCCACCTCAATAAAACMTCCTTTTGGGTAGTTGACAAGAGCAGTGAGGTTCCCCTGAGCCTCCTCTTCTCCAGACTAAACAGCCCCAGTTTCCTGTGTTGTAACAACTTGTAGCAGACTCAGAGGTCCAACAGTGTTTTTCTGTAGTTGAAATTGCTAGAATATCTCCTCTCCAATGTCTGACATTTCATGCTCCTGTAAATGTATTCTAATTCATGGTCATGCTACAAAATGAGTGTCATTAGTGCTGTCACAGGCCATGGCTGCAGGAAGACCATGACTAATTCTAAGCTGTCGGTACCCTCAGTGCAAGCCATATTCCTATAATTTCTCAAACTGACCATGGAACCAATTTCCACTGATCCTTAAGTCATAAAACTTTAGAATTACCCTTAATTCATTAATAATTTCTAAAATAACAGTTCTTAGTTGCATTTGAAGTTTAATCGGACCCATGTCTCACAGGTAACACGTAAGCCAAAAAATGATCAATGTGTATGAYAAGGTTTATTTTTGTATAAGCTGGTCAGGCAGGCTTAAATAGCAAAATGGTCTTTTCCAAGGTTAATTTCCAGCTACMTTCCAATATCTATTTTGGCTTCTAATTTAAGCTAACTAATGACAGAGGTTGTACTTATGAGAATTATTTGTGGCAGTGTCATCTCTTGAGATGAGTTTCTGAAGTCATCACCACTGGAATGCCTGTATTAATATATACATGCCTGAAATATTGTCAGCTATGAAATCAGCTACCATGAGTCCATAGTTAGAAAATAATAGAATTTGAAGAGTAAATTAAAAAAAAAAAACAAATATAGAAAGTACCAGGTTATAAATTACTTTCTTTTTAACTAAAAAATCCATTTAAAATATTCATAAGAAACTCATTTGTGAAAGCATTTTAGAAAGGAACTGTAATTTTAAAAGTTTTTAAATATTCTAGATTTTTTTTTTTACTGAAATAACTATTTTTTTTTCATACAGCACTGATAAAAATGAGCAATGTCTATTTTTAAAAAAACAGACCACAGGTGCTGAAAATCATATTATTTTTGTCTGTAAAAGTTCCAATAGATTTTTAATGATGCCCTACTAAAGTCATTATGATCATTGTAGCTTGCTATCATCAGTCAGAAATCTGCAAATTATAAATGAATTTAAAAATATTTTTTGTAAGTTCAKTGATAACATTTTCCATGGAATTCATGTACTGCTCATTTGTGTTTTCTCCTCTGCTTCAAACTTTGCTAATAACATTATGTTCTGTCTGAAGAAAGGTAGCATTTATAAACACRTATCTTTCCAGTCTTAATTTGTCTCCAGTCTCAATGATCATAGTGCTTTTGGAAGACACATTGACTTTGTGGACAAAGATGTCAAGGACACTTTGGAAAGAAATGAACAACTTTCATGGAAAGAAAGTTTTAACAACGGCTTTGAAGCCTGTCAAGAAGATGTTTTGCAAACTGCAGTCAGTTTTGAAAATTGTCAAAGATAWTAAAAATAAATTATTTTGAACAGCTTACCTTCAGGGCAAAAGCAATCATAGCTGTTGACATCATTCTGACAAACAGCACCATTCAAGCAGGGAGCTGAATCACACTCATTCATTTCTGTTTCACAGTACTGGCCTGAAAAACCTGCAAATGAAGCACGATAAGCTCTGATTTTCTTTGTCATTATGTATGTTATTAACATGAAACTTGYATTTCAAATGGTGTTCTTTAACTAAAATCTAGAGGTCTTATGATCCATATTCCCCTGGAAAAGGAAATTTTAAATCAGAGTTTTTGTATTTTATTTACAAAGAGTTAAATTTTATTCATTTCTTATTCAATATTACAAATACATCTTTATTGATGAAATAAAGCAATAAATGAAGTAGGAAAAGCTTCCAGAATGCAAGAAGACATTCATAGCTGTATGAATACAAGGTGGAGATTTTCAAGTGTTTCTCTTGTATTAGAGCAATTTTAGTATTGTTGTGATATAATCACAGAATCTTTTGGGTTAGACTGACCYTAAAGATTAACTAGTTCCAARCCTTCTGCCAGGGGCAGGGATACTTTCCACTAAACCAGGTTGCTYAATACCTTTCTTTAAATTTTGCTGCATCAATCTGAGGAAGAGTACAKCAGTTATATTCTACCCACTGTGTTGTCCTTATTGCTGTGGGGAGTTACAAAATACAGAGTGCAAATGTAYTGAGGCATAGCAAAGATGTGCTGGGTGAGTCAGGTCTCTGGACATGTAAAGAGCACAGCTCAGTTATGGCACATAAGGCTGCTGAGTTTGTTTCTAAAAGAAGGAAAGTCCACATCACTAAAACAAAAATCTGAAGATGATTAAATTTGCATAAGGAAAGAATAGCTCAGTTTTCTCATTTCTTTCAGGTACTTTGAGACATTGAGCAGGGCACAGGTGCTGCAGCACCAGCAGTGGGGGCTGCCAGGGTGTCCTGTCAGGAGAGGAACACAGGGACAGAAATTATTTGCAAAGATCTTAATAAAATTAAAAAAAAAAAATTAAGTTAGCTTTCATTGTGGGGAAACAGAGCAGAGTTACCCACTTGCCACTGAGTAATATGTTCTAGACAAAGATGGGATGAATTGGTATTTTCATAAATAGCAACCAAAGGGGCAAGCTTTAATCTGAAGTACAATGAAGAATTATTCTAAAGGGCATATACTGTGAATCAAGACCTATATATTTTAATTTGTTTTGATGATACTCAGTATAGAAGAAAATGTGAGGGGGGTTTAGAAAATTATTGGCACCAATGAAATGAGCCCATACTTTAAACACTTAGGATATAAAATTCAGGGAAGAAGAAAATAAGAATAAAAAGATGCTTTTCATGTGAATGTATTAAAAAACTGCATGATTAATTGCTTTTGCATGTGGTTTAGAGCATTATGACCTTTTTGAAAACAAAAGGTTTTAGGCGTAGCTTACAACCTACTTTAATTTAGCTGCTACAGGTGATTTTTTAAAGTCTTAACAAGTTGGAATTGTTTTCTAGAATTTATGTTCTTTTGAAAATGTTAGCTTTTAACACCTATAACTGAGAACTAACTACCTAGTTGGAAACTAATTCAGATTTGAAACTTAACTATCTGCAATCTGGCCTAAATAAGGTTTTGGAGGTTTTTTTTATTCATTAAAAGGACAGAAAATTAACAAGTACAGAAGAAGAGAGAACAGCATCATTCTTAAAAATGAAAAAAAAAACCAACTTTTTCAAGCTGTTTTATTTTTGGTTTCCTGGGTTTTTTTGGTTTTTTTTTTTTAGCATTTATATCTATTCATAAATTAGTTTTTGAAAACAACCCCTTGTAGAGAGCTTCTTAAAGGAGCTGCTGGGAAGCATATTAGGTCATTTTTGAAATAAATACTTGGCATTTTTATAGGTCTTGCTGATAGTGTTAAAATGTTTTAGGAACTACTGCTGCCACTTCAGCATCAGCAAAATCCCCACATTTTTATCCTACYATGTGAAACAGTCTCAGATCTGAGAAGTGAATCATGAGCTCCCAGCTCTCAACRTGTCTGGCACTGATGTCGCAGCAAGTCCGTGTGACAAGTCATGACCAGGTCACACTTTCTCTGGAGCAGKGTAAATAACATTCTGAGGATTTGTGTTACAGCAGGACTAACAGGCAAGGGGAAATACCATTGGGGCAAATACAGAGCTGTAGGTAGCAGAAGATAATTTATAAAATTTTTCATTACATAGTTTTTACTTCATTGCTGTTTTAGGAACTTGTGGATTGGAAGGGAAGAAATTAAAGGCATAACTATCCACTCTGAAAGAGCTGAAAGGAAAACATTAATAGAATTTTATTTCTTCTTGTCACATTTTTACCAGACTATATCCTGCAGACAAAAAACAATTTAAATGTAGTTTGTATTTATCTTAAATAGTTTCTTCTAAAGAAGAATTATTAACATATAATATAATAATATATTATAATAGAATATAATTTACTTTGATTATGTTTATTTCTTGTTGACCAACAAATGACACTTCTTTCACAAACATTAAATAACTCACTCATTAGACTGAAATAACATGAGGAAAAGTAAGCTTCATTTGTATTATTTTTAAATCAAGAATGAGTTGAGGAATGTTTTTAGCTGCATTATAATCCATGTATTCATACTTAATACTTGTGATAAATTAACATTAAATTATACAGCAAAATAGAAGGAATTAGTCAATTAAAATATAAATATTTCTGCATTTTTTATATRATACAAGTTAACCAGTTCCATACATTTGAAAATATGAAAGTAAATTTCTCTGTATGAGTGCAGCAAATCTTTGTGCTCTACCCTCTGATCTCGTGAGATGASTTTGGCAGAGCCAACACAATGCTCYATGAACCAGGAAAAGATTCCGTTCCTTCATCCATGAAGACACCTACTCCTGAATACACATTTCCATGCAGTCAAATGAAAAGGCATGTTCCCCATACAGAAATCTTTTCAAACAGTTGAGAAAACATTTATGGGAATATTTTGTGTAAAAATGTATTGATATTGTTTGTGGTTTAATCTAGAGTGCCCCTTAAAAATTATATAATGATATAATATACATATAATATACATGCATAGAATAATACAGTAATTTATAGAATAGTACAGAACTGTATTTTTATCCTATCATATTACATCATAGGTATATCGTATTATCATATCACTATTATCATAAAATAGTGAGTTTATATTAGCATAAAAAGTAGGCAAACAAATAATGATCTCCAAAAATATTTTGATATTGCCTYCACTGATTGGCAAATAGCTATCATCAGAGCATGTATTAGATAATGCAGCTGTTACACAACTTTCTCCACACTGCAAATGCAAGGGTAAAACACATCTGAAAGATGGATTGGAAGCATTAAATTACCTTGCTTCAATTATTGCAAGGAAGGAATTCATAACTCAGAGTTTCTGGGGTCAGAACTGGAAAAACATATCATAATTATTTACTAAGGATGTAATTTAATTATTTTTTTGTCAGCATACACTTATACTGCAGTAAATATTTTCAGCTCTCAAGCTTTATAGCTCTTTATTTTGACTTCCTCCTCAGATGAGGATTTCCTTTTTTCCACTGGCATTAGCCACAGTTTCCTTATTTAATATAAATATAACATAACACATAAACAGTCAAGAAAAGTAATAAGATTTACTGGGAAGTAATTTTGCGAAAGCAACATTGTTTGCAGGACTCTTTTACATAAATGAAGTTGTTTAAAAATAGAGTAATTTTCATAGAGTTGTAGATATTCTGTTAAAATGTATATGCAGTTATCTGAATAACTGCATAATAATATATCTGAATAAACATATTTTATATGTAAAAGCCTCAACATTATTTTCTTTTCTGTAGTCTAATATTAAGGAACAAATCATATAAGGAAAAATATTTTCTGTGTTTCATAAATAGTGCTAGGAACTCCAGATCAAATAAAAAAATTAATTTGTTTCAACAGAAATATGAAATAAATTCAAGTTTCTAATATTTATTGATACCTGAGAATTATAATTCCACAGTCTCATTCTTAGCAGAAAGTTTTCAATGAAAGAAAAGGTAATCTGCATTATGAATGTCAGAAAAGTGGGACTCCTCCTGCCTGGATGCTTAAATCTACTGGATTTAATCTTTATTCACTAATGGCAAGAAATCTTTGCTCTTAAATTTTATTTTTAATAATGCATGTGCTTGTAAAAATGAAACAACATATGTCTAACTTTTGTATGGCTCTATTAGCCTCTACTAAATTTTACCAATACAAATGTGGTCTAGGATCATCTAGGAGTTTGAATTCAGACACTCTACATCAAAGTAATAATTTTATATAGCWGTAAAACTCCTAGACATTTTTAAAAGATGAAAGCATAAAACTGAAAAACATTTTATGTTGCAGTTTTTAAAGTCTCAACTCTTAAAATGTCAAGTTAAGCCAGTTACTAAAGTAGATGATATGTGAATCTCATGCACAGAGGTTATGCATTRAAAAATAATGTGCATTGGGAAACTGAACTGTCTACACCTCAAGTAATGATGTGTGAACTCTGGTTGTTGAGATCACATTTTTTAATGTCTTTGTTCCAAAGGAAGATCATTACTTTATTAAAAACCTTCTCTGAAGTCAAAAAACAGCTCAGTCCCCAGAGCTGGTTGGATTTTAGGCAGACAAATGTCACAGTATTTTCTATTTCAAATGAATATTGGCAAAACAAAAGGAAGGGTCTCATTAGAGAAAAGCACTGCTTTTTCGAGAAGATGTAAGGAAGAWGTGTCTTACAGTGAGAACCTTCACTGCAACAACCTCCCAAGGGACATGGYAGGTTCATCATCACTGGAGGTTTCAAGAGACAAATGGAGAGGATGTTAGGTACTCTCATCTAGGCTCCCTTTCTAATCAAAGGCTGGACAAAATGATCTGAGCTCCCTTTTCAACTGGGGTGTTCTATGGTTCTATAACNAAAAAAGCAAAAAACCAAACCAACAAAAAACCAAAGCCTGTAAAACAGGCTGGTAGAATGACCAGGGAAAGAGAAAGCCTGTCACAGAATGGAGGACTCAGAAATTCGAGTTTGTATGGTGCAGCAAAATGTAGGCTGAAAGGGGTTATAACAGTGTCAATGAGAAAAATCACAAAAAATTGCGAACAATTTAAGTTAAAGAATAAGTATCACAAGTATAAACACAAACAAATTGAAATTACATGGCAGAAAAAAATTATCGAGAGATTCTACCAGTACACACATTCATTAGAGGTTGTTATAGAAGTACTCATCATTCTCATGAGCTTCTTAAATTTGCATATATAAATTGCGATAGCATTTAAAATTAAAGAGAGGTTATAAAATTCTTTGCACAACAATTTTCATACAATAGTATGCCAGCTTTGTATAAGAACACATATTAGTAACCTGAATGTAATTTTTTAAAATTCTCAAAAAATCAAGATTACATTTATAATTGAACTGCACCCAATATTACTATTAATGAAGATGTCTCCTCAACTGTTAGAATCCAGCAAAAAGCAGATAAAGGAATTATTACCTCCTAATTTAAAATTTTAAATAATCCTCCAAACAGAAGACACACCTAGTATTCTGGAATTTAACTGACACAAAGGAGTATTGGTGTACATGTATAGAAACACCATAATGTAAGCAAAAAAATTATTCAACTTCATGTTAAAAAGGATTTACACAGAGAGAAACAGAGATGGTACAGGAAATCACACTGGCAACATTAATTCTGGCTTTTCCAGATACTGAAAACTTAATCACTCTTTTAATGTGATTTGTGGGTATACGCATACTAGGGCCATTCAAGTATTAAGAAGGAAATAATAAAGTGCAAGAGATACAATATAGCAAACTCTTACACTTTTATGGAATTCCACTGGCCTAGATTAATCTAGAAGAGTTAAAGAACAAATCTTATCTACCAGATGTTTCAGTGTTCTAAATCTGCATATAGATGATTTTTTACATCTGGCCATYCAAGGTTAAGCCATTACTATCTCCATGGAGTGAAGAAGAGAAGAGTCATATCCATAATTTATCTTGTCTTCTGTAAATCACCCTGCATGTATAATAGGGTTTCGTCTAATATCTTTATTTTTTGAGCTGTCAGTTGTTTGAGCCTAGTAAAAAAAAAGCAGAAATCTTCAGAACAAGGAGAGAACAGTCACATTAAAATTATCTTGTACAAGTGTCAGAATTATTTGTACARGAGATAAAGCTTTCTTGACAGCTGGTTGAAGACTGCTGAACAAATTTCAATAGGAATTACGAACAAACATATAGAAGAGAGCGCATGTATTCCATTATTTAAAAAAGCAAAACAAAGTAAAAACAACACACCTGCATGGTTTGCCCTTGCAGAGAAAAATAAAGACAGACCTTGTGGGTGGGACAAACCATACAGTGAGCCTGAACAGAAAACCATATCCTCTGATAGGATGATTTTATAAAAACTGTTCAAGTTGARGCTTGCTACAGCAGGGGATCTCCCAGGATTTTCTTTCATTCTATTCTAATTTTCCAATGCCCCATGAAATTTTTGTTTAAAGATGAAAAGGATCAGAGTGGTTTCTTCCATTCCTGTAAAAAAAAAAGCTTTTTTTTTTTTTTTTTTTACCATTAGTATTTGTCTTTTTGAGAGGATGTCATTATGGCAGAAGAATTTATAAGACCACATCAAAACAAAGGGTATAAGAATAGCATCTGGATACCTCCCACAGATAAAAAGCTGCCATGACAGTAGACAAAGAGTTCTGTTCCAAGAAAGATGCTAAACATACCTGTTACCATGGGTAGCACAGGGACAACTATTGTTTCATTTATATCTCTATGCCTGAGATATATATCTGCTTACAACTGGGATTTTCAGGACTTACAGCTCGAGTGAAAAGAATAGCAAGATTTATACCTCAAATATACAGAAAAATTATGAATTTGTGGAAGCAGTTGTAAGAAAATACAACATGTTTATATAGTCAAAATTTGCCTTGGTGAAAATGCATTAGAGGAAATATAAAAGGATTTAAAGAGATTTTTTTACTTGTCATTCTTTCATTTGGGTTTCTGCTTTCCTTTCTTATTGAGTTGCCCTGGGGTTTTTTGGTTTTTTTTTGGTTTCTTTATTTGTTTGTTTGGTTGGTTTTTTGTTTGTTTGTTTTTTTTTCTAGAGATGTCACTCCATTTTTCTAACAGATTTTAAACTGACATCAATATAAAATATTATTGATCAATTCACTGTAAAAGAAATAGAATGGGCAAATAGTATTAGAAATAATAATAGTACATCTGGACTCTAATAACCAGATGGGCAYTTTTCTGTCAAAGAGACTAAAATCCTCCTGTAAGAAACTGTGACATTCTCATTGCCCAGCAGATGCACAACATGGATGTAATTTTTTTCCAGATAGGTATCTCAGGGGACATGGAACATCGTTAATTTCTTTTCAATAATTCAACAGTCCATTAAWGAATTCACATAACCTTAGATTCCTAAGTCTTTTTAAATTAGCTCTCCTTATAAGCAAACTATTCAGGACAAAATTTTACACTAGTAAAACCCCGAACACAAGGTTACAAATAGTCTGAAGATTAAATTTAAATAACAAATAGTTCAGAGTATGTATTGAGCATTTGAACTAAGTTGAAAGCTAATTTTTGCCTCTTGCTGGCAAATTCTGCATACATTCTACCATGTRAAGAAATAATAGAAGCTCCCTAATTGTTCATCATTTATGGAGGCAAAGTTGATGAGTATGTCTCCCAGTGRAACTGGTTGAATTGACATCCCTGAAATTTGGTAACCATTCATCCAAATAGAAATCCTCAGTGTGACTATCAGAGGGGAAAAAAAAAGTAAAACTTAAATCATAAATGTTAGCAGACAGTAGATAATTGGGAATTTGGGTGTGAGTAAATATCTCAAGCAGAAGTCTGCTACTTATTAGATGCACTCATCATGTGGCCTTATTGTAAACTTTGATAACACCATGACCAAATAAAGGTTGCATGTCTTGAATCTTCCAGTGAAGGTGCCATGAGAGCATCATCCATTTAATCATGTTTTTAGACTGAGAGAACTGGGGAGGGGAGGGCAGTTCAAGCTTTCAGAGTGAGTTGGTGYTGAACAACAGCAGCTCCTGCAAACAAGAAGTAGTGTTGTAGAGAAGGGGTGGTAAAAAAGGAGTTGAAGACCTTGACTGGAAGATCCTGGCAGTGTGGCAGGAGCCTGGAGATCAGAGAGATGTGTGGGTGTCGTGGTTTGAGAGAAATGAGTTTTTTTCTAAGGGGAAGTAGTTACAGAGGACACACTTCTAAGAATACAAGGAGTTAAGCAGCAAGACTTCTAGAGATTGCTCTCTAGGTTTTTGGCTGCTCAGGTGAGAGGACCTCTGCTCTCTCCCCTCAGCCCCCAGGGCTGGGGGGGGGAGGGGGAAAATAAGAAGGAAGAGTAGAGGTGCTTTCCCCCCCCATCTTGTTCTGTTCTCCTTAGTTTCTAGTCGTAGAAAAGTTATCAGCACTTTAGAAGCAGCTGGCAGCGGAGAGCTGGAGTCAAGCAGGCGGAGGGAGTGCTAGCTGTGGGAGTCGTGCTGACGGGCTAATGATATGCGGCTTGGTTAGAAACTGAGCATTTTTTAACTCTTAAGCAGAAAGAGACCTTTTYTAGACATTTATTTCTCATGGATAGTAGTTTAAGAGAGAGAGAAACAATTTAGACTGAAATGTTATAGGAAGATGAGAAGAATCTCCAATGGGCAGAGGTGAAGAGGAGTAGCTGTAAAGCTAAACTTTTCTTGCATAATATCAGCCACAGACTAACCTAGATTTCTCTTAGACTGTGTTGTTTTTGGGTAGATACTTAGCTTGAGCTAAAAAAGACTGCAGCAGTGACTGCGATGAGAGAAGAGAGACATGAACAGAGAAGAGAAGGAGGGGGTGTGGTGGAGCCCTCTGTCTTCATGGCTTTGAAGATCTTTGTTCTTAGAACCCTTAGCCCCAGGGGAAAATGGGGGTAACTGAAGTGGTTATGTTTTTAGTGCTTAGCTGAGTATCCTTAAAGAGCTCTGTATGCAGTTTTGGTCCATGGACGGTGGTGAGAGCACCAGACATGGAGAAAGGAGAGTATTGCCATGAGTGACATGGAAGCACAAGAAAGTAAACCTGTGTATTCTGGACGGGGAAGTCTATAGTGCAAGAGAGACTCCTCTCTCCCTTGCAGAATTGAAGATCAGTTTTTTTTTTAAGAAATGAGCAAGTGAATATAGAGCAAGTAAGATAAAAAGAAATGAGCAAGTGAATAAGTTTGAGTATGGGAGGGTTAGAAACCGGGGAAGAAGAGAAAAATGTTCTGGAGAGTTGTCATTTCTGTTAATCTATAGTTTAATAAATGTTGTCTTGTCTTCAAGATTTAAGCCTGCTCTACTCTATTCTTGATCATATCCTACAGCAGTTGCTAAGAAATATATATTCATAAGTGCACTAGCCTGGTGCCAGAGCAAACCTATGACAGTGGGGAAAAGAAAAAGCTGGGGTATGCACAGGGGCTGTGGTTGGTAATGCTCAAGACTGGTAACTTTGAGCAGCAGCAGCTCAACATGAAGCAGCCTGTCTTTCTGCCTGCTATCAAACCATAGCAGACAGAGCACTGAAAGGGTGTAAGTGGGATAAACAACTACAGTAAGAGCTTTTATSTGAATTGTTCTTAAATAAACCCCATTATCCAGATTTGTTGTGGACCGTCATTTGCACTGTTGCCCATGATCATGGCTGGACTMGCACCAAATGTCATTTTGAATGGGCTCAAAAATTGTGGCTTTCCTTTGCACAGCATGTTGCTTTACTTACAATGAAAAAGGAGCATACYAGCTAATACATATCTCTTTAACACTCTTAGATGTGTCATTAATATACCAAATATATTTTGTTTGCTAAGTGCTCAAAGATAATCCAGATAATAAAAAATTATCATACCTTTCTGGTACAGAAGGATGCTGCTTTCTAGTTGCATGATTAAAATGGGAGCTTTTATTAATTAAAAATGGACTTGACCTTAGAACCAAACAATTTGAGTCAGTGTAATTTTTTCTCTTACAGAAGCATGATAATAAATTTCTCTTCCATCTAGGATTTCAGTGAACTGGTGTGCAACTATGGTCAGGATTAAAACAGAAAAAAAAAAAAAGGAAAATGAATATCCAAAAATTTTTAAAAATCACATAAGTGTCCTCTGAGGGGAGTAGCTGAGCTGTATTTATTTTGAATTAAATTAAATAAAAGAATCATAAGTAAAGAATTCCTGTTTAGAGTATATTTAAAATGGCTTGAAAATCAGGGCAGGCTAAAGTACAAAAGAAAAAAACATTGCTTCAAAATTTAGTACTGGGTGGTTAAATGCTGGTATGATCAATCTGGGATGGCTAAACAAACCAAGAAAATGGTTAATTGCTACGATCACTTACTATTGAAAAATGTTTTCCCCTCCCATTTATGAATAAATGAGTAATCTGGTTTTACAGAGCCACTGAGTATGGGCAACGAGGTCATTATTTTTCACTCAAGATATGCAGTCACCATTTCCTGAAACAGGATTTTAACAATGATGTGACAGTTTAATGCAAGACCATGGAGACCAACCACTTTCGGTGCTGTTGCAAGGTGAGATAACCATGACAAAATGATTTCTGTATGTGTCTATAGGGAGCCCATTATGAGTCTATCATTCTGGCACTACAGTGTGAAATTATGGTGAGGGGAAAAAAAAGTCATTCAAATTTGTACTGCRTGACAATGATGCTCCAGCACGAGTTAATGATATATAGAAACCAAAATTCAAGCCCTTTTTYTCACTGTATACTGAATAAACCCTGAAGTTTTTACTTACATGTAGTGTGAGAGATAAAATACAGATAAAATACACAAACAAAACCACATAACTAAAAATCAATTATTTTTGTTCCCATAATCTAAAAAAATAGAGGACAGTCTTCTCATTTACTCAAATTTCATTTTTTTTTCTCTAGTCCAATTATTATTACACATCTCCAACTTGGAGTTCTTTATTTAAAGTAATTTTAAGCTTGCTCTTTCAGGTGTACTAATACATGTGTTTATGTATATATTTTCTAATATCTCATTATGTGCYCTTTTTCCTCATTGATTTTCTTTAAAGAACCATTAATTCCTTACTCAAAGATTATTTTCATTTTTTCTCACAAAATCCTGAATTACTCTTAGTATGTTTAGTCAACATTGTAGGTAGTTATTTTATTAATAGACATTTTGTGTAGGACTTTCAATTTAAAAATGTGCTTCATGCTACTTCTAAATTGTGAATTTTATTGATCACTCTTCTGTCCTTTTCCATTTTCCTTGAGTTCATTTTAAATTGCACCTCCTTGCATAATTCATATTTGGTCAATTTTTTTTTTTCTGCTGTCTTCTCTTTAGTGAAATATTATCCTGGATGTCCTTATTTACTGAACAAAAATGAAGAAAATGGTAAGAAGTCTGTCTGTTCAAGATAAATGTATRTAGCATGAAAACCTCATTTACCATTGTTTCCTATCTCTTGTGCCAGGTAACAAAGCAACTTTCTGACATTGTCTGCAAGGATTCTTGTTTCCACAATAGGTACGGGAATATAGCAGAAAGAAATCTAATTTTAAAAGCCAATACTCCTGTGTTTTCTCAGTTGTGTAGTTAGAAATTTTTCATTTAAGAAGTGRGCTTAATCCTGGTAAAAACATCAAACAAGCATTGTCCTAAAATACAAGCACTTAAAACAAGTAMAATGATATCCCACAGGTATCCTGAACAACGTGACTCATTCAGACTTTGGAGGGAACTCCTTTGAAAGTTAAATTTAATTTCATTTTCCAATATCTGTTATATTTTACTATTGAAGCTATCTAGTGGGAAAGCATGACATAGTAAATTAAGAAGGAAAGCAAAATAAATAACYCCCTGGTAGAGTACCAGAGAGAAAAGTATTACTTGAATGCTAATGTGAATTTGGGACCTGATGGATGAAACTTAGCATATTGTTGTCTACACACATTCTACAACGAACTTTCACTTTAAGTTTAGCATTCTGGATGAATTTGTAAAAAAATATAGAGAGAGTCCATAGTGCAAGCAAAAACACCTTTGAATTGTAACCAGTTTTAGCCTATCCAAACTGAATATGGATTCCTATTAGTTGYTTAAATATTTCTGAACATATCYAATACAAGTTTTGAATATGATCACACTAATAATATGCTTCAATGTAAAAAATTAAAAGTAGGTTGAAAGATCTTAGAAAGACAGTAGGTATTTCTTCGTGGAAATGTTGTGGGAATCAGCTAATTTCAGAAGCACTCTAAAGTGRCAGAAACACATATCTGTCAGGAGCTATKGAAGCCATTGAATCAGTTGCCACCTCTTTTCTCACTCCTGAAAGTTGCTGACTGTGAAATAAATRCTTCTTTTGGAAGAGTTAACATTTTCTTCATATTTCCTTTAGAAATATTTTCAGTACACTGTCATAAAATTAGGACCCATGACAAAAAGGTCAATTGCGGGGGGAAGGAAGGACAGCAGAATTTGAAGGTCAATAGGCTGGCTATAATCTTAGATRTAGCAACAGCAGAGGATTTATTGGATATATGATTTATTGGATAAAATGCTGTGTGTTACAGATAAAGGCTAAAAATATTTAAAGTTCATAAAAGGACCTGACACAGAAGAAATCTTAAACACAATTAATAAATTAAAGTACTTAGATATGTGACCTGTGGTGTCACTTTCAGTAAAATCTGGTAGTTCTCCCCCACCTACTTAGTGAGGGGGAAATCAGTTGTTTAACTGCAATTAACAGTCAGTGGAAATCAGGCACTTATGACCTTAAGGTGCTTTGGAAACTAYCACCTTGAAGACAGAAAAATTAGAAGAGAAGTTAAGATTTTGTTGGAGTATTTCTGATAAAGTAAATTCACATGGTTAGATGTAGCATTAACACCATGGAAAAAAGCAAGGACTCRCTACTGAGGATAGAGCTAGTATCTATTATCCACATGCTTTTAGAAAAAATATTTTGAGAATTATYACTATTTGAAAATAAATGAAACACTAATAAAGCAAACAAAATCTGAGGTAATGTCAAACCTCAACTAGTCCCATCCAAAAGGAAACACAAGAAGTCTGCCAGCAGATTATTTATTTATTTGTTTGTTTGTTTATTGTTTATTGTTATTGAATCTTTTGCACAAGGTTTGGTCTGTATTCAAGTTCACTTCCTATCACTGATCTCCTTAACACCTGTGTGAGAAGAGTCAGTCTGTTATACACATGAAGTAGAAAAACATTGTATGAGATCATGAGATCTGCTTCAGCTCCTTTGTACTTCCATACTCTAACAGGATATAAGAAGTTAGCTTTGTTTTACAAGAACTTAAATCCCTTACATCCCTTTTTCTGATTTCCATGAGCATTGGTTCAGGCATAAAGTTTATATTTCTGATTCCTAACTTTTTTTTATTTAAAGGTGGTGTACTTCAAGTTATTTTTCAATAACCTTTTCTTGTGGGTGACAAAGTGCTGCCCTGCAACCTGACCTTTATTTCCCATAACTCTGCTCAAGTGATAACCAGCAGTAGCAGTTGTGATAGGTGCACCAGACTCGTGTGTGTGAGGGAGAGAGATAACAACACAACAGCCAAGAGCTAATCTGAGGCCCCTCTTGTTACCCAAAAGTAAGTGCTGGGCAAGATCTGGCTCGAACCAAATGTGATAGAAATTAACTTCTGTGGCCAGCATGAAGGTATGGCTATAGTTCAATTATCCTCCTCTATAAACAGTCGAGCTCTCTTGCATGAGAGTGAACTGCACAGCAGGATGTTCCCCTTAGTAGGGGCACCTCTCAAGGTTTCTGCTCAAATTTGGGACACTCCTTGCTGCAGCAGATCCCTGCTAAGTGATTTATAGCATGCTAAAATTTGAAATTTTAACTGATTTAATTGATTGGTTGATTGTGCATGTATAAAGACATAAACATTGAGCAAGTTTCAGACGAGTGGTGGATCAGTTGCACCCAAAGTCCTCTTTGAGAAGAATTTTAGAATTCAAGGTTGTCCTTCCTAAAACAAAGTGAATATCTCTCCAATAATTTCGTCTGACTTCATTGTCTATATAACAAATAAGTGTTTTGCCATTGAATTTATGTCACTTTTACTATCAAACTTGATTAAATTGCTTTTTTATATAAATAACCATATTGTTGTTCTCTCTAATGAGTCAACCCACTCCATCCGGGACTTTATCACATCAGGTTTTTTGCAACAGGGTTTTTGCATCTACTGAAACAAAACARGAGACCCTACTATTTTTAGTGAACTTTTTTTTCTCAAAAGCTGTATTTTTTCATTCAAAGACAARATTTATTTCTAGGGAATCAAATATAGATGCCCATTTCTAAGTGTTCCTACCACAAATTTGAGAGCGGTTGTGACTAGAAATTGCTGCTTTATCCTTCTCAATAATACATTCCATCAACAAGTGCTTAAACAGTAACTGACCAAGAATATAATATGAGCTTGAATTGCTCTTGAACAGGTGTTCAAAATTGTGTTCCAATAGGCAATATTTATTTACTTAGAAATTAACAACACAGATGCTCTCACCCACTGTGCACATTCTTTYTTTTCTGCAATGATTTAATGGTTTCTTGTACAGAAGTAGTCCAAGACAATTAAAAAGCTAATAAATAGTCACAGTGGAGGGTAAATTGCCTTTCCTGCTTTCAAGAAGCATGTGTGCAGCTATAAGATAAGATGTTGTCAGTCTGTTAAAATCTCAGCATAATCTTCTCTCATCTGATGTTTATAGCAGAGAATACCTCAACTTACTAGAAGTTCTGAAGGTCATTCTTCCATATAGTGTCATGTCTTGAGAGCAAAAGCAAAGTAGTATTACTTGTGACAGTACAAATACAAGGAATAATAACTACTAGTTTAGAATTGACTAATAGATCACTTTTAATTCATCTAAATTGAATTACAAAGACCTACAACCAAGATTAATATTAAATTAGTAATAACCTAGTGAAAATAATAAAATAATGAAAAGAAAATATTTTAGTTATGGACTTGATACAAAATTATCTTAAATGCACACAARCTTATTTTTCCCTATAATTTTACAGCATTTATTAAATATAATGTGAAACTCAGGAGGCAAGACCAACTTTTACTTTTAGCTTAGGAATTAGTCRTATTCATACAGTAATCATGAAATATTGACTATTTCCTTAGTGTTACAGATTACATTAACTGACAGGTATTCAATTTACTATGTTTTATAGTACAGGAAGAGATGGACTCTTCATTCAAGGTTATGAAAACAACTACCTGAGTCATCCCTGATAATTAATAYCAATTATAATAAAACTTAGAATAAGACAAAATCTTTAGAAATTTGAAGGGAAGAGATATACATTTTACTGCTGCATTAAAAGTCCCAATAATAGGAGTCTTAGAAACTGGTATTTGTCACCTTTGCAGTATTTCCAGAAACAGACAATGAGAGCAGGATTTGGAGAGAACTTAGAGACAAATTGAAAGACAACAATATAATTGAAAGAAATTTTAATTATTTTAGGAAAATAAGCAATATCAAATAAAATTGACATTTATGGCATCACAAGCAGGCAAGTTAAGAGAAAGCGTGGTGACACAAAACTATCAGAGAATCGTAAATTATTAGTGTTGCAAGGGAACTTAGTTCCAACACCCTTGTAATGGACAAGGAGTTTTCCAGTAGAAATATGTTTGGGTTTTTTGTTTATTTTTTGTTTGTTGTTTTTTTTAATCTTAGAATAATAAAATATTCTGGAAAACACTTTAATGCTATCCAGAGTGATGGGTCCCAAGATTTACTGAAATTAAAAGTAGCTTACTTGAGACTCAAGTGATTTTGACTGCAGAACCTCTTCATGCCAGAA
The DNA here is from genome assembly GCA_902810485.1 of Alauda arvensis. Taxonomy (NCBI): domain Eukaryota; kingdom Metazoa; phylum Chordata; class Aves; order Passeriformes; family Alaudidae; genus Alauda; species Alauda arvensis. The sequence continues at coordinate 2,159,297 of CADDXX010000089.1, read as the reverse complement.
TTTTCTTTAGTCAGATACAGAAGAAATTTTTTCTTATTCTGAAGAGATATTGTATTTTAATAATAATAATTTTAAAAACAGTTATTAGAAAAATTTGCACTTGGAAGTRGGCTGAAAGAGTAATAAACATTGATGTAGACGTAGAGGTCATAAAATTCAATGGATTTGTAAAATGAGTGTCTGAATAAATGGTTCCAAAATCAAATGYTTAAACTAAGAAAGTTGGCCACACAGGTAAGGTTTGAAACATAGTTCAGAGATACCTACAAAGAGCTTATGTATAAAAATATGCCCTTTTTTATGTGGTATGTCAATRTATGAGGAGAGGTTAAATGTGAAAAGGAAGGTACTAGGGAGACAATTATAGCAATCCTCTAACCCAGTGCTCCAGTTGGTATTTTTAAATGTTTTTGGGAAAGCTTCAAGTCTTCCGAATTTTTTCCTGCAAAGACAATCTTAAAATCCTCAGTCAATCTAAATGAAACAATTTAAAATATTGCATTCAAAGCAAAGATGAAAAAGAAAGCCTCTAGCAGCAAATTTCTTATCATGTATACTTTTTGCCCACTCCAGTAGTAAGAATAGCTTTGGATTATTACTGATTCTGTTTACTTTTAGCTGTTTATTTCTAAGATGTAAATTTGTAGTTCTGCCTTCCAGCTAAGCAGCAGTTCTTGCTAGGACTCACAAAAGTGGCAGTAACAGTAAGCTGTATCATTTTCTTCAGGTTTAAATGAAAACTGCATAAAATTCCATTATAATTAATCTTAATTCATACAGGAAAATGTAGAAAAAAATTATGTATGTCCACATTTGTAATGAAAAGAGACYTCTCAAATTRTTTAAAGRGAATCGATAGACAWATTAAACTATACTTTGTTTGTTTATAATTTTTATTAATGTGYTCTATTGACTCAACCTGAYYTTATAAAGTRAGTATGYGTCTGAGATGTGAATKTTTTACAGAAATGCACCTTTATTGTTACATTTCTCTGAAATACAGAGACATGTTTTCTAATGACAGTAATTTGGGCCTGAATCCAAGAAAGCACTTAAGTAGGGGTACAATTTAGGTGTGTGARGAATGGTATTGATTTTAGAGGAGGCACTTGCATAATTAGAGTTACTTGGGTGATTAAAAATTCTTTGGGACTTGGAGCCCAATGGCATGGCATAAAATTCACCTTTATGCAGAAATTCATAGTCAAAAGAATTAAAAAATCTCATAAATCTTTCAAAATAAGGACTCTATTGTGACCTTAAACTCAAAATTTTCATTTCTGGAGAGAGAACACCAACCTAGCTGTAAAATCAAGTACATGGCCAAAGAGGGATGTAGCTGAGTAGCATCTCTTTAAAGAAAACCCAAATTATTTTCCCCACAGTCACCTTTTAAGCAAGCCACTCCCAGGGTAAACCAAAGAATAGTCTCTACCACTAACTGTCAGAAGACACTGAAGAGTACAGGAAACTGATTTATTACATTTGAAAGTGGGAGATTTCATATGTTATATTCTGGGAAGAGGCTTTGTGGGTGAATGGGTAGGTTGAGCACTAGAAATACAGATATTGCAGCCTCAGGAGAGTGCTTATGGGGCTTCTCATATTCAATGAGCAGCACAATGCCTCAGACTTCTACTAAAGAGAAACAGCAGGTCACTCAGAAATGGGACCAGAAATCCCTGTGTGCTCCTGAAGAACGGAAGGGAGGATGTCCTGTAAGACTGTACAAAAGAGCAAGACAAAGGATAAGCAGCAAAATGGTTTGGGGCAGGTTGTTTGAACCTTGCTCACACTGTGTGGGATTTGCCCCATTTTCATGCTGTACAGCATAATCAGTTCACCATTTCTCCTAATCTAATATTCATTCTGGCTCAAAGTGGGGTATAAAGCTATAGCATAGGCATTATAGCAGTTTGCTGTCCTTCAACATTACTGAAAAGATGTGAGAGATGTCTGCCTCCTAAATCTCTATAGCACTGTATGTAAAGTATGCTAGAGTGTATGCTGAAAACAGATCAAAAGATTTATATAAACATTATTAGTGGCATTAATTTAGAATGATGTAACATTTAGGCACATGCCTGTTTATAGGACTTATAAGTTAATTACATCACTATACGTCTGTAAAATTTACCCAACAWGCTTCTCTCTGAGATTACCARAAAATCTAGATTACTGGWTTTTTATCCAATCTGATTCAACCTCAAATGCCTTCACTTTTTTTTCCTTTTTCTGTTTACAGGAACACTTGCTGAATGCTTTATGAAGCCACATAATCGCTGAAGAAGTTTGCTATGGCAGACTCATTTGAGTCTTTAAAATTCACTAATTAAATTGTTATGATATTTTTGATTCTTGTCATTGTAAGTAATTTACAWAATTACATAATTCATTACATGAAAAAATTGATCAGCACTACTTCTTTTAACTGTTATTTARCACATCTATAGCTCTGGATTACAGAGATAGCTACACTGGCAATAGACTGTATTTACTCTCATCTAATCTATACAAATTTTTCTTGTCAATCTAGAAATGGCCTAGAACTGAACTTAGGTATCAATACTTACTTTTGGAGTTTACCAATTCATGCCTTAATTTTTGGATCTCTTTATTTAATATTTTGGTGCTAGAATAATCATACTTTTCATGAAGTTTTACTCAAACTCAAAAACTACTCAAGGATTGACTACAGTCRATTCAYTCTTTCTTTTTTCTTCTTTTTTTTCAGTTTTGCACCATGTGTAAACTGTATTTCTGTTGGGTTTTTTTTAATAACTGCCAAAACTGAGGGAGTATTTTGAAAATTCTTCCAGGCAGTTTTCACATCCAAAGAAACAATCTTGTTGATGAGAGATTTTTAGGTTTTGTGCATATTTAACCTTTCTCTCTCTTACAATGTTTTTTGTTACATTATTAGTTAATCATGATGCTAATTCCAGTTTGTTCAGATGTTTAAATTAATTTCTCTAAATGAAAGTTATATATTTGAAAGAAATTCTTTACTGTGAGTGTGGTGGGGCACTGGAAGATGTTGCCCAGAGGAGCTGTGGATGCTCCATACCTGGAAGTGTTCAAGGCCAAGTTGGATGGGGCTTTGAGCAACCTGGTCCARTGGAAGGTATCCCTGCCCATGGCAGGGGGTTGTAACTAAATGATCTATAAGATTCCTTCTAACCTAAGCCATTCTATGATTCGATGATTCTCTGATTCTGCATGTACAGATGGCCCACATAAATATGGCAGTACTTGTAGCTTAGAACCCACACAGACAAGACAGACAAAGGAGGGAAATGGAAACAGTCACACAAAAAAACAAACCTAATTTCCGATTGTAGGAAAGCAGACCGGGTTCTCTCTGGTGTCCAGCTAGCTCTTTAAACATTGAGTTTATTATGAGGGTTGTGGGTTACAAAGGCGGGGCTTACCCGAGCTACAGCTTAGAGTAAGCCCCGGGAGAGAGAGAGAGCAGGGGGAGAGCAAGCAAGCAGGCAGGCATGAGGGAAAGTATGCATGGGGTTGTGTGTGAGTTTGTATGTCTGTGAGTGTCTTGCTAGCATGGCAGGCAGAAGCTTGTGGGTGTGTGTGTGGGTATGTGGGTGCGTGCTTGTGTGGGTGTGTGTGTGTGGGTGTGTGTGTGTGTGTGTCTTTTGTCTGTCCGTGTGTCTTGTGTGTGAGGTGGTGTGTCTTACAATACATTTTATCTTCCTCTATGTTGAATATTACAATTACCAATCCATAGAAGACACATATCCCATACAATTTACATATAGCCTATAAGAGTTGTTACATTGCCATATACCTGTTACACTTTAAACCTTAAAGTCTACTTCGAAAAACTTTTTTTTGCCACGTTGGCAGGGTCTTCCTCAAGCTTTGGACTTCTGCCTGCCTTCACTATCTTAGAATCACAGGGGATTCTCCTGGTTGGCTAAGCCTTTGTCTTCTATCTACTTAGTAACTATCTGCCTAGCTTCYTAGATGTCAAAGGTTGCTTTCATTTCTACTTTGCTTACATATTTCATAYTGTCACAATCCCTTGCCAGGTATAATTATATGGCTGTCCTGTTTTATCTCTCCAAAACCCATATCTTGAGAAGATTTGAAAAGTCTGTCCAAGCTTCACCTACATTATTCATAGATCTGACTGTGTTCGTTCCTGTTTTTACAAATGAGAAATGAAATGAGAAATGCAGTACATTGGCTTCAGAGAGAAAAGAGGAATCTGAAAGCCAGTAGGCTGCACTGCAGTTCATTAACCACTGATGAAAATGTTGCAGCTGAATATCTCTGCAAAATGCAGAAACATGACAGAGGAAGCAAAAACAATTTGCAATTTCTGTAACCGGAAGATGAATGAGAAATAGTTCAAACACTGTTCTCCATGTCAGAGTTTTCTGAAAGGCAGTATTCAATACCTAGCCATTTGCATCTGGACTCTGAACTAGACGTGGCTCACAGCCTAATGCAAATGCCAATATACACTGTCACCAGCAAAAGTCAGTATTTATCAGTAGATAAAACACCTAGGTATATAATGTGCAACAATTGGTTTTAATTTGAAGAAAAGAAAGGTGGGACATATATTATATTGCTGTGACTATATGCTATTAAACAAGGAATGCATTCTGTACAGGGCCAGGTTTTTTAAAGATTTTATAGCATCTAAGCATTACAGAGTCTGTGGCATAGCTGAACCAGATGTATGAAATCATTGTATGGCCAGAAAAAATGCCTAGAAATGTAGATATTATGGAAATAAGGACTGAAGACAGCTTTATTCAGTTCATTGACCAGTATGTAATTCTCTTACTTACAGGATTTTCACACTTTATTTTACAGTGCTTTCTCTTCTACCTATGCCTACCTACATGCTTGCTTAATGCTGGTTAACTACTGTATAATTATCTTTCTTCATTTTTACTTCTTTGTTTTGCAAATGAGTAGCATWTCTGGGTTTTCAGAAAATTTATAAGGACTTCTATGACATATATTTTTTGTACTTTGCTTTACAATGGAGCCTTACTGCTTCTACTAAAATATTTACATTCAACATATTTTAAATTACCTRTTCTGGATATAGCAATTTCTCCTGTCAGATCTGTCACATGTTTATTCCCTTTCCATTTGTAAGTTAGCTTTTAGTGTTCCTTTTGCTCTATTTTATTATGGTAAAAATCAGAGCATAGACAGAAGGAGATACTGCCTATAGAAAAGTAGAACTTTAAGTTTTAAATACTTGAAGAYCTTAAAGTCTTAATAGAAAGATTTATAATTTTATCTTGCTATGATACTGTCYAGTTTGAGGTAATTATCAATGAGTAATTATAGATAGATTTGTAGGTAATTATCTCTACAGAGCAACTCACCATCTGTACTTTGTTCCAGTCACACACCAATGTGATGGATWGTAAAGTTGGATTTAGGGAACAGAATCTTCAGTCCTATCAGAACAGCTATAAAATTAGTATTGTTGCTATTTCTTAATATGTTTTACAGAGACAGATATATTAATCTTTGTTTGATTCCATGAATATCCACGAATAAACAGCTTGTGTTACCACATATTTTACTGTGACTAGAATACATCTCTCCAGTTAAGATGATAAGTTATTTTAGTCTATTATTATGCCTAAGTGAAAAGCAGTTTGAGATGACCAGAACAAATCTATTGAACAAAGARAAAAACCAGCAAGGTCCAACCATCTGAAAAGTTTAGCTAACTGAAAAGAGTTTCCAATCTGAAGCATATAAAACTAGAAAGCAATCCAGCAGGTTTTTGACATATTTGGTTTTTTYCTCTATGAAAGAAAACTGACAAAATTCCCTGGTCAGACAATTCTAGTGCCAACTGGCTTGTGAGTGCCAGCTAGATGGCCCTCCTGGAAAACAACAGCTACAGCCTGGGCAGAAGCAGATGCTGGCTGGCATGGGGGTCCTTTAGGTGCCTCTCCAAGGACTTGATCCCAYTGAAGTCTCTAAGATTTTCTCTTTTGTTTTGAATTGTCTTTGGCTCATATYTTTACTTCCCCAAGCCAGGGTCTCCCTAGTGAAGATTTCACCCACTACAAGCTCAGCAAGATGACACAGTACTTCATTGGGAGGTATTTGTTAAACTTTGGATAATAAGGACTGCTTTCAACTTAAATTTCTCCACATTATAATCAAAATAGCTTTTTTAAGCCAACAATTTCTTCAGTTTCAGTAGTTCAAGTATTTTAGTCTCTTSTCTATGGGTATCAACAGAAATTCATCTTAATTCCTCCTGACAGCTCAGTAGCAGATAAGTATCTAGAATAATCACAGCTTTTGTGTTTTAAGGCATTGTTCTGGATTCCCTGTTCACATTCCAGTCTATTTAGGTACCATTGTGTGATGACAGTAAAAACAGTTAATTAAATACTTTGCCAGGAATTCTTTTTTTCCTCATTTAATTTTATTTCTATACTGAATGTGACTAATCAAGGGTGAAAAGCATTTTATGAAGAGYTTTTATTAGAAAATCAAAAATATCCAGCAAATTAACTGCAAAGTGGGCTGTGCCAGTTGCAAGTGGGAGTATAAAGTATGTGCATTCAAAGATAAAAAAGAAAGAAAACAATGAAAAGAAAAATCTACGACCATTTGCCTTCAATGGGTACAAGAGGATGTGTCTTTATATAATTGTTTGTATGAGGAAAGACAATAGATTACTGCAGTATAGATATGCAGGCTGTCAGATTTGCTTCAAGCCAAATACATATAATAAATGAACTGAAACTTTATTTATGAATTCTGTTGATTTGACACTAAATCATGTGTTATAATGCACTAAATGTTTCTGGTATGCTGAATTTTAAAATTTGTGTGAGTAATTATGTAAAACATATGACTAGTGACTTCTCCGCTGTAATTGTCTGTCACCCTGAATTTTTAAGCTTTCTGATAAGTTGTAGTTTGGAGTCAGTTTTCCCATRGTTTTTCATGTAAATAACAGGTGTTGTTTTCTAACTAGCTTGGATGTTTACATTCTTCTTAGTGGGATGGATTTCCTTGRCAAGCATGTGTATTAGCCAGTGTGTGTGTAGAGGWGRGRATTTTCTCACCCAATTAGAACCTTTTCCTCCWCTTGTATAAAATATCCCTGATTTTGAATAAATTCCTCTTTCTTTTCTTTTCCCTCRTGATTGCTGCRTCRTGCTGTTCTTTTGTGTAGCAGTGTGACAATTGTCTAACACATAAGATACAAGGCTTTCAAACTTTCAGTATTTCCGACTGGTAATATTTATTTAATGCACAATGGAACCAAACATTATTATCAATTAATAAGAGATAAGTGTTCTAGAAAACTCTTCACTGCTGAAAGTCAATGGATCTCCTTTTTTGACAATGTTCTTCTGCCCATTTCAAACAGATGTCTTTTGATTTGTTTTTAATTCTAATTGCATTTAAATTTTTACTTTATATTAGTCAAATTCTTAGCATTATGCTAATTATCAACATGTATTTTATCTTGATGCTGTTAATACAACTAAAAATTATAAAAATAGATGTATAGGTCTTTCAYCAATGGGAATGAGAAAATCTGCATTGAGTAACAGACCTGATCTGAATTTAAAGTCAACTGGGGGCTCTTGTATAATGTCAAATGTCTTTGTACATYTGGGTAGGCTCTGCAACAGAGCAGAATTTAACAACAGAGATCAGCCATGAACAAATCCCAAGAGTATGTGTGTGAAGCATCACTAATTTTGAAGGGCTCTTCTGGAGCAAAGGGCTGTCAAAGGCCATCATGGTGTAAACAGGAACTAATCTGCTGCTATCAGGAAGCAATATGATTGCACCTTTGTCAAAATTATGACAAGGATTTGCTGTGGCATAAATTRATTCAACAAATTACAAACTCTGCAAGTTAGATTTATTAGTCATGCTAAGCAATTTAGAGTGGTATGGTGACCCTTTATCCCTGCCCTGCTGACATAAATTTGTGCCTAGGTCTCGGGATGGGAAGGTGTCTGTGCTCCTGTTGAATACACTTTCCCTACACAAACACATCTAGATGAGTTACAATGGCCATTAACTTGACAGCATGTAACTTGAAGGGATGGCTTCAAACATGATGGGCTGAAAAAACATGTCTGTGCTCACTTATGCCRGGATAAATTATCTGGAATTCACTACTGCCAACCTACAATTCTGAATGAGAAATATGTCTCACCCTTCACAGGTTGTGTCTCTACAGATTGTCCAGATCTGTTTGTTGCTACATAAAGAAAATAGGCATAAGGTAGAAATCAGTCCTGTCTTATTGATCAAAACAAAGAGCTAGTAGAAAACATTCTGCATTGTCACCAACTCCTGTTAAAGTGGGAAAACTCCATATTCCTTGCTCCTCCTTTTGCTGTAATATGGGAAAAAAATATAATGAAGAAAAAAAGAGGAACTATGCAAAAATGCCCTTCTGTCAACTCTTCCGTTTAACTCATCTCCATCCCAGCCATTGGGGTCAGACTACATCAAAAGTGGTGGCTTTGACTGAGAGTTCTCTGTGTGAGATAGATTAAACAGGGCTGATTTGATGCCTGAAGTCTTATCTTTTATGTTTTTCAAATTCCATGCTGCCTTGGGTGTACTTCTTAGCCTCATATTAACTGCTGTGARYYCTCTTCACAGAGTAGGTAGACAAAACAAATMTTTCCCTGCTGAAGACCAAGGACAASTTTCGGGCCCAAAAGCATAAAMAATGGTGGACCAAAGGGAGAAACAAGAAGGATGAGACCTCACAGCCTGAAGTTGWAATTGGATCATTAAACCCCAGTATGCAAATGGACCAAAACTTATAAAAGTGTGAGACCTCATGACCAGAGGGCCTTTTTGTGGCCATTCTGAGTCCATCTTGGTTGTAGCCCTGGTCCGGCTCTTGTCCTGCCCAAGGTGTATCTTAGGGTCTTTCAATAAATATCTACTTTATTAGCTAGCTCTGCCCAGTCTCTGTTTCAGGTCAGCCTTCCCCAGGYGTCAGATMAAACAAGGTTATGTGAACTCTCTGCCCTGCTTTTCTGYTTCATACCAGAAGYTGAACKGAACAAAGTGAGGAAAAACTTGCAMAAATACAATCTAMTGGGCAGTCTTTGGACCACCTTAATGCAATATTGATTGAGGCAGCAAGGATCCTTCCTTGTGGATATGGAAGATGAGTTTCTTTAGGGATTATTGGCATAATGGGAAAGGTTTTGTATTGGGGAGGATGAYACCAAGAAAATTCTGAAAAGGTTCAAATGAATCACACAAGAATTATAGGCATATATATATAAATATATAGACTAAAGATTGCAGAGAATCTGTGCTGCAAGTATAGGAGGAAGAAGGGAGGTTTGGGCTGGACACCAATAATGTCAGAMCATAACAGTTGCAGAATTGGAATATGTAACGAAAAGGAACATGGATTGTTTACATACATTTTGCTTGGCTTTACCCAAATTATTATAATAAAGAAGTAAGGAAATCTAAGAACATGATACCATCACATACAGTAAGAAACACRTGAAATCTCTTACGTATATTTATTCAATTAAGACTTAATTAATTTAATTTTTAAGACAATTAATTAAGAATTTTCATTGTCACCTGAATTGTAAATTTAATTATWTTTACTGTGAAACTAATAGAGCACATTTTTATAATTTCTAAATAAAACCCTTTTTCACAGGAATTGTTCATRCTGCAGAACTGCACAAAATTATATTGTCTACAGAGCTGAGCAGAAAGTCCTCCATGTCATCTGAAAGAGACCCACAATAGTATTGGACATAGTGAGTGCCRGGAAATCTTGAATATAAACCCAAGGGAGAACAGCTGGTGCCTTGAAGCCAACATCTGGTTGTTTTTGCTGAATGCTTCAAAGCAGGGGGAGACTTAACATAATCAGGAGCAAGGACTAAGAGGAACCTTGAAACATTTTTCTTTAGAGAGGCATGATTCTTACTGGTTTAAAATATATTAAGGATAAATACTGAAATTTTCACCCAAGTCAGTGAAAACTGTTTTGGTGATGACATTATTTGTGAATCAATCTTCTCTTGAAGCATATTCTGATAGACAAAWTGCACTTATAGAAATATTTCAATAGAGTTAGATTATTTTTGAAAGAGAGAAAATATATACAGTCCATTACTTCATAAGTTTACTGATTTTTCCAAAAATCTATAGGTACTGTGTTCAAGGCAATGTAAGTCCTTCTTGGTTCCATTACATACATTTACGATAAAAATCCACTTCATAATATTTTTAAAATTTTAAAGCAGAAAACCTAATGTCCAGGTTACTAGAGACTAACCAGGCCAAACACATTGAAACCATGCAATCCAGAGTATCACCAAGAGCTATTTATATATAATTTTTCCATATAAGTGATCACTGAAAGACATTATTCTTAATGTGTAAAATCTCAGCCTTTTTGTTAAAACTGAGATTCTTCCTACCAGTTTATTCTCTGGGTACTTACTTTCACTCACTCAAATAAATTAGGCATTCTTTAGTCAGATTCAGGTTAAATATAAACTGGATGAGGAAATTATAGAAAAAATAAAGGAATAATTTACACAGAATAAGTGGTTTAAATGACTGACTAGCATCAAATTTTCYTTATATTCACAGAATTTTAGTTTGAGGGAAAGTCTTGAATAGGCATAGAATCATGGAATGATAAAAYATGGTGTCTTGGAAGGAACCCATGAGAATCATCAGTTCCAACTCCTGACCCAGCACGGGATGCACTAAGAATCACAGAAGATGTAGTTTGAGTCCTTCCCGTGTGTTTGTTGCAGAAGTAAGAAATAGCAGTCACTGTCTTGAAAAATGGAGTCTGTTTTACTGCTGGATGTGAGAGTGACCCAGGCCTTCAGGAAGATGCAGCAACAGAATTCAGGTTAAACTTCCTGCCACATAATCTCAACTCCATGGAACATTCCAAGTGGTATTTTAACAGTGAGACCCTTTTCCAAGCTCCTCCAACATTGTTTCATTCTTGTTTTCAGAAGAATCTTCTTATCTGACTGCTCTGTTGCTCCTTAACTGAAATGTTTAAGTGCTTGCTCAGTGAGACAGGAAAGCTGCTGTGACAATTCTGTTTTCCACAGACTTTGTTTTGGGAAGAGGTACTGACCATGCTTTCTGATACAGATTGCTCTGCAAACTGGAGGGAAGAAGGGTGACATTGAAATAACCATCCAGCCAAATTCTCTAATTTCCTGATCACCTCCAAAGGTAGTTCCTACTCTCYTGTTCCTCAGCTATGATCAAAACATGGACAGCAATGTATATTAACTGAAACTGGATACAGTATAGAATAGGTAGACAGAATATGAAGCAGGGAGCACCAAAATCCTCTGTTGCTATATCCACCAAGAAAATCCTGTATGCGTACTAGTGGTCAGGTTGATAATTGGATTTGTATTTTAGAAAAAATCTTCCTCTATTCTACATTGCCAAGGATGTCAAAATTTGTCAGTTGTCTTTTATATTAGCTTTCTTTTTTTAATGACACCAAATTAAAATATTCCTTTTATCATTTTAATATAATTTCAGGAGCTTAAGAATGTTTTATCTATWCATTTCCTTAAAAAAAAAAATCAGTCCCCTAAAATTTTATCATACCAGAGGACTGTGATGTTAGATCTTACTGATCAATATAAAGAGGCTAGAGGAAGATGAGAACTTTTAATAAGAAAGTGGRAATAGATATTTTGTTGATTTCTTCTGGCATAAAACTCTGTATAACATTTCTTCTTCACCACTTTCTCACAGAATCAGAATAAAATAGAACGTCAGGAACATTTGACAGAAACAAATGTCTTACATCATTATTCCCACTTGACTTATGCTTATCATCTSTTCTGGATAAATTTATTCTCATTTATATAGCTCTCATATAAGTGGTTTTGTGCAAAACTTCCAGACTCCTGCTTGAAGCTAAAATTTTGAGTTGTTTTGGACATATTTTTTCTGGAACATTTTTCTTCTTCTTTTCTTGGTGTTTTGGTTTCCTTTTTTGTTTGTTTGTTTTTAAATGTATCTGATACMCATATTTTGTGCCTCAACTGTCTGCTGCCAATGTTATTGAGAGGAAACTAATTTTTTGTTTTACAACTGTAAAGGTCATCTAAAGTAGAGATGCCAAAATTTAAGACTGATAATATGCCTATAGAATCCTGGAATTTTTGAGGTTGGAAAAGACCTCCAAGACTGAGTCCAACCATTAACCTGACACTGTCATTTTCACCACTAAACCATGTCCCAAAGTACCACCTCTAGACATTTCTTGAACATTTCCAGAGATGGTTATTCTACCACTTCCCTTGGCAGCCTGTATCCATGCTTGACMACCCTCTCAGTTAAGAATTATTTTTTTCTAATGTACAATTTATCAAAGACTGATTCCCTATATGAGCCATTTGATGTCACTCAAAACAATCTGCTTTGCAACCTTCCCCAGCACTAAGGTCAGTCTGACAATTCCCTGTAATTCCMTGGGTCCTCTTTCTGGTCATTCTTGTGGATTAGCCTCACATTTTATCATCTCCAGTCACCTGGGATCTTCCTGGTTAGCYAGRACTGTTGGTAAATGATTGAAACTGGCTTGGTGAGCTCTCCCAGCAGCTCTATCTGTACCCTTGACTGGAAGCAAACTAGACCCATGGAATTTTGTGTATCTAGTAGTAATCCAGGTAATTGACTGTTTCCACTTGGATTTTGGGAGCTTCATTCTGCTCCCCATCCCTGTGATAATTTATCTTGAAAAGAAAAATAGAGTTCCATTCATTCATATTCTGCTATTTTTGCAGATATGGTATTTACAGAAATACTCTTTAGAAACATTTTAATTTGTCTTCACCAGATTTTTTTTTTTTCATTTCAATAAGGGTTAATCTTTATTTCTCACCTCTTTGTCCTRAATTCAGAGTCTTGGAAACTTGTTTGCTGCAGCAGATACCAAGATAKGTAACAATTACTATTATGAACAATCTTGCTTTTTCCTCTAACAAAGATTGAGTGCCCCTTGGCAAGGTTTCTGCATTCAAAATGTTATTCAGCACAAAGTGAACTTGATTATCTGTTACTTAAAWGCTTGTAGAGTAATTTCTACTTCTGCATTGTGTGTATGATGTCCTGAATTATTTTACATAGTTTTACAGGTACTATATTCACAAAAAGAGATTTTACCACAGATAAAATACGTTTATTACAAGCACTAGAAAATTTGTGTTTAAACTCTAAACACTAAAAATTGAAATGCAATCAGAAGAAAAAGAAGGTTGAATGGAAGAATAAAATATCTAAYAATTGATAACAAAAAAGTATTAACACACTACTTAGCTACTTAGCTAGCATAAAATCATAGAATTATTTGGCTTAGAAGGGACCTTAAAAGATGATCTAGCCCAACCCCTCTGCTGTGAACAATGATATGTTTCATGAGACTGGGTTGCTCAAAGCCCCATCCAACCTGGTCTTGAACACTTCCAGGGGTGRGGCATCCACAGTTTCTCTGGGCAGTCTTTTCTTTAGTGTCTCAGCACCTTTGTAATAAAATATTTCTTCCTTTTATCTCATCTAAACAGAGTTTTCAGTTTAAAATTATCACTTATCATATTGCTGCAAGCCGATGACAAAAGTCTATTTCTACCTTTTTATAAACCCTCTGYATGCATTGGAAGGCCCCAGGAAGGTCTCCCTGGAGCCTTCTTTTCCCCAGTCTCAACAATGCTGTCTTTCTCRGCCTGTCTTCACAGGAGAGGTATTTCAGCCCCTCAATGATACTCATGGCCAGATCCCAGCCTGTTTTACCATGTCCATGTCTGTCTTGTGGTGGGGTCCCCAGAGCTGGGAGCACTCCTTATGAGTCCCTTCCAACCCGGCTTATTCTACTAGGCTGTTCTCTGATATTCCAGGAGAGTACTCCAGGTGGAGTCTCACAAGAGCAGAGTAGAGTGACAGAATCACCTACTTTGGCCTGGGGTCCACTCTCCTTGTTATGCAGTCTAGGATCATACAGCCATAGAATAGTTTGAGTTGGAAAAGACTTTAAAATCTAACTTCTTTGCATTGAACAGGGACATCCTCAACTAGATCAGATTGCTCAGAGCTCTGTTCAACCTGACCTTGAATATCTCTAGAGATGGGGCATCTACCAGCTCTCCTGACAACCTGTTCCAATGTTTCATTACCAAAAAGGATACAGTAATCTTTCCAGGATGCAAGTTTTTGCAACATTCCCATTTAGCCTCAATTCCTTCCCTGCAAGGCTGCTCTCAATCCATTTTTTACCCAAGCTGTACTGATACAGATTGAAGACAATAACTTATGTCTCTAAAGAAATCTACATATCTGAGAAATATTTTTACTGGTAGATATTTGACCTTGAACAAGCTATATTTCAGTATTCACGAATTTGTTTTAAATTAAAAATAATTAATTAATTCAAAATAAGTTTGAATTTCAACAGATAATCAAATTATTTTAATAAAACTATTCAGTCTAGCTGAGAAAAGAATATAGGCCAAAACATCCATAGGGAAGTATTTTTGTATGAGGCAGGAAGATAAAAGAGAAAGCAAGAAAGGATTTCAGAATGAATAAAAATACCGACATTCCTTAACACCATGTTATAATGCTAGCTTTATTGAAAATAACCATTTATAGTAATTGTAAAAATTTTAATGCTATTGATACTTTTACAACTGTTTCYACAAYGAAAATCYTGGGTTCTTTAAAAGTAACCACAATACCCTTATTACTTGTTGATATATGCAAAACTATTTATGCTTGGTTATAGTGATATCAATAAAATAATCTGCAAATTTTAAATWAAATAAACTGCAGGACAAATATCATGAGGAGATCATATACTTTTTTCCTTTAAAATTTATCTCAGTAAACTGGATCATTGTATCACTGCTGTTGCAGGTTTGAAGGTTTGTTTGGGTTTTTTTAAATTTAACATTCATTAACTCATTTTTATTTTTCTAGTGGGTATTGAGTAATCTCAATTTGCATGACCCACATAAAAGGACAAAAAGATCAAGAAGAACAATTGGCAACAACATAAAAGGCTGTTTCTCATTCATGCTGAGAACAAATGTCAGCTGTCAACTTCAATAGTTACAGCCACAAGGCTTGTCAAGTTAGGGTTAGCTGTGAAAATCAGGGAGCATCGAAAAGTCCAAGCTGGATGCAATGCTCAGATGCTTTCTGGTGACATCTGTAGATCAGCTAATTTTGACTCCAATTTATAGTTCAGCATTACAAATTCTGAGTTACAAATCTGGAGTTTCACATGGGAAGCTGAACTACAGAAAGCACAGTCACACGAGCCTCGGACAGGCCACAGAGCAAAGCTGATTCCTGCACAGGTGCTATTTCTGAGTTGTTGTGTGACTTGAAAAAACACTTCTTAATCTTTTTCTCTGTCCCTTTTTATTTGTTTTCCTTCACATGGAAATCAGTGGGTCTCCAAATACACTTCTAGCCAGATGGAAAACATGTTTAAGGACACAATAACAGCCGCAGATATCATTTATGTGATATTAAAAAAAAAAAAATACGGGCAATTTGCCTGTTCAAAAATGTTGKGCTCTGGACAAGAAACTCAAATTCCATGCAGCATCTGGTGGGGCTGGACAGAAGGCCTAAGCAGGGAGCAGGTTGACTATGAGCAGCTGATGAGCTATGTCACACTAGATCATAAATGGTCTTGGAATATAAACCAATTTTAGAACCTATGGAATAAAAAGCCTTAAAAATAGCAATTTGGGAGAAACTAGTCAGCAAGTTGACAAGATAGTATACACTTATGTTCTGTGAATGTTTTCAGATGAAATTTATTTCTTTTTTCATTCCAGACTGTAACAATCATTAGATGATGTCACTTTCCACTCTACTGCAAAGGCAAAGGAACCTGGGTAGTCAGGGAGATGAGATGACAGTTGGGATTTTCCATGGTCATCCCGGGCTTTTTGACTTTGGCAGCATTTTTAGGGCTTCTAGAACCCTTGCAAGGTCTGTTCAAGCCAACTGACATGACTTKGAGAGATTTTTATTCCAGCAGAGTAGAAAACCTGGAGAATTTCACAATTAGACATAAGATTGTTGAATTCAAGATATTTTTATGRAATGTTTGGCTTCTACAAACCAGAACAGAATACATAAACAGACCTTTGCCAGGTAATTTCCAGATAATACTTGTGGTGATTAGGCTCACAAGTTGAGAGCACTTCAGTTTCTAATTCCAATGTCCTTGACTTAAATTGAAAGAAAAGTTTATCATTCCTTAGATATGGTTCCATATATAGTCTATCTAATAGAAATAAAGATTAATCCTTACTTTATAATCACAGCTCTCTATTTTTGTGTTAAATGTTTTTATCTTACAAATACTCTTGGGTTTGCTGTAAAAATGTTGCAAAAAACCCAATAATTACCTTTTAGAGTGCATTATTCTGAACACTCACATAGTGAGAAGTACTCCTTGTCATCAYAGTCTGCAAATTCCCTTGGAAATTAGCCTTTTTTATTTCATACTTTATTRAGCTTCTTGGAGAAAACCCAGCTGCCAGTATTTTTCACCTCMAAATTCAGATAAAGATTCTAAAAAAAATAAGATAAACTCTCACATTGACCATTTGCCAACTGAGACATAAAAAACACAGTTTAAGTCTTGAAAGTTATTATAATACCTTGATCATATTATTAATTACATTTTCTTTACTGGAATGTATTTTTAGTCAAAAGTTATCCCCAAGTTTATTCTGTGGGAGACAGCAGAGACTAAAAAGCTGYACAGATCTGATTTAGTAAGATTGTCTTCAAATATTAAAACTACAACAAAGTAAGAATTTAATTACAAGCAGAAAAATTATCCTAAGTCAATATGAAAATTTTAGAAATTGTATCACTGACATGAAGAGTCATTTAAATGCCTCCTGCCCAAAAAAACCCAAAACCAAAATCAAGACTAAATTATGTTCTCTTGTACAATGGCACAAGCACAAAAATATATATCAAATTAACTCACAATAATACTAAATCACTCAAGACAGTTTTCTTTTAATGATATTTCATCTTTTTTGCCTAAGATTAATGTGAAAGTCATTCCTTCATAAGAGAAAAACAGGTACATATTTTGAAGCTCTCACTGCTTAGCAAAGATTGTTGAATCACAGACACTTTTCAGGATCAGAGGACAGTGGTCAGTTACCACAGAAAAATAAGTATCAGATAATACCTTTACAAATCTATAGCTTTACGTTGAAAAGCGTCAGTGTTTGCTCCTCCAGTGAAATGTTTGAAGCATTAGCATGTGAGATGCAGAATTTGGAAATAATTTCACAAAGTAGCCCTGCAAGGTTTTTTAAAAATTTATTAAAAAAAAAAAAGAAACTGATTACATTTTTTACTGACATCCTATAAGCTTCATTACACCTAAAATAAATATTTCAGATGTTGCATGAAACTCAAGGGGTTCTGCTGAAAATGCAGTCATATTTCCACAAGAGCAGCAGAATCTAGCCCACTATGTTTGCAATTTCAGGCAAAATAGAAGTTGCCTTTGATTCTAATCTTAACACAATACAGTTAGTCCTATATTTCTGTACAATGCATTACACTGAAATGCTTTTCATTACGAGCCTCTGTAGTAGCTTGGAGTAGATAACTTGATAGATATGGAAAGCCAAGAGAGTTGCAAACACTGCAGAAAGTCCAGAGATTGTCCTAACAGAGCTTCATCTCYGCAGAAAGGGATGAGGCTCCTATGTTTTTCTAGTATATACCCAAGAGAATAGAAGACAGGCTACTTGGAGACTATGAATAATTTAAACATATTCTTGGCTCTACCATTCACACTCTACTGTAAATATGACCAGAAACTTTGAGAAGCAACAACTATCTTTTTTTTTCAAAGTAAGTTTCACTGTGTGCTTTCCCGCTGCTATTTGGACTTTATATCCACTTCAAAAAAGCTCCAAGGCAACAGGCACTTTAATAGCCCAAAGAACASTTAGTCTACCTGTGGGGTGCAGTTACAAAGTCAATTCAGTTGAGATTCATTGAATCTGAATGAAAAAAACACAATAGGAAACATTATTAGTACCTGAAACCAGCTGCACATGAATTAAGTGTAAAGCCAAGAAGTCCATTTGTTCATACTGGCTTACACTTGTTTTTGTCATAGAAATAAAGGAAAAAAAACCTTAAGTTTCTGTGTGATTAGGATATGACAAAGATAGAGAACAGTCCTCTCTCTKATGCAAAATCCATTTATTTCTTACAGTGCTAATTTTTCAGCCTTTTAGATTAGCTGTAGGTAGGACCAAGGTATAAATTAAAGACCTTCATCCATGAGAGTGATGTTTATTTCTCATCATGAGAGTCCAGTTTGGCTGGCTCAGTTGGCTTCATTAAGTACTGGTAAAATGCTCATCCATCCTTGTCATCCCTGTACCTAAAACTAAAAGCAGCATCTCACTGAAGGGGTGCATAATTCTGGGCTACATGGCAATATTCGAAATTATCAGGCAGTTCTGAAGTACTTGGAGGGACAAAGAGGACAAGGTTGAGAGACCTGAATTTCTATTTTGTTGTTTGTTTTGAGGGCTTTTTTGCTTTGTGTTTCTTTTTTTGTGTGTGTTTTTGGGGTTTTGTTTTGCGTGCGTGGGTTTTTTTTTTTTTTTTTTTTTTTTTTTATGTGATAGAAGGCTTTTGGTACATAATAGGATTTTTGTTGGTCTG
>CADDXX010000089.1:2100868-2133316 GCA_902810485.1 Alauda arvensis | reverse complement strand
AATTAAAAAAAAATCTGAATTCTGGCTCTTGTAAGTTAATACATTTGAAATTTTAGTTATATACCTTAAAAATAAGTTTTATATGCTTAACTTTACCAAAAAATTTATAACTCAGACGAAATGTAAAATTTGCAAAATTGAGAACTTTGTTGTTGTCACTAGCATTTCACACATAGTCAATTAAAGTGACACTGTTTTATTTAAGTAAATGGAAACCTTAGTCTTACTTTTTTTTTTTTCCTTTTTACTATTTAAAACTAGAAAAATGCCTTACAGTTATTTTAGAACTGAGCAAATGTTTGGGGAGGACAATGGTCACAATTCTAAATTTTGCAAGGTACCGCATTCCTCTTGAACTGACAAGTACCTCAATGAAAAAGATCTCAGTTAATATATAGAGTATGGCTTATTGGAAGTTAAAAAGTCAAACCAAATCAAAAGAATTATATATGCCACCCCAATTTAAGTTAGAATATTTCATATTTATAGCTTTTAAATGTCATGTTCTCTACTGTAACGAAAGATAACTGAAAAAGAGGTACTTAAACTGCCTTTATTCTGTTCTTGATGCAGCGTGAAAATTTGTGTGTATCTTCAAAATGCTCATGCTTTCCTCCTTAAACTGAAGATCTTCAGAAAGTCACCTGTTACACAGTCTCATAAATTATCTCGATGTTAAACTCCTGAAGTGAAACATGAGAGTTCTCATATCAGATTGGGGTGACACTGGTCCTGTGAATAAGCCATAATCTTTTGCCAAATAGGAAATCACCTGGAACTGGACGATAAGGAGTATCTTCAGAAGGCCATGCCTTTAATCTCTTTCATCCCTAATATCTGCCTCCAACCTCTTCAAGAGTGAAGCCTGGAATCCTTTATTGAGAATCAATACCTCTACTCATCTTTCAGTATTTTAAGTGATAAAACACAAGGGATTGACTGGCATTTATGAGAGCATCATTGACACTAACAGACTTGTGTGACCCTGCTCAGACTCCTTGCTGATTCCTCTGGTGCTTTGACACAGCTCCAAGAGCCCCATGTAATTCCAATACCTTGTTGTGGTCATGTCCTAGGAGAATGCTTTCAGTTGTGTCTCTGTGCTGTCTCCAGTATGGACTTCAGCCCTACAGCACAGGTATGTTCTTCAGCCCTGTTCTATGGTCTTGTCTGCAGCCTTTCCACTGGCCCTGTTTGCTCCTGGATGAACTTTGTCAATGAATTCTTGACCTGGTTCTTTGCTCACTCTGGATTGCCCTCTGCTACCAACCCCTTGCACTGACCACAGTTTTCAGCCCTTAATTGTGCAGCACCATCTGTGCTGCTCTCTGAGCGTTCCTATTCCTTTATAGCTTTGCAATTTGAATTACAACCATTTACATGAGAGACCTTGATTTGCAGAGTTTCAGGTGCTGAAGTTATTTGCATTGACATAATCTATTACCAGAAGAGTGTCCTATCCTAAAGGTCATCAGATATCTTGTGAAAGATGCAGCCTTCATCCTTTTCCTCAGTGAAGAAAGCGTATACAAAATAAGGTACGGAAATGTGGAGATAGAGACAAAAATGAATGGCTTTTAACCTAATGATTAAAAAACTGTTAAGAGACAGAGCTCTAATGTGTCTTTGCAGAAAATCTATGAACCTTGCTGGTGTGAGTCATCCAACCACAAGGCTACAACAGCAGTCCAATTTAGTTCTCAGGTTATRCAATCTCTTTGAAATCCCACGTTGTGGCTGATGTGCCCCTATTTTGATTGATTCTTGCTTTAAGACTGTTGCAGAATTTAAACCTTGAGCCAGTTTCTTGTATCATAGGATCACAGAAAGGTTTGGGTTTGAAGKGACCTCTAATCTAATCCAATTTCCCTGCCATATTTGGCACCTGCATCCCAGTGCTACCATAGAATTTAAGTAATATAAGAATGGAATTTAAATAAAAGCAGAAGCTGTTTTGCACACTAACTGAAGACTCAATGTGGAGAAATTTTAAGACCAAGCCTAAAGGTTGTTACTTCCCTAAAGGCAACTGAAGTCTTYCAGGTTGGCCTCTCACTACTTTGTATCTACAATGAGCATCCCAGATACTACATGTCACAGCGTACTTCAATGTAAGAGGTTAATAAAAATATATAACTTCTAACTTGCTGTGTAAATTTCCACTACTTCTATCAGGYCAGCCACTATATATGATATAAGAAGTTCAAACAGCTTAAAATATCAAGTCATTTTTACATCAAAAAYGGTGGTTTTTAATACTGTATTACATTGTTTTCTGTGCACCTATATGAGAACCATAATGGTCTGAAAATTCCATATCAGTAAACTCACAGAAAATTGAAAATATGTACACTACAGACAGAAAGAGTGAAAGGGAGCAAGAGAGCATCAATTTTATAATGCATTTGTTTCAGAGCAACAAATGTGTTAGTGTTTACTGATATGCTGATAAGCATGAGGTACTCCAGTTTAGGAAAGGAGCAAAATACAACTGTATCAGCTATTCRTGYATATACAACCCTATAGGTGCAATCTTTTTCTAATGCATATGAAAAATTACAGGCTTATGGAGAAAATGCTCCTTGTCTCAAGAAGTCCCTTGTGAAATTATAAATCATGAAATATTAATATCTGCAGATAGACAAGTGTGGAATAAAAATTACCTAACACAGACACTAGCTCTAAGCAACATCAGCTAGCAAATCATCCACCTAAGATGCAGTGGTAAGGACATAATTTCAAGCTACATTGAATATTGCATGGTATAATACAAGCCATTTTGAAACAAAATTAGATGCATGAGAAGTCCAATCAAACTAAATTTGTTGTTCTACTGACACATTTTTGCTATCTGTAGTGACAGTCTCCTGCAATTTTTTTCCTCTCACTGTGTGGAAGGAAATTTTTGGTGAGGAAGAGTGCCACAGAGCCATGAGGTACATCTTGCACAAATCAATATATCAGAACAACAGCTATGAAACTCTTTTAGAAAAAAGACTACATAAAGTTTGAAGAAGAGACAGTAGTGGGGAGACCCATACATTCAAATTTGTAGGACTGTCTTTCACTCTTCTCATTTGCCTTACATGTATTTTAATGTATAACAAAGGCAGAAATTTTGTGAGATACARGTCATTGAGATTGATTTATAATCCCATATTAGTATTGCCAGARCTGAAAAGGTAATATAAACAGTACAGTCCTCATGAAATATAATAACAAAAAGATCTCTCTATCAGGCTTTCAATTCCTATGTCTTCARYATCTTTTTCTGATAGATTTTATTATAAATTCTGGGATCAAACTGTAAAAATTACGCCATTCCAATAAATCAACATTCTTTTAGACCAAATCAGTACACCTTTTCTCCTTCTCACACAYGCATGTGCACTGACATAATTTGAGAAGACTTCATTGAAGTTTACTCAATGTTCTTCTTGTTTGTGGTAATAAATATTTTTACTTTACACCAAGCATAGYTAAATAATATCACTATTCATTATCTTCATAGCTTTCAATAACCCCAGTTATAATCACAGTTATAAATTTCATATAAGTAAACCTGCACTTGTGAACTGAATACTATTTATCTCTGTGCTCTCTTTTCTTCAAAAGATGTTAATTCATTGTGTCCTCAAGGTTGTTTTTTTTTTTTCTGTTGTGGTTGGTTGGTTGGTTGGTTGGTTGGTTGGTTGGTTGGTTGGTTGGTTTTTCCCCGTTGTGTTCGAGTTTTACTAGGTTGGGTCTTTGGATATCTGAACTTTCTCAGTAACAAAATGGAACCCACTGCTCATACCTGTGTCTTACCATGTAAGCAGGAATCAGACAATCTGTGCTCTCAGACTTTCAGGCAGCAGGTTATGACAATGAATCAATAGGAAAGTAATTTTTCTTCAGATATAAAAGTTCCTGTGTTGAACTGAGATGTGCACACCAGAATGTGCATGACAAGGGCTGAAGTTAAAGGAACCAGAACACTTTTGTCCCAAAGGACAAGAGCGCTTTTAAAAGGAAGCATATACTATGTACATGCATTATAGAGTTTTGTAAGAGARCACTCATGGGGAAAGGGAGAAATATAGGGAGAAAGCACAATGTCTCTTGTCAAGTAATGTTTAAGCTTGACCGTTGCAGTAGCAAGCCCTGTACAGCAGGGTTACTCYGAGATTCCTGGGAATGAGTAGCAGCAAATACAATACTTGGAAAATACAAGCTTGAGTCTGATGGTTCACACAGGGTTCTGACTATAACTGTTCTAGGTCAGACGTGTTTGAAGTAGAGTACAGAAACATTCTTCTGAACAACAGCTGAAGGCAAGTTCCTGGTCTCAGTGGGAACACATCAGCATTACACTGCTGAGACTTAGCACAAGCTCTYTCGCATGCTTTTCTCACACCTGTGAACCCTGAATCCCTCACTGTGCAGTGGTGTGGTTGATACAGAAGGGGTTTATACATCTTGCTCAATTCATAGGCTAGTGCAATAAGTGAGGCATTGTTCTCAGTAGTAGGAGATGTAAGCTGAGAAGGGAACCAAAATCTTGCATCYTTTTTTATGGATGAATGGATGATTGTTTTAGTAAATAGTGCTGTTACAGAAAAACAAAAAACAAAACCAAACAAAATTAAAGTACTTTTTGCTCTGTTTATTTTTAAGCAACAATGAAAGATGCCATTTTTCTTTGATTGATTAATGTTTTCAGTCTTCATCYATCAAACCTATATCTTATCTGTGTACTTTACCAATGCTACTGTCTACCAAATAATTGAATATTAAAGCAGATGAAATGTTTAGCAGGGATTTGGCTTGAAATCTTGCTTAGTCTTTCTGATAGGAAGAAGAAAATTT
The DNA here is from genome assembly GCA_902810485.1 of Alauda arvensis. Classification (NCBI taxonomy): domain Eukaryota; kingdom Metazoa; phylum Chordata; class Aves; order Passeriformes; family Alaudidae; genus Alauda; species Alauda arvensis. The sequence goes on along the minus strand of CADDXX010000089.1, from coordinate 2,128,468 downwards.
GGTGGTRTATATATCTGCCTAATATGACAAAAATTGTACAAGAATATTTTTGTCAATATGATTTTTCAATTAATTTATTTCTTGCCATTAATTTCTGCATCAACTGGAAACCAATACCAAATACACAAACACATAAAAATAATGAAAGGTGTGAATTTACACCACTAATGGCTTTGATTTTATACAGTAAATACTGAGAAATAATGTGCAGTGATTCTCTCAATAAATCACTAGATGTACCCTATTCCAAATCCAGCAGCAGTTGAAGTTTCTTTATTCTTTTTGCCTTTGTTTATAGACTTTGCTTCCATGTGTCACATTCCTGTCAGAAATACTTTGCAATGGAGGGAAACTACCTCTACTTCATCTGAGGTACTATATACTAGTTTTATACTACAGAATATGTTAAAGTGCAATCAGTCATCTAGTAGTGCATTTTCAGTTTCTGTTACTTAACTGTGYCTTAATTAGATCCAGCTATACAGTTTGGTTCCTTATCACCAGRCACACAGAAGCAAAATATCTTTATATGTACATTGTTCTTTCCTGACACCCCTCACAAGTCTGATTTGAAACAGTTCTCTGCAGGGAGCCTAGAGAGATGACAATATAATTGTTTGCAATTGGAATGTAGAGAAAATTACTAATAGGTTCATGGATGCTGCTCATAAAATGACTGCACTTCTCATTACAGGATTAAGTATTTATGACTGTGTTCTGACCTAGTTTGATATMCTGAGTTTTCAAAGCAAGGACTGTTACATAATGGTACCTTCATTTAGGACCTGCGGATTGAGCTACTTGAGACTGTATAAAACAATTTATAGAAMTCACTATTAGGAAAAAGCCTGGAATACTGTAGTTACCTTTATRTAAGCTTTAAGATATCAACTGGGTATCATATGGCTGAACCAAGCATCAGCTGAAGGGACTGTGTGATGCCAGAGCCACTTGCCCCATTCTGTGCCTGGGAGTAAATGCCTTTTGAAGACACAAAACAGGGGAGATACATTCCCTAAAACATCCACAGGTGTAGCCTTAAGAAATAATCTGTATGCAGAATAGACACTATTATATGAGAATAAATATTCCTTAATCTTACTGCTCTTCTGCTGAATGGCAGYTGAAATAAGGTCTCTATTAATTATTTTCTGTTGGAAGGGGAATTCTGTGAGGTAGCATCTGCATATGGCCTTAATACATTTATCTTGTCTAAATTTACATGGGTACATAAGTGGATTCATAGCTCTGGTGTAGCATAGACAAGCCCTTCTTTGCTGAAATCTWAATCCCAGCACCAATATCCAGTCTTGTATACAGTACACAATGTTTGCTTTCTTCAGCACACCCAAATTAAAAACAAAACAATTCTGAAGGAAGAATATAGGAATGTGTTAAAAACTGCAAGATCATATCTGCAATATATATTGCAGCACAGTGAAGCATTTGCACAGGAGTRCTACTACATTTCATTCTAATACTCCAGGGGAGCAGGCAGGCTGTGCCTAGCTCAAGCCAGCCCCCACACAGTCACATTCATTAGCTCCAACCATCTCTGATCTGGGACTAGGGAGAGTATCCATGGTATGAATCCAAGCCTACCTGGCTCTGTGTGTCTGCGAAACAGTACTATGCTACTGTGCCAAATGAAGAAAAAGTGGTAGATCACCACACAGCACTTCTTTCTTTTACCCAATTTCATGTATATCCCTGTTTAATTTTCTATTTTCCCCTTTTGGGTTTATTCTTTACAGAGATGCTTTCTGGGTTCAGTCATGCATGGACAAAATGAAAATGTATTGAGACCACTGGGAGCTCTATACTGATTGAAACAACAGCCATGTARAACTCTGACTGCTACTAAAAAAAACTGTTGATTTGATTGCCTAATGCTGGCTGAGCAACACATTCTCTTGTAATGACAAATCTGTGCACCCCCTCCACCRGACTTCTAGATATGGAACATTAAAAAAATGTGTAAATGACAATGGAGAGATATTTCTCCAGTTCTTGGATGCCAATAAAGGAAAAGTGGGCACCTATTGTATCTACTACATTTTTAATTAAAAATCTGGTAATAATACTGCAAGTAGTTCTAAGGAGAGCCTACCACTTAATTTTGTGTACACGTGATAGGCATCTTATAAGAATACATAKAAGCCACAATTCATCTTGAGAAACAAACTTAAAACTGAGAACTCTGTGAGTTCATACTGTTCTTTGTTCAATGTTTATTTCACAAAGCCTGATATCCTTGTGACTTTGGTAAGAAAGAAGGTTTGGGGAATTTTTAAGTGGGATATCCATTTGCTTCAGAACATAGGTATTGCATTTTTATGCCTATTTTACTAAGCYTTCTATCTGCATGTTTATTAGAATAATTCTAGTGAAATAAAATACAATTCTAGCAAACTAATCTATCTCAACATTATAATAACAATCTTCCATGGACAGGCATTATGGACAGATACACAACATTTCCTAGGGAATATTTTCTACCAAGCCTTTTTCCTCTGTACATACYTTTTTTTAAAGATACACAATCCTTTCTACCCTTGCCCTCCTTTCCCCTCTCCYCYGCTTCCCACCTTTCTCCCTCCTTTCCCTTCTTCTCTTCTTTYCTTTTCTTCCCCTTTCCTTCCCCAGCCCTTCCCTCCAGCTCAGTTACTSTTCTTAAAGCTTGAGTCTAACCTCAAGCTGTATTATATGYGAGCATATACACCATGCTGAAAATKAAACAAATARTAYTAAGACTGTCAGAATTCTTAACCACACAGAACTGAATGCATGGATCCTTTAATGCACTTATTCTGAAGTAACTAAAAAGATTAATCAAAGAGGGATATATTTGTTACTCCCTTCTGTGTGGATTCTTTTTCTCCTGTATAGTYATACACTTGTTATGACTGATGGCAATAATTTATTATCACTCTCTAAGTTCTGTGAATGGAAAAAGCATGTGTTTCCTGGATTTAATTTACCATTGTCAAATTGAAAAGGTATGTAAGATTATAATAGATGCATCAGAGACTCCTTATTACGTGAATAAAATCCCAGTAAATTAATATTAGTATGATGAATTCAKGAATATTTACATTGTCCTTGAAATTTATTGCAAGAATAAATAATAATTTGTGTAAAATTTATCAAAGCAGACAGGTGTAAAAAGATGATAAAATGCATTTTCATGAATGTAGGAATATATTTCAATGCAACATACATTACAAGGTACCACTTCCTTCAACTAGATAGCCAAATTTTCATTTCATACCATGTTGATAAACCTGGAAACAGTAAATGCCATGCTGAAATGCAAAGTCAATGGATACTATGGAAGAGATGTTGGAGCACCCAATATACAATTATTCTGACATATAGCAAAATAAATGCATGCTGAGAATTTTAAAGTACAACTCAGTAGAGTTTATCAGATACAAAATAACACACATAAAGTATAGAAATGGCAGCACTGTATGGAAAAATACAATGTAAAGTGTATTTTAAAAGTTTTTCTAAAAGTCTATTTTCTTGGAAAAGCCAGAATTTGAGGATTTGATGACAAATAAAATAGGAACTTTATGAATTAAAACACTTATTTATCTCTAAGAATTTGATAAGCTATTGAATTATACAAGGCATAAGCRAGCAATTAACATATTAAACATATGAAAATCATATATAGTTGATGCTTAGACAAGAATTCAGAGGAACTAATTCACTTACAGTGGTTAGATTTTAGAATACATGAAAGCTGCCTAGTAAAATGAGGAATGGATTAATCTGGTACTGGCATGTGAAACTGGTCATTTAAAGACTTTCTTAAGAAGCCCAAATCAGCATACCTCTTATCACTTCATCATCTATGAATTATTATATCTCCAGTCACATTAATTTCACAAACAATTCTCCTCTTCATAAGATGCCTTGTGAGTCACACAAATTACATATATATATATATATATACACTTTTTCCTGTTGTACTGAAAGGTATGATTTTAATCATGTATATGAGTCTTTTAATATCTATATTTAAAGGTATGTTGCTCACTAAAACAAGATATAAAAAGTTTTGAATTTTTTTAAACAGTAGATAGAAGCATCTAACTATTCATTTGCATCTCAAAACCTATAATTCCATTAAAAGAATAATATTGCTAGACAAATAAAGTGGTACAAACTGGTTTTGACTGAAAAGAAATACAGTTGCAAGCCATAAAACTGATTGAGTTTCCATACTTTTAAATATAATTTCATTGATGTACTGGGGCATGGCCAGATTTTGGTAGCAGGGGGGCTACAGGGATGGCTTTTGTGAGAAGCTGCCAGAAGCTTCCTCTGTGTCCCACAGAGCCACTGTCCAGGGCTGAGCCTGTCATCAGTGCTAGGAGTGCCTCTGGGATAAGGTAGTTAAGAAAGGTGGACAAAAACTGCTTCACAATGGCAACAGAAGTGAGAGAATGTGAGAACAGCAATTCTGTAGATACCAGGGTCAGAGAAGGGGAGAAGGTGCTCCAGCTSYCAGAGCTGAGATTSCCCTGCAGCCYGTGGAGCAGCCCATGGTGAGGCAGCTGTGCCCCTGCAGCCCATGGAGCTCCCAGGGGTGCAGAGATCCACCTGCAGCCCAAGGAGGGTCCCATGTCAGAATTGCTGAATGCTCAAAATAGGCAGGGAACCYGCCCTGGAGCAAGTCTGCTGGCAGGAGTTGAGTGACCCCCTGTCTCCCTGCAGGGSATCCATGCTGGAGCAGTCTGTTCCTGTCAGACCAAGCCCCCTGAAACAGACCTATGCTGGAGCAGTTCCTGAAGAACTGCAGTCTGTATTGAGGACTCACACTGGATAAGTCAGAAGAGAGACTCCCATGCTGGAGCAACTAACTCATGAAAYGTGAAAATTGAGGCAATGATAGAAATTTCTAATTTCATGGTGTGTGTAGACAAAAATAAAATGGTTGCAAATGTGATTTTGAAAAATATGTTAATTATCAAAAATAGACCCATGTAATGATACAGATCCTGGGTAGTCCAGCTAAAACTTAATCAGTAACCTGAATTACTCAGCACAATTTTAAGTGAAGTTATAATTTACTCCAGTCTCTGAGATATTTGCAGAGCTCACAGCTACCTTTCTTTCTATTGTCATACCTTGACATTTCACTTTTTTYCCAGACATTTTCTTCTCATTGTCTCTCCTGTATAGATTTTTTTTTGTACTACTGGTTATTCACAGACTGAATTGGCTGACAGGCAAGTCCAACCCATTATTTTAAATTAAGTTTTGTTCAAATTTGACCTTAATATCATCACTTCAGCATGTGATATTTTAAGAACAGTATCTTTTCAGGTTTCTAGTACTGTCTGACCCTCAGCCAATAATGTCAACATATTTGGACTAAGTATATTCAAAATTTTGAAACAAAATTAGCATGCATGCTTTCTGACATAAAAGGTGCATTTKTAATATGATTTCAAATGGCTGACTTATAAAGTACTAGGAAATTAGGGTTAATAATGAAATCATGGAAAGACACTTGAACATAACAACAGTACATAATGACTTCTTGATATATAAAAGAAAATTCATATTCTTTTTACAATTCCTAATGATTTTTCATTAYGCTTTCTCAATATCCTTGAAGTACAACTTCATATCCTATGAAGTGCCATCTAATAGAGGCTTCATCCTATCACTATTTGTCATCATTTAGAAGGTGTCTCAGGAAAGAACATATTAAAACAACTTCACTTCYCCTCACTAGTTCAAGCCTTTACAGAAACTCAATTTTACAGAAACTGTATTTCAAGAAATTTATATCTGCAGTGTTACAGCAAACAAGTACTTTACCTCAGCAGGTAGCAAATCCGAATGACTCATATTTACTTACACAAAGGTTTCACTTCAAAGATAAAATGACAAGGAGTGTTCTTTTATTCTCTTAKCTCCCTTTCAAGGACCTTAAAAAATCCTTTATTTTTTTCCCATTTTAAAAAATAGTATCTTTAAATGCTAYAGCAGAAAAGTATTAACATAAACATGTTCCCTGAAGAGTAAACTAATTCTGTATTAGATAGATACAAAGCAACTGCTTGTTAACTCTATCTGGCAAGCTACATGAAACTGCTGGGTTTTGTGCTAATTGTAAGAAGCAGATCCATAATGGAAATAGCATCAGAAACAGTCCATAAAGCTTTACAAGAGATTCTGAGCTCATGTGTTTACATTCATATTTTAAATAATTCAGGTAAGATGCTCTTTAAAATTAAGAAGACAAAAGGATCACAGACAGAAATAAATAATGTATTTTCTTCCAAACTGGTTTATAGGGAGAAGAAACAACCAGTCAGTTGACTTGTGAAGTAATTTATGTTAGAAGGAGAGGGGTTATCTAATTTAAGCCTCMTGCTTAAAGCAGGTTTACCTTCAAAGGCAGCTAAACGTGCTTAGGACTGTGTCAAGTTGTATTTGAGAAACTCCAAATATGACAATTCCACAATYTCTCTGGAAGTTCGGCTACAATTTTTGGCTAATGGGGCTTGCCCTTTTCTTGAACRTCAGGGAAAAGTCTGCTCCACCTTTTCCACTGGACTGGAATTAAAGCCTAGCCTGCTTGTCTTCTCTTCCCTGAGCTAAACAAACAAAGCCTCTTCTTGTCTCCTCTGAGGTTATGTATTTCTGCTGTCTAACTGCTTTAGTGATCTTTGGATTGATTTGCTTTCCTTTATGAACATATTTCTTTCCCTGGGACCCAGAAGGAGATATTTTACTTCAGCTGCGCAGTAGCAGCTCCCCTCAGCCAGCTGGCAATGMTCTCACTAATACAGCTGTGCTGGCTCTGCCTGCCATGGATGTGATTCCATTCGTAGCATCTCCTATGGTGCTGTTTTGATTTTCTCACCAAGACAGTTTTAGCATACCAGCACTGCTGAGCAGTTTCACATGCCAAGACCTTCTTCCCAGTCTGCCTCCTCAGAGAGGAGGCTGGAGGGGCACAAAAAGTCGGGAGATGACGCAGCCAGCACAGCTSACCCCAATAGAGCAAAGAGATATTTCATGTCACACGGCATTGTGCTCAGCAGCAAAATATCAGAAAAAGAAGGTACAAGTGGGGCCAGGGCATTTGTGATGTTTTTCATGGTGTTTGTCTTCTCAACTTAYGTGTGCTGGGGCCCTGCTTTCCTGGAAGTGGATAAACATCTGCCTGTGATGGGACGTGGTGAACTCATTTCTTATTTTGTTTTGGTTGCACAAAGCAAGCTTTTCTCACTTTTTCCCTTCTGAGTCTCTCCCCCATCCCCTAGCAGAGCAGTCAGTGCTCACACCTGCCAGCTGAGATCAAACTACCACAGTAGCCTTCTGWGCGTTGAGCTTTTATCACCACCAGAGTGCAGTCCTGGCTTATGCTAATTAGCTGCACTCCTGGCTAATTGGCTCACGACACACACCGAGGACCTTTTCTGCAGCCGTCTTCCCGGCACATCAGCCTCAGCACACTGGTGCAACAGTGGCTGAACTTCCAGAGGTTTTATTGGCTCATTTCTACATCCTTATTAGTTACCCTGAATGGCAACACCTCCCTTCAACATATCAGYCCTTTTGTTGTCATCCATGAACCTGCTGAGGAAATCAGATGTGGATCCTGGAATTACTGGAACAGGTCTCTCAGAGAGGCTGTGACATCTCTGCCAAAACTGGAGGTTTTCAGCTCTTTACTGGACAAACTGATTTAACTTTCAAGTTAAATGTTATTCTTGAATAGATTACCTCTTGGGTGTCTCCCACATCCTTAATTATTGGTACAAACAGAAAAWACAAGRCAAAGCCTACTTTTTCTCAARTTTATAAAGTTGTATCAGATCACTAGTTACAGAAGGAATAATTAACTATTTCCAAAAAGAGTAATCCAATTTTGACAATGCTTTTATTACACCTCTGGTAGCTTTTATTCATATAAAATTGATTYAAAAGTTGGCTTGGAAAATCCCTGCTTCCTGAGAGAAAAGTGTGTTTTCTAACAGGAAGATAAAAGAAGACTCCATAATCATTTGAGAAAGGCCAAATATTTTAAATGTTACATGAATTCCATCATATGACATTGATAAACCACACTGTAAAACAAATTKTTATTTACATGATGCTCTTAAGAGGCTTTCATTCTTCAGTTTCTTCTTAAGATGATCCTAAARATTAACATATACTGGGAATAACTGCTACTGATACACCAGAAATTTTTAAGCCTCTCTGTGTGTTCTCATCATGAAAAAACCTTTTCAATTCAAAATTTACAGTTAAAAATCATACCCAAAGGCATGTATAACATCTTGTCCTCTTTCCCTGTTCATAGATATTAGAGTTATGGTTTTATTCATGAAGGAAGGGTCCTTATAGCTCAAAGGATATTCTTTGAAATTCTTTTAGTGGATCAGAGATTGAGCCATTCTCAATATCTGAATTAATTGGTTAAATTGCACACTCTCTTATCTTTGCAATTCTGTTCCAGTGCAATGGAAAYCCAGAGCAGTCCAACTTGAATTATAATTTCATATCTAGCACACCCACACAAACACACAGGAAGCCTTAGAAGAAAGTTCATATAAATAGAAGCAGATAAAATTATTTGCTTCCAGACATCTACATTTTCTGAGAAGRATCTGTTCATGAAGTTTTCAAGTTGGATTGATTTAATACAAAATAGACATCTAAAAACTATTAAATGAATCATTCTCTAAAATGACCTCTTTTCCCCTGTTTACTATGCAGCTATGTAATTTATCCATGACTATTTCAGAGGAAGGTAGTTCAAGATGAATTAAATTAATACCATCTCCAGCTAAGGAACTCATATTAGGTACTGACAAGATTGTTATTAGAGATTCTCCAAGTGCTTCCAGCTTCTGATCCTATCTACAAAGTCTGGTGTTCTTTGGGATATTCCACCAGGGTGAAAACCTCATCTTACTGAAGACATCTGTACTGTTATCATTACCATTTCAAGGAATCCCAACAGCAGCTAGAACACCTGTTTCTTCTTGAGAGAATCTGGAATACAAACAATTTTGTTTCTAGTACACTGTAAGATAAAAAGGATGCCATGGAGTGTGATACTTGCAGTTTTCACCCTGGCTTAAATAKATGCTTTCCCAGAATCTGATTAAGGAAACCTGAAAACTTTTAACTTTTAATGTTAAAAAATCCTGCCCTATTTTGTATAATGTAAAAAGACTGAAGCTGTTCATAGCTCACTCATACACTAGAATCATGTTAGCATGACACAGTCAAATACTTGATAATCATTCTTTTTTGTTTTTTTTATCATAGTACTTGAAAGATCAAAGTATCTTTCTCCAGCTCAAAACAAAAATTATTTTACAGTCATGTTGCCTGAGAATGAAATTTTCAGGAAGGAGTATTCATGCATTGTGATTTACGTCTGAATTGTCTTGTCATAGTAACCAATGAAATGAGGAGCAAGAGCTCAATCATTCACAGGTTTATGCACAAAAACTTAATTTGTTTGCAAGATTAAGAGAGTCATATATTATTATGATAACACCAGTACTTTTGTTGATGATAGTGTACAAGTTTGGATGCACTGGTTTCTATTTTTCAYTTTTACAACTCCCAAGACTAGAGTCTATGGAAAGAAAAGCTTAGAAGTGCAGGATTCAATGCAAAAAAGCCCCAAACACAGATATACAAAACACACTCCCCCAAGCCTGATCTCAAAAAATCCCATGTTCTAAATGTTTTTTTGTTTTTTCACATCTATGAATAGGAGATGCAATTTGTGTACTTACATACATTATATATAATGAACTGTCAGATTATCAGATCCTCACTAGGAAATGGCTTGATGTAGAAGGCATCAAATTATTATTTCACATTGATGATGTTTGTTCTTTATGCCCAGTAATCCTCCTCCACCATTTATCTGCATTATCGAATTATTGCATAACATTTGTACTGTCTCTAACATGCTCACTATTAAAAAATCAATGKAATTTAATAAAATGGATTTTTCAAATACAGCCTACAGGGTATTCTGTAAGAAATTATACCTTGTCCTCAGATTTTTTTTTCCACACTGCTTGGCTAGGTATAATGTTTTTAAATATTCTTTAAATAAATAAATGTTTTATTTCATAAGGAGATGTGAGAAGCCATCTCCCTTGATCTCTTTACCATCTGCTAGAYGTTGCAGTCTGAGAAGTGGTTTCTGGCTCAGGATGTCCATTTCTGAAATATGAAAGCATATGAAGCATGTGCTGAAGTACGTCCCACTGGCTCAAGTTCAGCYTGCTATGCACTCTGGTCCCAGTGCCTTCACAGCAAAGATGTATTCCCACTTGCTTGTAATGATAAAGACCCCAGCTCGTGCTGCTCTTTGGGATTATTCCAGTTACTGGACTTTGTATTCAACCCTGTTAAACTTTTGTGATTCTTGCTGACCAGCTTTTCACACCTGTCAAAATCTCTCTTTATGGGTGCTCTTCCTTCTGACTAAATCACTTCACCTAGTTTAATATTATGCACAAACTTGGTGATGATGCATTCAGTCCTGTCATCCATCTAGTTTAGAAAGCTATTGAAAAGTATTGAACCCTGAACAAACCCAGTCATGAGTGGGTGCCAGTTCAACTTTATCCACCTCCTTGTGCTCAACAGTTTAGGCCATTTTGCTCCAATTGTGGACCATCTGTGCAGTCCATTTYTTAACCAAATTGTCAGAAATTATGTTGTAGGAGGCTGTGCCAAAATGATTTATTAAAGTCAAAGAAGTAAATTCACAGCTCTCTTATAATCCAGTGAACAAACTATTTCATCATTGCAAGCAATCAGGTTGGTTAAACCCAATTTACCTTTGTGAAATCTGTGTTGGCTTTTGCCAACAAATCTGCCACATAAGAATGTAAACCCGTACTGCTCAGTAGTCAGCCTGTCTACAAACAGCAGTGAGGCTTCCAGCAGGGTGAAAGGCTGTGGTTCTCAGTCTGTGTAGACAACAAATATAATTAAARTGTTGACTGTGACCTCAAGGATTCTTTCAAAACACCATATAAACAAATGAATTTTTTTAAACTCTAAATTACAGTTCTTCACTGAAGTGGTGGGGGGAAATAATTTAGCTTTATTCTGTACCTCAATTTCTTTCATACTTCTGAGAATTTTAATGGGGTTCTAGTTTCTTGCCTTTATATTAACCCTCAYTTTTTGAGGCAGAAATTAAGGCTTTAGAATTACTTTCAAAATATTGCTGAACACTATGATCACAAATTGGTATTAGTCAAATGGTAAAAGTTACTATAAGTGTAAAAAATAAAATAAAGACAGCAAAGAGGATTCACTTAGTTGAAAAGTAGTTAATAAAGCAACATCATGCCATGTTTTGCATAGTATTTTAAARCATAATTATATTTTAGACCATTCCTATATCACTTCATGTCCAGGCCAGCATGTTCTTTGGGAAGYAATCRCTGTTCTTCTGATGCATATGTCCTKAGGTTGTTAATTGAGTTCAAATAYAATTCAAAAATTSAGAAATTATGTTCAAATAGAGGTAACTTAAAATAAAAGGGTCAGACTCTTGATCCTACTTGTCCTTGTGTGCCAGGCAACCAACTCTCTAAGTTACATTCCATGATTTCAAATAGAAGTTGAATTCTGTGAATATTAATATAACTCATGAGTGATGGACTACTAAACATGGTGGCAAYTATAGTCTGTGATTATGTAATCATTGAAATTCAGCTAAAAGAACAAAATTCACTACTAGCATAAAATCCATTTTGATTAATACCCTTAGCATTAAAGATACATAAACTCTCCTTTCACAATTGTGCATATCACCCAATTGTAAGGAAGTACTGGAGCAATAGGTTATTTTAGCTTTTTCATCATGGTTAGTTAACAGCTTGATCCATCTGTTAAKATGCAGGACTCCATAAAGCAGATGCAAAAGAAATTAATTTTCAACTGATCTTAACAGGAATAGATATCAAAATATACAATTAAAATCAGAATTATTTGGAGGAATTTAATGGTTTTCTTCATTGCATTTCTATTTTCAGGGTTTTTTTTTTTTTTTCACAGAGCATTCACCTCTGTTACAATTTATTGTAATATGTTTGTTTAATTTTTAAGCTATATTTATTAAAAATACTACATGCAATTGAGATAGATATATATATATGAGAAACAATTACTTGAACGACAATAATTTTTTTTTTGTCAGACTCTTCCGTCTGCCATTTAGACAAAAACAACATCTACCAGTAAAACAGATGAAGAGACATCATTCAGAGGGAATTAGAATGGGTGTTCTAGGGCAACAAGACTACAGAAATAGAAACAGTTTTGTCTGCTAGATGCAAACTATGTAACATTTAACTGATTTCAAATATCACAAGGTCAGTTATCTTTCCTGTTAAAACATAGAATTTTTGACCTGCATCTAGTCAATGTAGTCACCCACCGAGAGTGCTACCTTTGCCTTGCTGCAGAGAAACCCTAATACAACACTGTCTGGCTCATACTCTTACATTTTAAATACAAATTGTGCACTCTATTTTTATTATTGCTTTCCTCTCATGTTCTTTCCTCCTCTTGAGGAAAGTTATTGTACTGGCTTCCTAGTACCTTTCCCAGTTGAAGGTGTTTTGAGTGTTAGCATGCTTTTGCCTGGCCACCTCTATCTGCTGATAGCTGTACAGTTCTATCCATTCTCCAATTCAGCTCTCTGCTCTTCCTTGAGGCAGCCTAACGCCACTTCAGTCAGATCCATACCCCAGGCTTTACATGTATTATTCACATTCTTGTCGCTTTTCAGATTCCAAGATACAGATGTGAGACTCAGAAGATGCAACACGTATCTCACAAAACATGAAGACTATAATTTAGCATTGAAATACAATCAGAGATTGTAGTTATGAAAGAAATAAAATGAAGCACCACGGCAACACCACTTTTTTGTTGTTACTGGTTGTTTGTTTGTTTTAGMTTTGGCCATAAGGCATTTTTCTTCCAAACCAAATTTTTCTATTAGAACATTCTTTATCTTTTCAGGAAAATACAGATGAACTGAACGCAGTTTGACAACTAAAACAACATTTAAACACTCTGATTTTTCCAGTGATTCTAAAGCTAGCAGTTCATCAGGCATCTCTTTTTCAAACCTGTATTCATCATGAAAAATGTATAAATCACTGTAAATAACCASTAAAGCCCATAATGTTTAACCAGAGTCAAGATTTCAACTTGTCTTTCTGAGGCTTTTCTAATAAGATGTCACCTAGTAGTCATACCTAATGATTGATCTGTTACTGTATTTTTCCAAAATAAATATTTCAATAAAAGCAATTACCTACAATACAAAAAAAAAAAAAAAAAAAAACCAAACAAACAAACAAAAAAAACAACCCAGGACTTGGGAACATGACTGTGTTGCTTGGTCTTCTGTCAGCAAGAAATTCCTTTCTAATATTACTAGGGATTGTTGGAGGGGTTTTTTGGGGTGGGGGAGGCAGATAGGAAGGAGGAAATAAGCCCATATTGCAGGGTAATTCTAATCTGCATTATTTCCTGTGGACTATTCTTTTTGAGCAATGTTTTAGAAAAGAAGACTTTTAAATAGGTTTCAAGTGTCTCAGAGTATAGAAGTGAAAATCTGGTATGATCTCTTTGACATTTTTGATATTAATTTGAAAATCAGCTAAACTTCATAGTATTACAGATATAAAGAATAAAAACTCTAAACATCAGTTTCAGCTTGACAGTAGGTACATCCTCAAGAAATCTAATTAACCCACTGTTATTCTCTCCATTACTTTTAAGGTTGTTCTTCTGGAGGAATCTCACAYGCATTTTCACTGAGTAATCATGTTTGGTTGGCAATTACTGTTCTTTTGGTGATCTGAAATACATTCATTCTTTTGTAGAAAATGAATTATTAGAAGACATTTAGTGTAACTAATTATTTCTCTGGATTTCATTAAGCAGAATAAATAATTATTTAATTCATCACATGCAGAGCTAGCAAGTGCAATTATCTGATCAATACACTTTCATAAATGATAGTGACATTATAGACATTGGCACTTTTTGCCAATATTCCTTGAGATATTCTCWAAACCATCTGCCTTTATAAAAGGCAACAAGCTAACTGGTGTATTCAATTTAATATAAGTCATGATAGCTTATCTTTTATAATAGGTATAAATCTTCCTGAAATGTATGATTTTTCTATTTTTTCTCTAAATTATAATAAAAATTTTGATGAAATATTGTCTCATTATTTCTTGAAAGTCTTGACTATTAATTTCTCCTTCTAAAGCCAGATAATATTTCATATGCTAGAATATATGCAAAAAACTTGTAAAAAAGGTTCTGTCCTCATTATGAATTTGTCAGATAATTAAAATTTAAAAATGGAGGTTAAGGTATGATGCTTTAAGCATTTAAACAGCTTTCTATTTTTATCCTGATAACTTTAAAAAATAAATTTTATGAGTTTAGGTTTGTGTAATAAAGCTTTTCGCATGCAAAATCTCATTAAATTCAGYGAATAATTTCAAATTCAAAAAAAGTCACAGGCCTAAAAGTTCTRTCTACTCCATGGTAAAGTTGTGTTCTGATGCTTCTAATGACTGAAAAACTTTGTTATTAGCTCTCCTTTTCTATCACAGTGGAGAATTTGTGACAGATTTTGTCTTAAGGTGGCTTAAAYTGAACATGTTACCTTAAATGCAGAAAAAATTGAATCTGTGATAAGGAAATCACAATACCTAAATATGCAATTACCACTGTCAGTCTTTCAGCTCTCAGTGATAACTTATGGTATCTCTCCCAAGCAAAAAAAATGGAAAGTGAAAACTATTCCTAAAACAGACCTTTTCAACAGATGTTCTTAAAAGAAAAACAAAAAGGAAAAAAAAAAAAAGGACTACTAACTCAGAGATATGAGAGAGAAAAAGAAAACTTGGATAAGTTACAGAATATGATTTTTGTTACTTACCATTATTATTTTCAGCACACATTTTCGTCATAGAGCTGATCTAGTCTTCCTGTGGATCCTTGGGATCTATTGACTCTATTCATGAGTTACAGTGTGCATTCACAGCCCAGAAGACCAACCATAAAAAAAAGCCCCAAAAACCTGTGACAAACCCCAGAAGCTGATTCAAAACAGGAATAGACAGTAGGCCAAGGAAGGGTATWCTCCCCCTCTACTCTTCCCTCTTGAGGCTTCCACCTGCATTACTGCATTCAAGTCTGGGGTGCTCATGACAAGMAATACTTGTTATAATGGGTCCAGAAAAGAGCCACAGAAGTGACCAGAGCACCTCTCCTATGAAGACAGGCTGAGACAGTCAGGGCTGTTCAGACTGGAGAAGAGAAGGCTTTGGGGACACATCATTGTTGTYTTCCAATACTTTAACGGGGCTTATGAAAAGAAGGGACCTTTTTTACAGGCAAATAATGACAAGGCAAGGAGCAATGGTTCTAAACTGAAAGAAGAAGGTTTAGATTAGATGTTGGGAAGAAATTCTCCACTGCAAGAATGGCGAAGAACTGGAACAGTTTATTCAGAGAGGCTGTGGATGTCCCATCCCTGAGAGTGTTCATTTCCAGACTTGATGGGGAGTTGAGCAAGGTGGTCTAATAAAAAACATCCTTGTCCATGGCAGTGRGGTTTGGAACTAGATGATCTTTAAGATCCCTTCCAACSCAAACCACTCTATGAYTGCATTATTTCAGCACTGCATTAAAACAATGCTAAAACAATAATTTTGGATGTTGCATTCAGCTCACTCAGTTATATTAGAATAAGTGGAGAAGAAAAAGGTTCAAGGAAAAGATAAGTGTAGCTAGTGATGCTAAATTCCCAGTGTTGGAATGTATAATATATAGCTATGGCTATATACATTTACCATAGCTGTGGATAAAGGTAATCCTTTTTATACTTTGAAGAATACTTAGAATACTTTTATTACAGCAAAAATCCACAGGAACTAAATGAGTCTTAAATCTCATAAAGCAGAGAAACTTCAAGAGAGAGATGCACTCTCTCTTGCAGAAGAGTCTGTAGATGGCCATGGGTGGCAAATTAGATATGAGTTTGCAGTGTATTATGACAGAAAAATGCAATTTGACAAAGGTAACAAGTCACAGAGGATGAAGGCAGTTGTCATTCTATACAKCTCATGTGGTATAGAATCACCCAAACATGCCATTCTATTGCATGTACCTTAACATCAGAGTTGTTGTTRATATACAGCTTGAGGAGATAATTTGTGTTGAAGGACTGTATATTCAAAGTAAAAAAAAAACCATATTATTAGAAAGATGAAGGTGGAGGGACAAGAGGATTACTCACTGATAATTTCTTATATATACCTGAAGAAAGAAAATGGCTGGTGGGATTAACTCTTTGTTGTGCTACTGGAATGCTACAGTAGCCCTGTGACAACAGAGCTAAATTTATCTCAAAACATACTAGAATATGCAAAAAATTTGTTTCACTAAAATGTTTATATATTAGTGCTTTTATTAATGTTTATAAGATAATTGGGTCCTATTTTATGGAATGAAAACAAGGAGGAAAATAAATGGTGATTAGATAATGCCTGTGGGCAGCTGAGCACAACACAGCTGCTCCCTCAGTACCCCACAGTGGGATGAGGGAGAGAACTRGAAGAACAAAAATAAGAAAAACTCRTGGGTTTGGAAAAAGACAGTTAAATGGGGAAAGCAAATCTGTGCAWGCAAGCAAAGAAAAACAAGGAATTTATTCACTGTTTCGCACCGGCAGTCACTTACTCAGCCATCTCTTGGAAAACAGAGCTCCCTCATGCCCAACAGTGACTTGGGAAGACAAACATTTCTCATGTTCTTCTTCCCCYGGTTTTACATGCTGACAATGATGTCATATGGTATGGGATGTCCCTGTGGTTAGTTGGGCTCAGCAGTCCAGCCATAGCCTTTAGCAAATCCTTGTGCATCCCCAGCCTACTTGCCAGCAGGGCAGTGTGRGAAACAGAAAAGGGTTTGCTTGCAAACACTAGTAACTAAGTAACATTGGTATAATATCAACATTATTTTGTCACAAATCCAAAACACTGCATTATATGAGGTGCTGTGAGGAACATTAACTCCATACCAGCCAAAACTAATAGCAATTTTTAAAAAAAAGTAAAGGTTTGTTTTGGATGACAAGGAAGTTAATTTCATGAAGAGGAAGCTAAATGAACTTGCTTGAAAAAAAGAAACTTGAATTTGACCAAGAAGTTCACCTAAAGTTTAACTAAATCCCAGTTAGCAAAGCTGAATTCTCTTGRAATTATGTGCAATCTGTACTATGCCCTATTTCTCTCCTGGCTGATGTACAGACTCCCCATCCAGCTGTCAAAGCAYGCTTTTTATTCTCTGAAAGTCCAGCTGACACAGTTGGCACAGTCTGAGTTACAAGCTTGAGGAAGAAAGCTGCTGAATCCTCTCAGGGAGTGCTTGCAGATTGGTTATGGGCTGGATTCCTGCCTACTCAGTAGAAAGAGTAACCAGATATCCAATTCCCTGTCTAACCACAGTTTATGCAAAATAGACTGGAGAAAATAATCATGCCTAGTTATGAAGGCAGACTAGAACTTCAGACAGGTCTTCTGCACTGCTAGCCCCAATAGATAATAATTTCATTGTGTGACAGTGCCCATCAGTGATAAATGTGTCATTTGAAGTTAGTCTGCAAGGATATCTGTTATCTAAGTAACTTTTCCCAGCCCTTTTATTAATTTCAGTTCATAAACAGTAAGGAAGAAACACACATTTGGCAAGGCTGTTCCAACATATAGRAGTATAATAAATAGTACTAAAAGAAGTCATAGAAATGATACAGAGGGATGACACATTCCCATGATGTACAGCATGGTTTAACAACCACRTTCAGGTAAATAATAATATATTTCTCATTCAATTAAAAAACAATTAAGGAGAAAAAAGAAAACTATGCATAGGGTAAATAAGTTTACATTGAATTTAGTTAAAGAAACATTTCATAAAATTTCTTGATGAGAAAAATTCATCACCTATAGAAAGAATAAAAGTCAGTGAACTTTCTATTTAAATATTTTCTTGAAAAAGTACATACACACGTTTACATCAACYTATGATTTTGTTTGCTAAATCAAATAAACTTCCATGAGCAATTTTGATTACTTACATGAACAGTCATAGATATATATTAATAATAGGCAGCTAGAGAGATATTATATGTATATTTTAAAGTGAGTTTTTGTTTATCCAAATGTGGGTTTATCATTGATATGTAAATTGAATTTCTAGATATCATAAGAAATCTGCAAACTTGAAACTCATGCTACAAATGTAATCAAGAAAGTTTATATTGAACTTATTTAATAAAAATGTCAGTAAGATGCAGTCAATGGCTCAATGTCCAAGTTGAGCTCAGTGACAAATGGCATTTCTCAGGGGACACTATTCAGACCAGCATTGTTTAATATCTTCGTTGGCTCTAGGACAATGGAATTGAGTGCACCCTTGGGCAACTTTGCTGATTACACCAATGAGTGTGGTGTGTTTGAGAAGCTGCAGGGTAGGGATGACAWCCAGAGGGACCTTGACAGGTYTGAGAGGTAGTTAAAAAATATAAAATTCAGATTCCACACTTGGGACGGGGCAATTCCAAATACAAATACAAGCTAGGCAGAGGTTTCGCAGAATTTTGGCAAGGTTTTCAAGAACAGGACAGAAAAGACAGAAAAGACAGAAAAGACAGAAAAGACAGAAAAGACAGAAAAGACAGAAAAGACAGAAAAGACAGAAAAGACAGAAAAGGACTTTGGGGTATGAGGGTATATAATGAGAGGACAAGTAGGGGATGGATTCTAGTACCTAAAGAGGAGTTTATGAAAACAAAGGAGAGGGACTTATTCTATGGGTAGATAATGACAAAGACAAGGGACAACGGTTTCAAACTGAAAGAGGGCAGAATTSGTTTGGATATTAGAAAAAAATTCTTTAAGGGTGGTGAGGTACTGGAACAGGTTTTACAGAGAAGTTGTGAATACTTTATCCTTGGAAGTGTTCAAAGCTAGGTTGGGTTAAAAAACTTGGCCCAGTGAAAGGTGTCTCTGCAGGAGTGCAGGAACTAGAGGATCTTTAAGGTCTCTTCCAATCCACACCTTTCTGTGCAGACATTAGGTTTATAAAAATATCTGCACYAAAGGAAAAACATTCCAAGGCACAGGGTGCATAGATGAAAAGGTTGTCTCAAATGTACAGGCTATATTTAAGAAAAGAYATACAGAAGAGTAGTTGACATAACATTCTATAATTASAGAAAATGAAAATATTTTGTTGAAGAATCAATTAAACTTGGAAAGGACTCCCAACTTAACCATGGAGATCATCAGTAAATTTGATCATTATTAGGATCGTGGGTAAAGCTGCCCCCACATTTGATACTTAATGCTGTAGTAACTCCATTGAGCTGTGCAGSTGTTCCTTTCTTAAGAAACAGTTATACAAAATTGATCATTGATGACCTTTATGTTATTGCTAATTACATCAACATTGCTTACTTGTTTTTAAAATGAACTGTGAATCTRGTCTCAGGACTTTCTGGTTCTGTTTGGATTGAGTACCTGATTTGAGGACTGCCTGTGGAGGTTGGATGCAAGAACAGATTAACAGTCTGGGCAGCCTAGACTGTATGGCAGCTGGAACAAAACCATGTTATTAATTAATTTAAATTTTTATCTTTTGTTGCTCAAGTCATAACATATGCAGATATGGTGCASTTTGTCTCAAACAGTGGGCTTCAATAATTTGGGCAGTAGCTTCACTATTTCAGTCCTGAGTTATCCTCTAAAAAGGACTGYCAATTACACTGGAAATAATAAAATTGTGTGGTAGCTTAAAGATATAATGTGAAGACTATAGAAGAAAATTATGTAAATKAAAAGAAAAACCCTCCAAAATTCATTTGTAAAGATGAAAGAATGGCATCAGAATAATGTTAAGGAGACCTTGTCCACTTTACTTCAGTGTCTTTAGTGACAGAATAAATCAGCTGGCATTCATCTCATTTCATCTCATCTATCTTCTGCTGGCTGAAACTTTGTTTTCTGAATGCAAGCTGTCCCAGTTTAAGCTCTGATACAAAAGACTAATACCTCTAGCAAAATTTTATCCAACTATATCCTATCCTGTTTGCAGCAATGAGGATTGCCCTTAACAAACAAACAAACAAACAAACAAACAAACAAACAAACAAACAAACAAAACCTATTGAACTATCTATTAATACTGAAAAGGAAAAGAGCATAAAGAAAGCATGCTATATAATTGCTCCTAATATAAATCAGGCATCATGACAGTAGTATAATACAAATAGAACAATACTTTCTGTCACGTGTTTCATCCAATATTCTATAAGAATAAAATGGAAACATATATCAATTTAAATAACATACAGCAAAAATGATGAGTAGCACAGGAATAATGCAGAAATGTTTTTTGAAACCTAAGAAGGGAGGTTGTCATGGAAACACCTGGGTGAGAAATCTTTTTGTTGCTACAGTTTTATTCAGATGATGCTTATTCCTTATGTTATTTTAATAAATTAATCTCCTGAAGTAATTCGTGATTTTAGGGTTTTTTTCAGAATAAGGTGTTTTGTTAAGAACTTTTCAAATGTAAATAAAAGACTAATGGTATATTCATGTACACTGAAACATATAAAAATGAAAATTTTTAGTTTACTCCCACTCTCATCTAGCTGAAAGACTAAAAGAAAAGCTGAATAGAAGTGTGAGTCATTCCTTCCATAGAAGGCTATCATGACACTGTGCACAATATTTTGCCTCAAGTGAACTAAAGGAAGAAGGAAACCTGTAAAAACAGTCTCACCAAATTTGAAACACTTAAATTATTTAACCTACATGAATAAAACAGGTGAGCTGAAAAGTTCAACTAACAGAAATCATCTATGAGGTAATTAAAAAATGTTTAAAATTACAACAATTAAAATAAATAATTAGCAGGTTAACCAGAAAAGGAACACAAGTACTCTGTGACAAAAAAGAAAAATTTTTGCTAACTAGCCTGTCTGCAAGAAACAGAAATTTAATTTGTCTACGTGAGCATACCTGCAACAAATACAAGTTTCTAAATATTAGAGAAAAAAAGGTGAAATACCAAAGGAAGCAGAATGGAAAGGGTAACAAGCGGCAYGTCAGAAAACAACCTGAAGAAAGTAATATAAAACAAATTTAAAAGCATATCCAAACAATTAATAGTATTTAAATGAGCAATATAAATAGCCAAAATGAAAAAAATCACCAGGGACTAATAAAAATTATCTGAAGATTGAGCCACATAAAAGAAGAAGAATGTAAAAAGAAATGACAAGGCAATAAAACATACAGGGAATGAACACATGGGTTCAAAAATGTATGTTATTTCTTCAAACAAGAGTTGATCTAAGAGTCTCCATGGACGCTTTTTCCTTTCTAAACATGCTGGGTCACTAATAGGTGAAAAAGTTTTCTGGACACATTAATCTTAAAAAAGATTGGAGTACAACACAGGTCCTTTAAGACTTCCTCATCAGTTATCTGCCCTTCAGTCTTCTGATAGATTCTGTGGAGAATTACATTCACTCTATATTGAGCCAACACCATATTAGTTCCAACATCATATATTACATCAAGTATCAAAGAGTAGCTGCATATATATSATCACTTAAATTTCCTTGGCTATTGCTTCCATCACTGAAGATGGCATTAGGTACCACTTTTATTACACTGAATTCAGAATAYATATTAATCAATACTGATCAGCCCTTATGCTTCTAATGATGAAGATCATTAGAATCTATATGGTGATAGCAAGTGATGGCAACAGGCAGTGACTATCATTTTCTTCAGCATTTTTGGTACTGATTGGACAGTTTCTCTGCTCCAAGGRAAGAGGCTGGAGATTCTTCCAATAAAATTGATGAACAACATCAGATGGCACTATTTAACAACAAAASATGCCTTGCTGTGTTGGAACACAAGTTTCAGACTCCTTGGAATACCTTGCTTTTCCAGTGCCATCTTCCAGACATACCTGCTGTAGGTGCAGGTATGAATCTATCACAGTAYTGAGGAGAAAGTTTATTTAGGGCCTTTCCACCCTGCTTATAGGACTTATTGTTATGGTGTTTTCACCATATTTCAAGAATCTTATAAAAATTTGTTACTTGTATCAATGAATAACCTGAATTGAAATATTTTAGAACTTTGTTTGTTGCAAGACAGACTAAAGGAGGCTAAAACATTGAAAGTTCYTAGTTTTATTTTTCTTTTTCTTAAATCGGCTGATTCACAACACTGATGTTTGTGGGTGTGGTGGGTTCACCTTGGATGGCTTCCAGAGCTCCATCCAGCTTGCTGCTTTCTTACTCCCTCTCATCAGCAGAATGGGGAGAGAAAATTAGATGAAATATCTCAYTGGTTGAGATAAAGACAGTGAGATCACTTACTAGTGAGAATTATGGGAAAAATAAACTCAACTTGGAGAAAAKGAATTTAATTTATTGCMAATAAAACCTAGAATAGAATAGTGAGGAACAAAGCAAACACTAAAACATATTRCCCTTGACCTGACCTGCCTGAAGTTCAGAAATAATGCTTGTRAAATCTCCTGTACAAGGTTACCAGTATATGGCAGTAACCGGTCACTCATGCTATATAATTATACAATTACTTTCCTGTCAAACAGTTTCTGAACTTGTTTAAAATGTTCACCTGCACGCCAAACATTCCTTTTACTTAGAGATAAAAGGACTTAGGTAATGATTTCTTACAATATCTAAATGCATTATCTGATTCTATATGATCTGTTTGTCTATTACTCCCTCTCATCTTGAGGTGCAAAAATAAAGATCTTGCTCTGTCACAAAAATCCACAAAAATAGACGCTGAAGAGACCATTACTTGAAGTAACCTATACTTTTTAGTGCACATTATGTTGTGTGAATAAAATTAGAATATAGCACAGGGAATTTAGAAAATCAAAACCMAAACAAAAAAAAATCAAGCCCACCGTCTCCCCAAAAAAACCCAAAAACCAAAAAAAAAGGTAAACCCCAACATCAACCCAAATTTCTTACAAGGAAAGGATTTTTTCTAGTTATCTAATTTTAAAATTGACTCTAGTTATTTCAAGTTTCCAGCAATGCTTAGATACATTTATGTGAATTAATGATCYGTATGATTAAATTACCTAATTTCATCCTATTTAGTGACAATATCTTATCAACAGYAACATGGACTACAGGAATAATTTCTAAGAAAGGTCTCAGATGTATTACAGAGAATTTTAAATGGATTATTTTTAAAACTGCTGAAAGGAGATTTGTCATATAAAAATAAGTTTGAGTATTAGAATTGACCACATATKAAAAAATTGAAGTACTTGAAAGTAATTAATGAAGCATAAGATATATTTTCACAAAATGAGCTAATACAATTAAATGTATACATTTTAGCTTTGTTAACTATATAAAGTTCTGATTTATTTAAAAGGAAAAACAATTGTGCTTCTCAAGGATGAACAGACTACATTTTCGTTTGAAAACAAACTAAAAAATGTAATTTTTGGGTAATTTAATAGACTGTGTAGGCTGCAGAAGCACTTGGGGTAGATCTTGATAACTCTAGAAGAAAAAACTCTCTTGGAAAGTTCATACAGACATAAATACATCATATTGATGATTGCTTTAATATAGAACAGGTCAATTTGTGCATTCTATGTGCTTTTCCCACTTTAAGCTCTTTAARTAGGATAAAACTGGAGGACCAAAARTCTCARTSAAAAGCAGTTTTATCAGATTATTAATCATCTCCAACAATTTACTTCTCTTTACTCCCCCAATGGCAATGTGCTAGGTGCTCTGCATTTCTTAAACACCCTACTTTATAAAGACACAGTATCTGAAAGACCCTACTCATTATCAGAAGCAGCCTAAGTATTACCAWAAATTTTCTTTTGAGCTACTGAACCTTGTTTATTATTCAGGCTAATCAGCTTGCTTTCTTCAGCTACAACCAAATATCTACAGCACACAGTACTGTGAAGAATCCAACCTTGCATTTTTCCCATTCATGTTCTCATTGGGCCATTTATGCATTTTCCAGATGCAACACTGCATGCCATGTRTAACCAGATGAGCTTTTGAAAAATATATCTTTTTATAATAAAAAATGCTTACATCTACTTTGCATGGAAATTCTATAAGATAAAAGTTAAAAATTACTTTTTCCTTTCAAAACATATAGGTTTATTCTGTGTTTATTATTATACAGCATCTCTTCATTATTAAGCCATGTCAAGATCATTAGTTAAATTATCTTTACCCATTGCTAATGCAAAGCTCTTTGGGAATCTTTCCACCTCTGTCTTAACTTAGCATTCATATTTCTGAAAGAAAAACTAAAAAGAAATTAATCCTTTCCATCTGAAATGTACTTTAAGAGCACTTATGTTCTCTTACATTCAAATAAATGACAATAATTTATTATTGTTATGATTTGAAAAAAAAAAGCCATAATTTGAAGCAAAAAAATATTCAATGAATTTTAATACAACTTCTAGCTGTGATTAACCTTTTAATGTATGTAACTCCTAACTGTGGTTACCCCTGAATTTTTAGTCAAAGTTAAGAGTGCTGCTCACTTTTGACATGGTGAGATGTTGACATATTTCTTGCTCAACAAAGTTATCTTAAGATGTATCAAGTAAAATAAAGTTACTATTACTCATAAAATAATATTCTCAATAAAATTATAAATTGAACCTCCCTTGAAGACAGAGGAAAGTTCTTTATGTTCATTGTTTGTAACGCATTTGATATTGAAGATCAAATTTAAGAAGACATCATTGTATACCCAAAATTAGGTGCAGAAACTATTTTAGACAAGCAGAGGTAAAGCAGAAAAGTGCAAAGAAAGCAGCTAAATAAATAATAACTAAAAATGTTATTGGTCTAGTCAGACAGACAGTTACAGATACAAGTTTTTTCATTTACAAGAACTTGATCATTTGGACATATTCAAATTCTCTGTGTTCTCTTGTTTATTGCTATTGAATACATATGATTTATTCAAAATTTTTATTTGCTTACTATTACTTACTTGCTAAAAAGCCAGCAATTACTTTCCTCTTAAAAGCAAAATTTATTTCTTTCCAGAAATCCAATAGGACACTGGCTGTTGATGAAAGTATGGAAGGATAAATTGTAATTTTTCACTTAAAGATTAGCTCAAGTCAACTGTGTTATCTGTAAGCAGTGATACTCTTGTTAGAACTGAGCTAGCAGTAAAAATATTCAGTAACATAGCTACGTGTGATTTGAGGAAATTTACACATTATTTAATCATAGCAATGCACTTGCAAGATAGTTACATTTGTTTATCTGCACCTTCACCTAGAGAATATGAACTGGGGTATTAATTAATTTAACCAAGGGCACAAATGGAATGTGTATCACATTTAAATTAAAATTCTCTTATTTTTAGCTCATTGTTAGATATTCACATCAGTACACAGTTTTCCCCTTCTCTAATTCAGTTTGCTATTGTATTAATAATGTAGCTGCAAATTGTGATAAMACAAGTCCTAACTCTTTTCAGAAATAACTGATCATGTCTGCAGATGACCCCTGGTTCACTACAAGGTTTTTTGATCATTTGACTGATGATGAAGAACCACTGCTACACACAGCATTCTTTTAGAGCAACTAGAATTAAATTCTTAGTGTATATGTCCATTACAYAAACTTCATTGTTCTGGTTGACACACACACACACACTAGGAATTATAATAAAAATTAATTGGGTAAGGAAACCTTTACAAAGTGACTGTTCTTTAAAGAAAGAGGCACAAACGATTACTAATTCAAATYCACAACAATTTTGTTTCCTGTCACTGACATGCATTCTGCTGTATGAAAGAGATCTCCTTTTAGATCTGTGGAAAGAAAGAGGTGCAGGGATGCTTCTGTGTAAAACCCACTGTAGATAAAAGTTTTGGTGAACTACAASAAGAGTCAAACACATGATAGCTAAGTGGTGCATTGAATGTGATAATCTCCATCTCAGAAAAGCAAAGTAGATAATGTCTGTGTYAATGTTCTGCTACAGCCTTTAATCAGTGAAACACCTGACAGGCTTACATTTGTCTCAGTGAAGCAACAAACTTGAAAGCATCACCTTATCTTTGAAAATATAACTCAGTATTGTCTTCAGTTACCGACTCAGCAGATACTGACCTTAAAGCATTTAAGGATCTTGTGTTATTAAATACATTAAAGTTCTCATAAAATAAGATGTTCAGGTTAAAAGGGTTCATTGGAAACCTGTAGCTCAGTACTCTGACATTTCCAGGCTTTACTGATCACCATCAGTTTATCTTCAAAACACCACAGTACTATAAGTACTTCTTAGCCCATAACTGCATAAAATTAGTTTTCTTGACCTTATTTTCCATAGTAAAAATGAGCTTATAAATGCACATGTCAGAACAAATACCATTTYAGAATTTATCAGCAATTTATCATCCATATTTGTGAATATACTTACAAGTTGCAAAATCGGTACCCCTGGCTCCTTTGGTCAAAGCAATTTCCAAGGTTAAGAGTTTCTAATTCACCCTTTTCTACATTTTCTTAGTCAAGACAAAATAACATGTAAAATCTCAAATTAAACAATATATATATACAATTAGCAAGGCAAAATCTTCAGCATCATATATCTTTCTCCCTAATTTTGATTGAGGTTTTTYGTGTTGTTCTTTGTTTACTTGCCACCTGGCCTGATGCATCCTGGATGTCCCTTACATCCTCTAGCATATCTTCCAGCCTCATACAATRCCTTGGCATTGTATCAGGCAACCAGATTGAGGTCATGTGAATTTTAGACCAATTTTCAGTTCTTTTGGGAATTAGTAATTTGTCCATTGGAATAAGATTTGAAAGACTGGGGTTTTTGTGTTTGTTAAATTTCAACACTTTGCTGCCTAAACCCTACATTTTTAAAGAATATGTTGCTGTAAAGTGTCTATACAAATATGCACTAAATAATTTAAAATATTCAGTTTGGTAATATTTCTTTCCTAGTATGTTGCAGTACTACAAGATCGTTTTTATCTAAGTAATCTATAATTTATAAAAATTTCCATGGCAAAGTAGAGAGAAAATATTTTTATTATTCTAAATAACTAGCTTTGTACACTCCAAAAATGCAAGCAGAATGCTCACATTGTACARGACCTTATAGCACTTGAGTAGCAAATGTGGGACTCCGGTATCGTGCCAGCGTAGCAATTATATAAAAAGTATAAATGCTTACCAAAGGGGCAATTGCATTTGAAGCCAYTTCTGTCCTCTTCACAGGTTCCTCCATTCCAACAGGGTCTGTCTTGACACTCCTTCATGCGAGCAGAACATGTTTCTCCTGAAAATTTGAATTGAAAAAAAAAAACAAAAAAACAATAAAAGGACAAATGTGCTGACATGTTCAGATCATAGAGATATATTTGTAATGAAAA
>CADDXX010000089.1:2037962-2100817 GCA_902810485.1 Alauda arvensis | reverse complement strand
AAATGTGCTGACATGTTCAGATCATAGAGATATATTTGTAATGAAAAAAGTCTGTGGAATTGTCATAGTCTATGTGGTGACCCCACTGGCCACACTACACTGTGTACACAGGACTACTGATARGTTCCCTCTGCGCCCTGAATTTTTCTGCTTCATTGGTTACAGGACAGTCCATTTTGACAGGGAAAAGTTGTAAGCATTAAAATCAGGACAATAAAAAGCTTTCCAACTGAGGTTATACATAATCCTGAAGCTTTTTTTTCCCCAGTATACAAATCTACATCATTCAAGCAATTTTTGTCCGGTTTTGTCAATAATTCTCTTTCATTTTGCTCTCTGATGCCCTTGAAACAGARTTGTGAAGTATCATTGCTTATGAAAATCTGGCCAAAACTAACTTACAGACATTTATTTGTAATAGAACAATTCAGCCTATGTTCTACAGCAAGTTGTCAGTACTGTAATACTGGACATTTTTCTTCATCCATCTAAYACAAAGGAAGAATAAGATCAAATCACTAAAGTACATTTAATGAGGCAAAATGCAGATAAAAGGGGATGAAATAATTAGGAGCAAATCTAGAAGTATAGTGAAATGTAGATTTGTAATCTACAAAAGGGGTTGTTCTGAWATGTAACAGGAAAAGCTATTTCCAGTGTATTGGRTTTGTGTGGCCAGGTTTTGGTAGAAGGAGGAGCACAWGGGTGGCTTCTGTAAGAAGGTGCCAGAAGCTTCCTCCATGTCCAAGAAAGCCAATACCTGCCAAGTCCAAGACGGACGTGCTGCTTGCTAAGGCTGGATGGACCAAACAGAAATGGTGGTAACACATCTGTTTTGCCTGTGATAGTATTTGGTGAGTGATCTCTCMTTGTCYCAACCCATGAACCCTTTGTTAGATCTTCTCTCCCCTGTCCAGTTGCAGAGGGGAGTGATAGCGAGGATTAGGTGGGTGCCTGATGTCCAGCCAGGGTSAATCCACTACATCCAGCCACAGGAATATGAAGAAAAATCACATTCAATAGTTGTAACAAGTCAGCAGTGTGGAAAGCATKCTGAGCTTTCTGCGTATCTTACAGTAGAAGATAAAAAGAAACCAAATACTGATATACCTCTGAATTCATTGCATGGTGAAAATTTGGTCTCTGCTGCACACCTACATGCTCTCTCATAGAATCATATGAACCAAGACTCYTGGCTCTCAAAACCTGTATCTAACTAGATACCAAAGGTCTTCATTGGAGAAATGAAGTACAAAGCTTCTCTTCCACACATAAACTTGTGATAGAAGGGTTCCTACTGGGTTTTTTCTGCCTCTAAACATGCTCTGCATTTTCCATAAGATTTGAAGATACATGGCTGAAAAGGGAGAGAAGAAGCATAGTCCAGGGAGAGTACAGATAACTCAGTAAACTAAAAATCTTTTTGCTTAGAGCAGCTGCTGAGTGCTAACATATGCCATGATACCAGTGAGCATTACAGCAAGGACTGGCCAACATACAAATTAATTTCTAAGTTCTTTAAGTTTTGAAAGAATTTTCTTTGAAGTGCTGATAAGGTAATGGCACCATATACAATCTTGCTGATTTAATTCTGATATTTTGCATTCCTTATGCTTTGCAGTTAAGATCCCTGATTATGGTGGGTCTTTTTTGAGGGAGATAAATAAAAATGCAYTGGCATCTGTTCTCTTCCTCTGGATAGGCAGGTGCAGAGTAGCACAAATAACACAGACTTTCCTGCAGAAGTAAATTATCTGGACACAAGCCATAGGCAAGCTGAAACATGTACTACAAAACTTATTGAAACAGATTCTTTCACCTCCCTTAAACTGTTAAAGGTTAAAGCCAATGCGTTTTCAAGGGAAATAATAGAATGAGATCATCCTCATATGCTGATGATACTGAAGATAATATGCAGGGGGGAATTTAGGAATTCATGTTCTCAGAGTACAAAGGTAATATGTGGGCAGTATTTTAAAAATATTTCAGAGAGAATCAAAGAATCTATGAAGCTATTGTGAGACCATATTTTCTGAATATTTGAGACATGAAAAAAGCTGGACAGATACAGAGAAAYCTTTTTTGTTTTCAGTATCCAGCTCCTCTCAACTACACATTTGAAATGTATGGCAAGAACCTTCTTTGAAAGTCAGATAAAGATTGTTAATTGGCTACAAATTACTATCAACATCAAAGTATGTTAATATAATTCTTTCAGTTTATGTTTTTAAGGGTAAAATTAATACAACACGTAAAAATATAATTACTAGTAAAACATAATATTTAATTAGCTATTTAATAAATCATAGCTCAAGGTCTGAATTCCTATACACWTTAAAGGCATCATATCACCAATTCTGAAGTACAAAGAGAATGTTAAAAGCTAGCATGAGCCAACTCTACTTCTGTTAATGCTATAAAATACTTTATGCTGTATAAAATTGCAGTGTTATCAAATATATAATAGACAATTACAGGAAACTCTGTCACTTTTGAAAATTGCATTGCCTGATCTTTAACAGCAACATTTTCTACTGGCACATTGATGATACAGAAGACATTATTCTGCAGGAACACAAAAGTGTTGAGAAGAATGTATGCACATTCTGAGAAGATGAATGCTAAAAAAATTAACAAAGATATTTTTCATCCTCCTCCAGAGTTACTGATATMATTTACTCTCTTTAAAATAGTCATGTTATTTTAGCAAATGGAGGAACTCTGAAGTTCTCAGGTAAATATAACTGCAGATGAAAAACTAYAAAAAAAATCAAGTTTCATAAGTCTAATGGATGAAGTCTAATTGAATATTCCTTTCCTTCAGAAGYATAACTCTTTAAGATCACTAAATTGAAAGTTTGTACCTTTCAAAAGTTGGATGTCTTTTTTCTGCTTAACTTAAAGACATTAACTTTRCACTTTCTTTGAACTTATTGAACTATTGTTAGGTTTTGTGGCWTATCCACAAAACTGAGGGGTTTTCTGATGTCAAAAAAAGTTTCAAACTGTTCTCAAATATATTATTCAGACATTAGACTAAATGTCTGAAATTCATTTAGAAATTAGAATAAAACTGAAACAATCTGAGAGCTTGTTTTCCTAATGTAAGACACATTATATTTAAAGTATCTCTTGCTTTCTTTTAAATACTGTTGCTACCAACTTTTGCTTTACAGGCAAAATGAAACATAAACTTTGACAATCTAAAGACACACAGAATAACCACAATTAAGGAAAGGATATGTAAGAATATTTTTGAAGCAAAACTCCTTACTTGAGGAGATATTCATGACATAAAATTAATCTTTCTATTCCAAGATCAGATGAAAAGGAAATTATTTAAAATTCTGCTTAATTAAGTACTAGTAAAAATAAAAATAAAAAAACAAAAAAAAAAGCAAATCACTAGGGTTTTATAAAGTTCAAGAAGTAGCCAAACTATTAACAGTGTATTTGAAGATCAACTTCTCAACACCCCTGTCTTACTGTCCACCATTTAAAAAAATGTGTATATTTGCAAAGTATTCCAGTCATGTACCTCATAATGAATTGTGCAATTTTGTTGCTTGCTAAGCAACATAAGCTATTCTGTAGATAAGAGATGTATCAAGCTGAGTAACGCTTCTGCTGACTTTGCAGAAAATGAGGTTATGAAWGACAGACAGTCCAGGTGAGGCTTTAGTGAACCTGACAGACATTCCTTTTCCTCAGCTTTGTTCTACACACTTGGCAAATTTCTAATTTTCTTCAAGGTCTTTTCTGTGTAAGATATTGTAGTAGCTAAAAATCCAAATAAAATCWAATTTTTATGTACCTCATATAGAGTAAACCTTTCTGTGAGTGCCTATTACAGATTGTAAACAATTTATATGATGTGTCAAACCACTCCATCCTCTTAGCTTCCATGAAAGAGTTTTAACTCAGAGAAAAGTCTTTGACTCTTCAAATGTAAACTGCCCAGAGCCCAGCACTTCTAYGTCCATGGAATTACACTGTACATCTGACAGGCTGCACTGGCACAATGTGCCAGCAATAATCAATCTTCCCAACAGAAAAAGCCAACCAGAGCCCCTGAAAAGATTCCTCTACCCAATTCCTTGAGCTGCAAACCCAGCCCAGACTTGATCTGTGGTGGAAATGTGGYAGCAGACATGAGCTGTGCTTCCATGATGGCCTAGTCCTATCAAGATTAGAACTGTACGAATGCAAATGGAAGCAGGTGTTTCAAACACAGAACAAGTGGGGGGAAAAATTAACCTGATTGCCTTTTGTCAGAATTTTAGACTCTCTTTGATGTCAGGCACTGACCTTCAAGAAAAAAACTGCATTTGACCTACGGCCRTGGAAAAGGCTTCCAACATTGAATGATAATACCAAGATTAAGGGTGTTTAGTTTGAATAGAAGGATGTAATATCACAGGGTGGAAAACTTAAGAGTTTAAGGGTTTAGAATACAGTAATATATATAAAGAAAGATGGAGGTTTTAGGGCAATGGCTAGTCTTTTCTTTTTTACCTTCTTCTTCATGAGTCTAGGTGGCATTTTGTAATYGGATAATAAAGTCCTCATTGCAGACCACGGCTGTTTAGTTATTGGGTTAAAAGTAAAAAAAAATTTAGGTGTCATTTCCTAATTGCAGTTTATCCTTAAAAGGCCTTTTAGACAAAGATACGCAGCTCCATTTTAGCTTATCTTGAACTGCTGTGCAACTCACAGTCTGTAATATAGGTAAGAATTAATGAACAGCTGAGTCCAAACCACAAACTAGGTTTCTGAGCAATTCATCCCAACTCTGGCAGAAGGATAAAAKAACATAAAAACCCAATAACCCTGCTTCAGGCAATTCCTATAAAGCAGCTATCAAAGCTCTRAGAACACTAATATACCCAAGTTGACTGAAGTAGACCCACCAAGTTCCTTCTTACACATCCTGCCCATTGTCATTGAGTTCTGTGGGCACCCTGATCTGGCCTGAATTATTTTGTAGATGTTGTAGTTCCCAATCCTGCCTCCCTTCCTGTCTCAAGAATGATCTTGCAATGATATTTTTTTCTTTTTGGTTGGGTCACCATAACAGATTTGTGTCTGCTTCTGTCTCCTGMTTCTTGGAACTTGCTTCCTTACCTGGACCCTGGATTTGGTGCATTGCTTGTGCTGTCTGGGACTTGTCTGGGACCCTGTTATCCGACATTTATTTCTGGTTCTTCCAGACTTCCCTGTTTAAGTGGTGCAGARCTGTGCCTTGCTTAGTGATGGCAATGTTGCACTGAGGTTAAACTTGGATTCTRGTTTGTGATTCCTCTCATGGAGCAGCCTTGATCTTGCTGCTCCCTGTAAACAGGTTCAATCTTCATAATATGTTAGGGTGTCCATCAGCAGTTTTAGGCTTGATTTGTACAAGGGATTATGTCTTCTTAAACTTATTTGTATCAAAAAGGATTGGCTTTCATATGACTTCAAGTCCTTTCCTTCAAGATTTGTTTTACTTTATGGCATGGAAGGTTTACTAATTCACACCAATTACAGAAGGTGGGAATCTATTCAAAAACATCCAATGAATGCAAAACCAATTAATAATGTACTGCAAATATAAACATTAAATATTTCCTCAGACTCCAGGTATCACATGGACTTCTGTGTATTTGTTGAATAGAAAAATAAAAACAAAGCTCAGAAATGTTAAGTAATGGAACAATTTCAAAAAGACCACATACTAATTTTCCGTTCTTGGGCAAAAAAAAAATGCTGAAGAGTATGACATATATAAATGTCAAACTCAAAAA
Organism: Alauda arvensis; assembly: GCA_902810485.1. Lineage (NCBI taxonomy): Eukaryota > Metazoa > Chordata > Aves > Passeriformes > Alaudidae > Alauda > Alauda arvensis. Next base: position 2,095,034 of record CADDXX010000089.1, on the reverse strand, counting down.
ATCCCTGTGAGGCACACATTATCGATAAGCTTTAATACTGTTAATTATTAGTTACACGCAGGTGAAGCAATGATGGACCATATTTTGCTATGTGGGGTACAGTATGTATTCAGAATGAAGAGATTTTCCAAATCTTAACTCTAYTATCAATATTACATGGATACAAACCCTCCAGAGAAACTAATGAGGCAACATTATCTCTGTGCTTAGAGTTCTCAGTAACTGCCTTCACATTTTTGTGAGCATCTAAACAGAAAATAGTTTTAATGAAGGACATGTTTAGATAAATATGGGATTTTTCCAAATAATTCCAAGAARGGCTTCCWTTAAACCAGAAACAGAGTGATATTWATTTAGACATACCAGTCACCATGAAAGCTGGAATTATTTGATGCTGAACATTGATGTAGCAAGATAGACTTAACACAAAGATATGGGAGAAATGATAGACTGGGAATTAATCTGAATGTGAACTGGGAATTCCTCTGAAGCATTATTCTATATTAGAAGGACTAAACCAGAAGATGGAGATATAGACAGTCAYCCCCATGACCAAAGTTTAAAAAGTTTGAAAAGTTATTAATTTTTAAAATCATATTGCAAACTTCCAAGTTTGACATGTGTGAAGTTCTCTTACAGGCAGTGGAGGGTTCTTTGATGTTTTGTCTGAAAGTGAATTTACTATATATGAAGAAAAATGGAGTACATCTGGATCTGTTAAAAAGCCAAATTACAGAGAAACAACTTAACAAAAGCACAAAAATGAGATAGGAATAAATGTAGGGTTTTTAGTTGTGCACAGAGATACAAATCACTGATTCATAACATGCAGTTATGACTGAACTTACAATCTGTTTTGTACTGGGAAATATCCCAGGATCATAAATCCTCAGAGGCCATGAAAATGTAATTGCTAGAGTAGTAATAACTTTTTTATAAGTTTAAACAGACTTTTATTAATTGTTTGTGGTTTATAGTCTGAAAAATCAGAAAATATATTTAATACATGTGGTAATGACTTACACCTAATGGGTAATATTAGGACACTTCTATTTTCTTTAAATTTGCTTCTGTGGAAATGCATTATATATCTCATTGTGCGACAAAATAAAGGTTTTTTGAAAGTGTTTTCCAGTAATATATAATTATATTATTTATATAAACAAGTCATCACAGTCACAATCACAGAGATTGGTTGAGATTGGAAGTGACCACTGAAGGTCATTTTGTTCAATCCTCCTGTTCAAGCAGGAACACCCTGAGCCAGTTTCACGGAACCATGGACAGATGGCTTTTGAATCTCCCCAAGGATGGAGACTCTATAACCCYCATTAYTAATCYGTGGCAGTGCTYAGTCACCCTCAYAGTAATAAAGTATTTCCTGCTGTTCAGACAGCAGCATCTGTGTTTCCCTTTGTGCCTATTGCCTCTGGTTCTGTCACTGAGTACTATTGAAAAGAGCCTTTCAACATCTTCTGTACACCCTCCCCTCAGGTATTTATATACATTGGTAAGATCCCTCTCTGAGCCTTTCTTCTTCATGCTGAAGAGTTTCAGCTTCCTCAGCCTTTCCTCACAGAAAAAATGCTCCAGTCTCTTAATCATCTTAGTGTCTTTACTGTCCTCTTGGAGTAAAGTCCTCAGTGTGTCCATGTCTCTCTTACTGGAGAGACATGATACCATCCTACAGGTATAGCCTCAGTACTAATGCTGAGGGAAAGCATCATGTTCCTTGACCTGCTGACAAAACACCTCATGATGCAGACCAGGTATATGCCTTCTATGAACAAAGGCACACTGCTGTCTTATATTCAACTTAATGTCCACCAAGGTTCCTCCCTGATCAGCCCACAGCATCCACTGATGCATGGTTATTCTCCACAAGAGCAGCATTTGGTACTTCCCCCTGTTGAACTTCATGAGGCTCATGTCAGCCCATTTCTCAAGCCTCTGTTGGACCCTCTGGGTGGCAGCACAGTTCTGTATCAGCCACTKCTCCCATCCTTGTGTCTYYTRCAAACTTTACACTTTGCMCCATCGGTSAGATCASTAATGAAGATGTTAAAAMGGACTGGATCCTCTACTGGCTCTTGGAGTACACCACAGGTTACTCCTGTAAAGTTGACTCCATGAAAAACGTCTTCCTTTGGGTTTGGCCACTCATCCAGTATTCAGTTCACCTCACTGTCTACTCATCCAGACTATACTTCATCAGCTTTTTCATGAGAATCTTCTGGAAGATCACATGGAAAGCTTTGCTAATGTCAAGGTAGACAATACACACTGCTCACCCCTCATCTACAAGCCAGTCATTTCACTTTGGAAGTATATCAAGTTGGTCAAGTATAACTAACCCTTGCTGAACCATGCTGATTAATCCAGATAATTTTCTTGTTATTCATGATTTCTAGGATTAACAGCTCCATCACCTTAATAAGGATCAAGGCAACAGGGAGTTGCTTGCAGTTTTCCAGGACTTAATTTTTGCCCTTCTTGAAAAGTGGTATTTGCTTTCTTGCATTCTTTGGGTGCTTCTGATAATCAATATGATCTGTTAGTGTTAAATGACAGAGACTTTGCAATGACATCTGCCAGCTCTCACAGAATTACACATTCAAAGAATGGCAACAAAACTGGTGAAGGGTCTGGAGCACAAGTCATTTGAGGAGCGGCTGAGGGAGCTGGGATTGTTAAACTGGAGAAAAGAAGAAAGAGGGGGAATCTTATTACCCTCTTCAGCTACCTGAAAAGAGGTTGTAGCAAGGTGGGGGTCAGTATCTTTTACCAAATTACAAGTGACAGGATGAGAGGAAGTGGCTTCAAGTTATGCCAGGATTTAGAATAAATATCAGAAAAAAAAAGTCTTCACTTAATGAGTGGCCATGCATTGGAATAGGTTGCCCAAGGCAGTGGAAATTACCACCCCTGGAACTGTTCTTAAGATATGTGGATGGGGCACATGGGAATATGGTTGAGCAGTGAACATGGTGGTGCTATCTTAACGTTTGGACAGAGTGACCTTAGAGGGTTTTTTCAGCTTTAATGACAATAAAATTCTACTATTTGTGGATGTATCTATGATACAATGATTTGTGGATGCATCCCAAGAGGGCCCATGGACATACATCCAGCTTGCCAAAATATTTCCAGACATGTCTCGTCCATCAAAGGTGTGTCTTTATTTGTTTCAGATTTTTCTCTGGTCTCCAGGATGGTGTATTTTTTGAAGGACAATCTCACCAATACAAGGCAATATTTATGACCTCAAAATTTTCCATGTCCAGTCTCATTAAGAATGGGACTACATTTTCCTTTCTCTTCCCTTTGTCGCTTACATACTCATAGAAACACTTTTTGATGTCTTTCAAATTTCTTGACATATTCAACTTGACCTTTGACCATCCTAAACTTATTGTTGCATGCTCAGATAGAGTCTCTCYATTTCCTGCTGGGTTACCTGTCCTTGCTTCCACCCTCTGYYAGTACACTTCTCTTTTTTTGGCTGAATTTGGCCTGGAGTTCCTTGATCATCCATACAGGCCTCCTGGTGTTTTTTGTCTGCTYTTTGAGACCACTAGCTCTTGAGCTTGGAAGTTGTCATAGATTTTCTTAGATCCTTCCCATGAGGGTTTTATCCCACAGGACTCTTCCAAATAGATTTTATACTACACAGTATTTTCCCTGCAGAAAATATCAGTGGCTGAAGTTCCCCATGAAGTCCAGCAAAGTACAAAATAATGCTTGAAGTTTAGGCAGCAAGATGGAAACACATTGTGTTAGATTTTACACAGGGGAGCCAAGTACTGTTTTTTTTCATTTCTATTCAGACATRCACTTCTGCTGTCATAATGGAATTYAAGTCACTTCAAGGACARTTCTCTGTTTTCTTGCACATTTATTAATAAATGATCATGAACAGGAAGTAGCATCTTTTATTAAATGTGTAAGCAAATGATCAAGAGATTATATAACCAACTAAAATTGAGGAAAACAAATCTGCAAGTGTATATAACATAYGTAAATGTGTAAATGAATGTATGTAAATTAAATATGTAAATTAAWATAAACATATTTGAAATTAAAAATGCTTAAATGCTAAAAGTATATGTAGCAGAATGTATAAGGAAAAAATAGCAGTGAAGTTATAATTGCTTAATATTTCAGAGGTTTATCTGGAACTTAAAAATCTAGTACTACACACACCCTTTGGACTGGAGCAAAAGACCTCACCAGCTTGGAAGAAGAAGCTGTAAGTTAATATTTAGTTACTGAAAATGACACTGTGCATACTTTGCTATTTTTTTTGCTTTTGTTAATGATACCACAGATTGTCAATAGAGAAGCATTTGGAGCATTAATTGCTTGTTCTTGATGATATAGACTAAAGGCTGAAGATGCAGCACTTTGGTATTATTGTATTCAAAACTATTTTCTGTCTCCCACATGTAGTCTGAATATTACTATTATTCACAAAAACCAGAAATTAGTACAAAAGAAAATGGTGTGAAGTTTTGTAGGATTTGTGTAATGCATTGGAGAAATCTACAGCCCATCTCTTCCTAGAAAAGACATCTAGGACAGAGAGATGYCCTATCTCCCTCCAGTGTATAGAAGGGCAGTCTGAACACCTCGCTCAAACGTAGCTGATTATGTTCTATACATGGAGACAGATGATACTGCTGATCTCATTCCTCCTCAAGCTTACATTTTCATGTCCTGTACAAAAACRTTTGTTCTTATCAGCCTGTATATGACTGAAATCATAACATGTAAGACTGCATAACTGTGAAATGAAAATAATACAATTGAAATTGTGTTTTGGGACTTCATAGATTTTTTTCCCAACAGAATCAAAGCTAATACTCAGAACTGTACATTTAGCAGAGGGAAGGTCASCTGGGGAACTGTTAGGAGAGACAACCTAAGAATTTCAATGCTGATTAAGTTAAAACTACTGTGAATCATTCAATTGCAAATGCATCCATATTTATATATAATTGCAATTAAACAGTCACATAAGCATTGCTTGCAAAGAGTGGGATAGCTACATCTGTAATACAAGGCACATCATAAGAACAAAACTTACCTTTGAACCCAGCGGTACAATGACAGGAAAAGTGGCCATTTAAATCCACACAAGTAGCTCCATTTTTGCAAGGTGAACTTGAACATTCATTAATTTCAACTTCACAGAAGGGTCCTTCATATCCAGACACGCAGTAGCAGCTGTAATTATGCAAATGGTCCTGGCAGATTCCATATTGAGAGCACTGGTTTCCAATGCAGTTGTCTATATCAAGTTCACAAAATGTGCCAGTGTAACCAAGGGGACATATGCACCTGTTATTGAAATGAGAGGAGAGGAGGTGGGAAAAGAATCCAACTAAATTGCTAGTCTGGAATATGTAGGTCAATCATCACTAATAATGTTAACATAACTCTCCCTTTAAATTACCCACMAAAGAATCACAATTTTTTTTCAATCTTTTCTTTACCTTTAATTAGTCACTAAGTAACTTCATATCACATGCGCTGCTAACAATAATTAAATTAAAATCTTAGCTATTTACATAGGACAAACTAGGAGCTATATTAATATTAAGCTKAAAATGAAAATATTGAAAGAGAAAACTCTTATGAGTATTATGCATTTTGAAGGGTTTTTTTCGGAAAAAATGGTTACCTGTTACAGTATCACTAGGAAGAAACAATATTRCAACTTGTTTGGCTATAAAATGAGMKTAAAAATGCTTTATCATTAGCAAMAMAAGCTACAATTTTGTTACCAAAAGAGGAAGGAATTTATGGAATTCTATGGATAKTGTTTAGTATGTTTTATAGAAATTKTTCAGAGYATTAKTTTCCAAAATTTAGACAGACATCTTAAATTGTATAAGGCTGGAGATGACTTTTCATATTACCCTTTCTACCTTTTTGTTTTCTTTTGCTGAGTGAATGAAAAYATATCTGGATTATCTCATAGTTGACCCACATTTAATAAAATTAGAAAATCCCTTGTACTTAGCAATATATTCTTTGATTGCCAAGAATCAAACAATTGCTTAATCTCTCCTTATAATGTCCAGACGTGTTCTCACACAGGAGGTAATTTTACAATAATACATATTCTTGACCCATAGTGATGCTCTCCAGAAGATGGAAAGAACTAATAAGGTAAAGAAACCTTGATTATAGTAATTTTCTCTATTGATCCATCTGGCAGAAAGAGTATTTTTCYCTTTATTTTTAACAGAAGTGAATGCTCATGTGGCTTTTTGCTTCTGTTCTTGCTTACTGTGCCCGCATGCTTTAGTTTAGACATATGGAAACTAAATCAAGAGCTTGGAGTGCCTTGGAGTACAGCTAATGGACACCAACTGCAAATGGGCTTTTAGTCCATGGACCAAAATAGAGCTTGCTTGAAGTAAGCCCTCCATATCTCACTTAATGTGGTTGTGGGCTCTTCATCACCACCATTTTTGTTCTACAGATCCATTGCTACTGCAGTAATGACTCAAGTATATACAGCTGTTGTATTCTCTCTTCCAGCCTCAGTCACTCCTTAGCAAACAAGAAATCTTTGCCTTCCCTTGAGAGCTTCAGCTGATCCTGTTTCTGTTTCTTTTAAAGGAATGGAGTACACTAAAATAATATCATAGAGTTACTTTACGTGCTGGTTTTGGATGGGTTAGAGTTAATCTTCACAGTGGCTGGTTTTTGTATTCTTCTGGTTTTAATCCACTGTTTTGKATTTATGCTGGAAAGAGCATTGATACTATAGAGATGTTTTTATTATTGCTGGGCAGGGCTTACACAGGTCCAAAGCYTTTTCTKYTTTTCGTGCTGCCAGCCTGGTGAGGAAGTTGGSGCTGCATGGGAGGKTGGGAGGAGATACAGCCAGGKCAGGTGACCCAACTGACCTAAGGGATATTCCATATTGCATGACATCATGCTCAGTATATAAAGTGTGTGGAAGGAGGAAAAAGTGAGGGACATTTTGATTCATGGCATTTGTCTTYCYAAGTACCTGTTATGTGTGATGGGGCCCTGCTCTCCTGGAGATGGCTGAACACCTGCAYAGYGATGGGAAGCAGTGAATTCATTCCTTGTTTTGCTTTGCTTGTGTGCATGGYTTTTGTGTTTCCTATTAAACTGTCTTTATCTCAACTCATGAGTTTTCTAAGTTTTACCCTTCCAATTCTCTTCCCCATCCTGCTTGTGCGGKAGTGAATGACTGCATTGGGCTTGGCTGCAGGTGATGTTAGACAATTGCATGTATAGCTAAATATCTATTTTGGCTTGCATAAAATTTCATTATGCTTAAACATTAAAAACAGGTGTGCTTTTAGTTACCTTTAGTTGCACATTTTTTGAATCTACTTACAATAATATGGTAAACAACCAGTCAGATTAATCTTTCTCATGCAGTTAATCACTTAATTTTTTTTTTGGTTTTGGTTTTGGTTTTTTTTTTTAGTGTGTGCACTGTAAAAATGCAACTACTCAATAATTCTTTGAAAATGGGGCTATTATTATCAGCATTGAATGGAAAATTTAACTTAAATCTCTTCTTAACAAGAATGGGAGGATGACGAATTTTATGTCATTTCCGTACTATACTAGTTGTATAGCTTATCTTCAGAGACCACAGAAAAGCTACACAGAAAAAAATGTGATATAAAATCTTCTAGTTTCAGTTTCATCCTTCTGATTTCATACCATAAACAATGATGTCATGAATATCTTATTTTTCAATTCTTTGGTGTCTGAAGAAATCAAAAACAGATAAGAATGAAATGCACTTTGTTTTTCCTGGTGAAATTATACCTGGATGTCTTTTAATCTAGTCTGAATCATCTCTTTAAATAGCACAATTAAGTGTGGTGTATTATTATTATTATTATTATTATTATTATTATTATTATTATTATTATTATTATTTTGTATTTTTATTGTATTTCAATTTTTTATCATTATGTTAAGCAGTACTAAAATACTGAGCATGATATCAAAAGCTTTGAGGCATGGATTGATTTTCAGTCTTATTTGCTTTGAAGCATAAATATTTCTCTACAATAAATTTAAAAAAATCTGTACAGATATATACAATACAAGAATTTCCATTTTTAAGCATCTTTCTAGCTCAGGGAACTTGTATTTTGCCCTTATCAGAGGGATGACCTAGCTGCGTACTGGCATCTCAGCACAGAGGCTCAGCCTCTCCATGGCCTGTCTGGGTGTCACTCCCTGTGCTGGAGYCAGTAACTGCTGCCTCTCCTGCTCCAGCTTCAGCTCTGGGTTGGCCCATTTGGTGTGTTTGTGAGAGATCTCCCAGTAGAGACCAGGAGATGCTAATGACACCTCCCCAGCTTGTTTCTTAAGGAGGACTAAAAGGTCAACCTTACAAAATGAAGGAACAGTGAAAGCAGAACATGGCACCAGAGAACAGCATATGAAAAAACTTTGTGTTATTAATGGGACTAACAATGCTTTCTTAACTTCATGTTTGCCCTCTTTCATCCACAGCAAGGTTTTGAGGGTAAGAGGTACTAAGAGAAAACATATACCTCAATGCTTTTGCTACAGACATCAATTTTAGTAGTGAGTAGCAAACACAAGTCATTTGAGGATTACTTTGCTCCCACACATATCATGCAGATGATTGCATGTTACTATTCCAGAGCCTAAACATAGGCATGATAATTGGATATGCTTGTGAAATAAATGTTAAATGAAGATGCAAAGACAGGTACGGAATTTAGTCAAAGAAGGAATGTGTTGGTTAAATGTAAATGAATAGATGCRATGTGTTGTTACCAACATTTTATCACTAATGATCTCAAACAGCAGATGTGAGGGTAAGTCAGTTGGTGGTGCTCAGTTCAGGCAGGGTAGCTGTCAAGCTGTCACCATAAGCTGCCTGCACTAAAGATGTAGTGCGACTTGTGCTATTGAGTAAGTAACCRTGGACATCAAATGAATGTTTAAAATGACTGCAAAAAGACAAAGACCAGACTGAAGATGTGTGTATGCTAACCTGTGCTAGGAGATGACCTGGCTATTTTCTATATTGAAAGAGGCATATAAGAGCAGTGATGACTGGAATTAGCAAAGACTTGCCAGAATCCCTCTACTTTGTTTTCTTAATATTTATCATTCTTATTTATAGATACTTATATGTTCATTAGTATTAGTCCAAGCATMTTAGCTGCAATTATTCAGTATTAATTATGCCTTTTTGCCATTGAAATGTGAACTGATCACATATGTGGTTAAAAAGGTTATTTAGTTTCACTGTGGCTTTTTATATTGATCTCTATTCTCTGCAGAAAAGCTGTTGTATAACTTATTGCAGATGTATTCCCTAAGAAATTGCGATATATATTCACCGATCTTCTGGAGTTGTAGAAAAGTGAGGAAAAGTATTTCTCCTCTTTCTCTAGTGGAAGAAGCCTATTATTGCTGCAGAAAGCAGTGTATATCACAGTACTAACTTTATATGGCACTGTCAACTAGGTCCTGAAGACAAACTGCATATATAGTATAGGACAAATAAAACTGTAAAAAGAAAATTAGATATAAAAGTAATCTAATCAAACAGCTCAATCTACCCAGCTGGAAGAAAATTGAAAAGGTCAAGGATGAATAAAATAATAAAAGCTTTAATTTTTTTGATACTCAGAAATTCTCTAAATTATGTTTATTTTTCACAATCTTGCTGGCATCATACAAAGAAGTGCTTCATATTCAAAATCATTTTACTCTATAATGTGTCCTTTTGTACTGTCTTTTGTACTGAGATTAATTAATTGAATTTATGCACTGAAATTTGTATACTGAAGAATGCATTGGCAATTCAAGTTTTACCATACACCAAACCTAATTTCTTAATGAGACATTTCCCTCCATAAAAACTAATGAAAACTAATGAAATCAGAGCTACAGCTATTGACTAAAATATATTTTAGAAACATAATAATTCATCATGACCTTTTAAACAGTGGTAAATCCTACAGTACAGCTTCTTCAAAAGTCTTAATCTAACAGTTCTCAGTCCTTTCTGCTGKGTTTTCCTGGTACTGTGATAAATGTAGGACTTCACCTGAACACACTGGACTGAAGAAATGAAAAACAGGGTAATGGAAACGACACAGAGTTTTAAACTGTGTCCTTTCACTCTGTTGTTCCTTTCCACTGAATAGACAATAGTAAAATATCCACKGTCTTACTGTCTTATTTCAGTTAGTATCTTGGTCGTACACAATGCAATATTGGCAAGAAAAAAATTTACAAGGGTGACAAAAACAGAGTAMTAAATTTCTCCTTGGATTCCAAAACAGGAGGTTATACTCCTTGAAGTATACTCTTTCACTATAATTATTCATTAAATGCTTCTCAATGAGCCTTGTCAAATCAGTTCTCTCTCTTCTCCTACACAGAACATAATCAAACAATACAGGAACTTTAGAAGGAAAAAATTATTTTCTTTTTAATGTGGAAACATTGTCTATTTATTGAGGTAATGAATCTTATCTGTCGTTTTTTATATAACCAAAGGTCAAGATATTCTTTTGACATGTGGATGCAATTAGTCTATTGCATGGTATCTGCCAGATTCATATTGACAATTACACCATCCACCCAGTGGCAAGAGCAGTAATTATTTAAAGTTATAATTTTAAAATCAAACTGACTTGCTTCATGATACTGCAAACAGCACAGACTCAGCTGGAAGTGCAACAATTAATTTAAATTAATCTCGGGTTTTGTTTCACTGTGATTGGGGCCACTTTAGTTGTAAGAAAAGGYTCACTAAACCAAAGGATTAAAACTCTTAAGACTTCTTGCTGTAATTATGAGGCTCTTAGTATGCAGCCTTGCTGAGAATTTCACTATATAAAACTCCCTCTCCCTCACTGAGAGCAATTCCCCAATCTGAACTCAAGGGAAATTCTTTGCAGATATATATATAAATATACCTCTATGTGACACTAAATCTGGAACAGTRACTTCAAAATAGGAAAGAAAAAGAACATGCCATGGGAAGGAGACAAAAAGTTAGACACATTTCATTCAGTTGACAGCTTATTTCCCATCTGGAAAAAAAAAATGATGGCATACAAAACATGAGATTTTAAAAGAGGGGGATGATCTTGAATCAAAGCTGGATATTTTCTGTGATCTCCTTGYGCTAGCATTGCTATATCACGCTACCACTAGAAATATGCATTATGACCAAAATTCAATAATTTAAAATTTAAGATTTCTTAACTAGGAGAAAGGTCTAGAGTTGTATGATAATTTTGTGTAAATAAAATTTAATATATATAATATAAATATATAATATACATCTATATACATTATATTTATATATTATCTTCTGCATTCATTAAAAGAGGTTTTGATTGTCTGTAATAATTTAAAAAAYTGATCTCTGTAGGGTTCTTAATGACACTTATACATTTGATTCTCCATATMTTCTCCTGACAGTTTTCTTATGTCTTCCTGAAACTACTTTGCATCAAATATAGGTCTTGATAAATTCCCTAATAAAAAAATTAYAATCATTTTAGGACAGAAATGCAATTACAAGTCTTTAGAAAAGGTAGGTGCATGTCTATTCAACATTTCCTCTTGTATTCTTTTGTTTTTAATCGTGTATTGGGAAGGGGAAATTTTTTTTGTTCACCTTGCTAACAGTAACTTGAGAAACATCATTATTTTTAAAGCAGGCATAGTTTAATTATTTTAAACAATGCTTCACTGTGATTGAGAAATAACCATGCTCTTTCAAAAGAACRGGTATTATAGAGTAAACATGCTGCACTTTGTCTTGACAATATGACCAGTTGTGTTCTTTTGAGGTCARGTTCTCTGCTAACAAAACAGACCATCTGAGATTCAGATTTGAATGGTATGTTTTCCTGTTCCTTAGATAAACTGACTGATCTGCCAATTTAGTTTGTCTTTCAGAGACTGAAAAAGTAAGAATTAAGTGGTTTTTGTCAGAAGACTGAGTCTGGATTAGCAAGTTAAAATCAAAAGTTCTGTGTTTCTAGGTATCTTCAGAACTACTAATTTCTCAGTAAATGCTAGTGGATTTTGTAATGTAAATGTAACTTTGTACTTCTATCAGAATTATTTTCCTGATAAAGAAAGGGAAGTCACGGATTTAACAGTTAAATAAAGTGCCAAAATATGGTGCAGTAATTTGATCCAAGAGTTGATCTAGAGTGGAAAAAAGGAAGGATGTTTACTTTGTAAGGATTCTTTGACAAAATCTGCTTTAGCTCTGGTATACTGAGAATCAATCACTTTTTTCCATTTGTATGCCTATTTGGTGATTTCAGTTATTTTTAAAGAAGATACTTTAAAAACAGAAGTGAAGTTGAAGAAATCTTTAATTACTTCTATTTTTATTTTGTGCACTATTGCAATCTTTTCTAAATAGAAACACTAGAGCATACTAAATACAGTGCTTMTAAGTAGGACACGACACAATATAGAATAATGTCTTTCAAAATACTTTTACAGATATTAAGGAGAAGTTTTATTTATTCTGGATTTTGTAGAGGAAAAATAAATAATTCATGTCTGATAAGAAAGCCAAATTCTCTTTATTGAAGAAAACCTTTCCCATTTATTTTTTTGCAATATTTCATAAAATCTCATTTTAAAATATCTACAGTATGTTACAGCTCACTACTAAAGAGCACACATATTTAATGTTTTTTTCAATATCTGAAGTTATAATAAATTATTATTCACATTTTAATAAGACACTCTATGATAGAGTCCAGGCTCAAAAAATGTTTGTCATTTAATAAAATAGRTTGTTTATTTATGTAAGATTCTGCATAGTTGGTTTAATTTCTTTGACCAGCAAAGAGGAATATTTGTGATTCCCTCTTGCAACACTTCAGACTACACAGTTTTACTAAATATACATCCTTATTGAAAATTAGTATTCCATGGCATTTTTAAATATGAAAATTATATTACTGCATTAAAAGCAMACTTAGTAATTTTTTYTGAAAGTCAAAATATCTTYATGTGGCATAAAACACTTTATGAAATCCTGTACAGAAAGCAACCTGTTAGTACCTGTATTTATTAATTCCATCTTCACATGTGGCTCCATGTTGGCACTGGTTTATCTCACAGTCATTAATATTCTCAAGGCATGTGTTTCCAGTCCATCCAAGAGCACAGACACAGTGAGATCTCTGATTTTCTTCATCRTAGAAGCAGCTACCTCCATTTGCACATACCTGAAGGTGAGAATTACAAATATGCTGTACTGGGTTTGCGTGGTCRGGTTCAGGTAGTCGGGGGTGCTGTAGAGATGGTTTCTCTGAGAAGCTGCCAGAAGCTTCTCCCAAGCCTGACAGATGCCAGCCAGCTCCAGGATCAACACATTGCTGGCTAAGGTCAAGCTCATCAGTGATGATGGYAGAGCCTTAGGGTAACAGTTATGAAGAAGGAAAAAGCTCTTTTCACTGAAGTAATTGCAGAGAAGAGCAGAGTGAGAATATGTGMGAGGAACAGCTCTGCAGACACCAAGGTCAGTGCAGAGGGAGGGGCAGGAGGTGCTCCAGCTCCCAGAGCTGAGATTCCCCTGCAGCCCGTGGTGCAGCCCATGGTAAGGCAGCTGTGCCCCTGCAGCCCATGGAGGGCCAGGGGATGCAGAGATCCACCTGCAGCCCATGGAGGGTCATGGGGATTCACCTGCAGCCCTTGGAGGGTCATGGGGATTCACCTGCAGCCCTTGGAGGCGATCCATGCCACAGCATGGTGATCCTGTGGGAGACCCATGCTGGACCAGCCTGTTCTTGAAGGACTGCATCCTGTGGGAGAGACCCACACTGTAACAGATCAGGAAGAACTATAGCCCTTGTGAAGGGCTCACACTGGAAAAGTTTGTGGAGGACTGTCTSTCTTGGGAAGGAACCTACCATGGAGCAGGGGAAGGACTCTCTCCCTGAGGAGGAAGCAGTGGCAAAAACAACCTGTAATGAACTGACCCTAACTCCCATTCCTCATATTCCTGCACTGCTGTAGGGAAGAGGAGGTAGAAAATTGGGAACAAAATTAATCTTGGGAAGGAGGGATGGAATGGGGGGCAAGGTGCTTTTAAGATTTGYTTTACTTCTAATTTCCTGCTCTGRTTTTGTTAGCAATAAATTCAACTAATTTCCCTAAGTGAAATATGTTTTGCCTGTGATAGTAATCATTAAGTGATCTTTCCCTGCCCTTATCTCAACTCATAATCATTTTTCTATCCCCTGTCCAGTTACAGAGGGCACTGATGGAGTGGTTTCAATGGGCACCTGGCATCTTGCCTGGGTGAAACCACCCTGCACATGAAGAGATTTTTTTTCTTTACAGGTTGGATTTTTTCCCCAAGAGTTTAATGGAATAAGCCATTGGTAATAAATATGGTTATTTAATATTTTATATTGTAATATTTTAAAAGATACATCACCAAGAACCTAAAATACTGAATGTTATTAAATCATATAKGAGTTTGTTATTTAGTTGGTAAAAGGCATTTATGTTTTAATTTAACAGTACCATTTTAACAACTGCCCTTAAAATGTGCTTGTTTTAGGAGGACCAATAGTGAACTAGACTATTTTTCCATTGAAAGAGTAGAGCAACTGTTCTTATGTTGTATAATTTAGCTTAATATGGCTATCAGAAAAGCCTTTTTGTGTTTTYTTKYTTTAATTTTAATTACTATGCTGATTCAATCTATCCTTGAATCTTTTAAACATTTATAAATTATATCTATGATGTGGGAAAATCAGAAGCTGCTTTATTTTCAATTTGCAGATATTGAAAGATTGGTAAATTAGGACTGGAACAGCYATTTTTCTTTTTGTTTTTAATTGCTAGTATTACTTACTAAACCAGTATTTCTGGTATTCTTCAAAGTTAAAAGTCTGAATTAATGCTCCTTTYCTCATTTTACTTTTAGGTTCCATTTTCATTTCCATGAAAATTTTGCCAGTATGAAGACAGATAACTACATATTCATTTCAAAGCAATTAAGACCCCTYCTTCTAATCAATTGGTTTTTAAAGAAAATGGTGTCTAGAAGATGAGTTAATGCATTAGTACTTCAGTTTGATTGAGTCTGAATCTCTTTATAATGTCATTAAGATTTGTAATAATAACAGTCCTTGGCAGAAATATTCTAATATTCATTTGTCTTTGATTAAGTTTTAAATTGACCTTAAAATGAAGAGATTTTTGTTATGTTATGTTCTCTGTACTGAATTTGAGACTTACCTTGGGATRCTTAAGCAATATAACAACAACTTGAAGAAAAATGCAGTTCAATATAAATGCAAAAAASCCCTTCTGTGTGTATGGTATAGGGATTGTTATCTTCCTTTTCTATTATTTTTATGTGYTTTCTTAACTTTTGTATTTATAGGGTTTTGCTGGATTTTGTCCTGACGCTTACTATTTTCTCAAAGCTCAAATAGGTCAAATAAGTTTATACTTAAGAAAACCATCCAGAAAACCATAGGAGATTAAGACAAATATTTCAATATTGCCGCAGTGTTATGTTTAATTTATTCTTATGTCGTTTTGACATTTTATACAGTGAAGGAAGCTGCTACCTTTTAAGATGTTAGTATAATCTAAAGATTTAAATTGAAATGAAAGCTATGGAATGTATTCAAATACAAATCTTATGTTTCAACAGACCATAAACAGGTCTATTCTCATCACTATGACCATCATACTTTAACACAAATCTGCCTTTTTATGTAGTTGTGATAAAATGTAAAAAATTCCTTTCTTCCAAAATCAACCTGGAGATTTTATTTCAGCTAGGGAAGATAATTAGTCCTTAGAGAATTTYATTCTTCTCTTATCTTTCCTTTGCAGGAATCGAGGGGTATARCCCTACTATATGTCTGTTTCATTCCTAAATATCATGTGTTGTCAAATGGCCAAGATAAGGCAGCAGTCATTAYCTCCAACTCTGCAGTTTGAATGACATTGCATTTTACATATGTAACAAACCACACACATATGTATATTTTCCCCCAAGCATATAATTTTACTGCAGTCTTCAGGTTTTCTTACTGCAAAGTCAATTGTATTWGAGTATTCAAATTTTTCCAGAAGTGCAGTTTTATTTAATCTGCCTATATTCTTTCCTAGACTGGTGGTACAGTAAACAAGTGGATAAAATGTTTATCTTAAAAATAATGAAAACAGACATTRCCTTACTTTTACTGATGAGGAAACTGTAAAAATGCACAGCATGTAAGGACCAGAACAAACACGGAAGGGGTAGCTCCTCTAAACACTAAATATATATTGAGCATGTAGATATTTCCATTGAAATGTTGGAGCTATGGTCTTGACTGCAAGTGCAATATGGGATCTTGGTTCATAAATAWAGAAAACTATTGGAGTAGAGTTCAATAAACTTCAGTATTACAAAGCTTTAGATAGACACTGAGAAGAGTTTTCAGATATGGTTAAGTTCTGAACTCATATGGGAATTATTTTTGAGAAACCAAGTTGATGTCTATTCACATCTTAAAATTTAAAAGATAATGAAAAAATAATTGAAAAGTACTTTTTAATTCCTATGTTTCCTTTTAAAAAAACAATAACCATTGGTCAACATGTTGCAGTTCCCATGGTTTATGGTTACACTTTCAAATTTTTCATACTAAGAGCTAAAAGAAACAATAATTTTTTAAGCTTACTGACAGAATTTTGAAAAAGAGCTGTTTTAAGGGAAGCAATAAAATTCTTAAGTAAGATGTAGCTGTAGCCACTAAAAAGTAATCACACATTGAATCATAGAACTAGGCTGGAAAAGAGCTTCAAGATCATTGAGTCCAACCCTTGGTCAAACACCACCATTTCAGCTAATCCGTAACATTGTCTCATATCCAGTTGTTTCCTGAACACCTCCAGGGATGCTGGCTCCACCATCCTCCCTGGGCAATCTATTCCAAGATTTAACAGCCTTTTCTGTGAAGAAATTCTTCCTGATATCCAACCTTAACCACCTCAGTCACAGCTTGAAGCTATGTCCTCTTATCCTGTCACTGGCTGCCTGGGAGAAGACATTGACTCCCACCTGACTACAACCTCCTTTCCTGTAGTTGTAGAGAGTGAGRAGGTCTCCCATGAGACTCCTTCTCCAACCTAAACAACCCCAACTCCCTCAGCTACCCCTCATAAGACTTGCTTTCCAGACCCCTCACCAGCCAGTTGCCTCTTTCTGGACACACTCCAAATACCTCAATATCTTTCGTGAAGTGAGGGGCCCAGAACGTCTCAGAATGCCTCCTAATTTGWGATTGTTTGGGTCACAGGTGGACTCTCAAGGTATGAAAACTATTCAGGGATGCGGTACCTCCATCACTGTAGGTTTKCAAAATGTGATTTATAATCTAAGCAAGGCTTAGTTTTGCATGAAAGTTTGGACTGGATGGTCTTATGAGATCCCTTCCAATCTGGGCTGTTCTATRGTTTGGTGATTCTGTTACTCAGGCCTATCATGTTGCCCTACAATTATTTGTTMTTATGAATGATCTTATCAATTCTCTATGAGCTCCTGTTAATAAAAATATTAATATTTTTAGCATATATTGAATATTAAAATAGAAAAATATCTATCTTTGCTTGTTCCTTTTCATGTCTATCTGAGCACGTTACAGAAAAAAAGACATTATAACACAAAGTGGCTAAATTTGGTCCTGTTGGAAGTCASTAATTTAAAGATGAAAGAATTTTGATTTATTTAGGGTTCCTTCATAACTCTTGGTTCAGAGTTATGATAGGCATTATCCTAGTAACAAAGTCAAGATTAGAATTTGAAGTTTAAAGGAAGATATCTTGTATTCATTTTTTTCACCTCTTTTTTTATTTTTTTTTAATAGCTGTTTGGAAAAAAAAGTAAAAACAACTGTAGTTCACTAATTTTTGGGCTGGGAAAGAAAAAGAAAACAAACCCTGATGCAATAATATCATTACATATTTATACAGAAATAAAGGGGTCCCAATTAATTATATCTGATTTGTGTTAATGAAAAAAATATTACAAATAGTAGCATTCTTTTCAATCGATTTTGCTGAATATACAGAGGTAAAGCAGTTCAGCATAACTGGGGTACCATTGCAAATGTAAATGAAATGAAAGGATGCAAAAATATATACTTATTTTCCATCCACAACAAATAAATTAAGAATTAAATTAGGAATAGTGAAATGTATTGACTAATATTAGTCTTTAATTTCAGAAATGTACTAAAATATTTGTTCAAATACAGCCTTCCTTTCTTCCAATAAGGAAATTATATAATTTTAATGGCGTCTAAGATAAGAAAACAGGTAAAACTTAAGTATATAATGCCATAATTTTGTTTTCTATTTCTTTTCCTATTAGAAAAATCTACTAATTATTCACATTATGCCCAAATCAAGCATGTCATACAGTGACATATTGAGAAATACATTTATATATATAAAATTAATTTTTTTCCAATGTGACATTTATGTTAGTCTGTGAAATGTTGTTAAGAAATAATTAAATATGTCTGAGAGATTTTAAGCAAATATTACAGTAAAATGTTTTACTAGCTCCCATCAGCAKTCTTGGCACACCATCATTTCCCATACTAACTAGCCATAATGATAATTGCACCATTATGATGTTCTGCCATGTACAATATATTTGCACTCAATATGACACTTTAAATCATAAAAATGTTAAAATTTACCAGATGCTGAACAATTTAAGTACACACCTTTGAGCCAGTGARTTTTTCAGTGTTATATTTCATATTCACTGATAAATGTCTACCCATGGACTTCAAGGTGACATAAATATTGATTGTTCTTTGTAAATATGTTACCTACTATGCATAGTATATTTTTATGGTGCATATATTTCAATAAAATAATTTATAAAGCCTGTAAAACATTCATTATCATGTTTGTGTAGTTGTTTGGAAGGCTACATAGCATTATGTACAGAGCTTTTAAAATAACTATTATAAAAAAAAATTGACAGTATTGTAGTTTAACCCATACCAAAATGTCATAGTCCACCCTGATATTAATGAATCCTACCCAAATTTAACTAAAAGGTCATTAAAGGATAGTGAGAAGGATACAACAAATACATTTCTTCTARAAAACTTTGAAAATGCAAAAGTAGTATTCATTTACATGTGCTGTGAGCATTGAAGAGTAACTTGCAAGGTAAATTTAGATTTTTTTTCTAACAAGATTTTCATCTCCCRTTGAAGTGTAATTAGTCTTGGTTTTTTGTTGTTGAATGTGGTTTTTGTTTTTGTTTGTAATGGAAATGAAACTTTTGTATTCTTTCTGTTCATTGCTGTACCATCAGYCTTCTATCTGGTAACTCTTAAACATATCAAAGATTGTTAAAAGATTTTTTCCTTAAGTTCTTCAAGTTTCATAGTACAGCAGCAGCAAGTAGGGGGCAGAAGGAGACATCGGTGACTAAACCTATAAAGAGCAAGGAAGGCAGGGCTCAGACATTACATGGTTTGTTGGACAATGACCAGACTAGTCAGATCACACACTTTTACATGCATAAGTTATGCAGAAAAAAGGAGTATTAGCATGAGGATATATCAAGAATTAGTACTATGTTTAGGAAACCATCAGCTCACTACTATCAGAATAAGTAATTTGATTTCCCAAAAAACTCTGTGGGGAATATATCACTTTATCCTACCTCTGTGTTTCCAATACATGGTGATAAACATGTGTAATCAAATCCATGAGATTTATCCATACACAGTGCTCCTGGGGCACAGCTTATATTGTTGAACAGGCAGGCATCAATATCGAGTTCACATCTTTCACCTTCAAAACCTGCACCACAAAGAGAATGTTTAATCACAGTTCATTCAGAATATTGACATTATGTCCGTTCAGGGTGTTAGCAGTTAACACCACTCTACTAGAGTTATTTGGCAGTTTTATTTCCTGAACAAAGAGAAAAAGGGCTTTTCTTCATAAAAATGTTCACTGCATTCATTGAGATACATTGCTACTTTTATGTCACTATTTCTTAACATAAATATTTAGATGACTGACATTTTACTTATTTTGTTAGAAAATAGAATAAATTGCCAATGACTCACCTATAGGGCAAGTGCATTTAAAATTATGTTCATAGTCAATACATGTCCCTCCATTTTCACATGAATTGGAACCACAGTTGTCAATTTGCACCTCGCAGAATTCTCCTGAGGTAGGAAAAAAAGTCCTAAAAAGATTAGAAGTTTATATCATATTCTTAAGGGAACACCGTTAAGTCATATTTTAGTAATATTGATAGAATAACTTTCTTTAAATAAGATCTCTGGAATATTGGTTAAAGATTTTTCTGTATGTTTTCAGACTCTTTTTTGCTCCACTTATACATATTAAAAAAAGACCTCAGTGTTTTTAAAAAAAGGTCAAACAAAAAATACTTTTTCAGCATTTGAAACAACTTAGGATGCATCCAGAAGGGGATACAGAGCTGAAGAGAGTGGATTTTCTCTGGAAATAATTAACTGAAACTGAGGTAATACCTTTGTATGTTCTTCTTTTTCCTGTTGCATGAGTCAACMCTGATATCTACTCAAGACTTTTGAATCTGTTAAATACATATTTCATTATGCATTTTCTGAGCTCTGTTTTGGCTAGGAAAAGGCTAATCCACGTTTATCTGAGGAAGCCTTTAGTGTGATTCACTGAGCAACTTGCCCATTAAGCTGAAAACTGTTTTTAGCCCACCAGGAAAAAATAATTAAACTTGTAACTGTTCTAAAAAAATGTACTGAAGAGAAATAAATCTCTGGCAATGTGATATGAATCAACAAGGAAGACCACCAGATTCATCATTAGTCTTGAAAAACTAGAAGATTTGACAAAAGCAAAGCACTTTCACTTTCATCCCTAATCTTATTGATACTGAAAATAATTTAATGAATTCTGTACATACATTCTTGATTTTTTTCCTTGTTATTGATCTGCTTGGTTTTGTTTTCCTTGATTTTTTTTTTTTTTTTTAGTTTACTATTTTTATAGCAGGAATTCCAGGGAGGGGCAGCAGTTTCCACATTTAGAAAAGATAAAGAAAAGAGAAAAAAATCTTTACTGMTGAGAAAACYAGAWGAAGGTGCAAGTCTTTTGAGATATTTTGAARAGGAAAACTTAAGAAAATACAGCAAGTGTAAATTACTGATATTTTTACCACCTACTTGTTTGTAATCAGTGTTACTTTATGGCTTAAGCAGAAAACATAGAAGAGCTCTGCAGGAGAAAAGTGTTTGGGAGGAATATACAAGAAATGTCGATAATTTGTTAAATCAGACAATATGTCCTGTAAAATTTTGAGTCTACATTTAGTATTTTATTTGTAATTCTTCATATGTCAGAAAAAAAGGAAATTAATTTACTTCAAATAATGAAATTGTTTTAAAATTTCTAATCATCTTTCCTTTTTATCTCAAGCTAGAGGCAGCAGGAAAACACAAACTAATAGGATAAAATTTGGTAAGAAAATGGCTGTGTCTCTCCTTCAGTATTTTCTGCTAATTTCATTCACTTTCAATGTACTGAAATGGGGTGACAAATTAAGACCTAAAGACTGCTTGTTACGGACTTCTGTAAATGTAAACAAGAATATRCTGTGATTTGTTGGCCAAAAATCTCTATTTTGGGCCAACAGGGGCTGAACTACAAGTGTAATCTCATGTATTTACAGAGAGGTTGACCAGCATGCCTTTAAGGGTTTTTAATATTTATTTTATCATTTCACTTTTCAGGTAAAATTGCCCACTGATAACATCTATCAAATTTTTAACATCCAAGATAATATTTCACACTAATTTATAAAGTTTTACTGAGTGAAAAACATTCTTAAGTAATATGTAATAATAGAGAACACAGGAAAATAAGAAATTAGATACTTCTTGATATTTATTATTATAATATGTAATATTACATGGGGAACTATGGTCAGCCTGACCTTACATTTAAAAGACTCTCATTTGCTCTGTTCTTATTGACTCAAATGGTAACCCAAAGTATCTGCATTTCTGGGGAGATTTCATCATGATTAATACTTTTAGAAAGCCACTTTTTCTGTAATATTGGCCAGCGAAAAGGTATGCTAACACATAAATAGATATTTTCATTCCAAAAGCAACTGAATGTGCTGGGGTAGTTGTAGTTTCCTAGGAATTGTGGGGTTTAGTTTTTTTRTTTTTCTTAATGAGGTATGGAAGGCAAAATCAGGAGGAAAAAAAAGCTGGGAAAAAACTTCAACTCAGTATGTATTTTGGATCAAATTTTTTCATGTTTATTCAAGACGATGGAATTATCTTGTCCAGAAAACCCTTATGAATAAATATTAGTATAACCCAACAAGCTTTAAGAATTATTATGCCATAAATCTGAAATTCTTATAGTGGCTGCATCCTTTAAGCAAACTTTATGACTTTTCCCCACCACAAGGAGGTCAAGAAAACCTAGTAACTCAAAACGGTTATAAAATTTATTGGACTCYGAATACTGCTGAGAAATGCATAATTTATGGTATTAAAGTCTGATTAAGTGATAAATGGATATCAGGAGAAATCTCCACAGTAATCCACTTAGCTTTTAATGCCTAATTATCACTTCATAGTGAGTAAGGGCCGAGTAATTGAGAAATGCAGTACTTAGAGAGCTCGAACAAGATTTTTGTGCACAATTAAGCATGTTATTCTTCTATCAGGAATAAATTCAGCAGGCCCAAGGAACAAAGGAAAAAAAAAGTTACAACATTAGAAGGAACGGAAAAATTTTATTAAAGACTGCTGTTGTACTGTTTATTTTTGTAAATGACCTTATACATTATTTACCTAGGGATGTGTCCTTAAAAGTTAAATTGYTTAATTATTTTTCTTAATTTTATTTCAATACCAATATATTTAGAAGAAACTTTCTTGTCCTCCTTGATTCTTGCTCTTTTAATTTCCAGTTTAGCTTTAGCTTTTCTAACTCCACCCATACACACACACTTAATCTCTCTATGTTCCTTCTATGCAGCTTCCAACTTCCACTTTCTGTGTATCATGGGAGGAGACATCTAATTACATTAACATACTGAACCTGAAATAATACACCTTGCTTCTTATCTGTGTATTTGTTAGTTTAGATTCCAGGATTAGCTCAAACTATTGGGGTTTGTACCAGAGAAAGAAACAGATAAATTAGTGTACTTATGTCCATATTTGATAATAAATATACTAGTTTATTTAAATGAATAACCACAAATAGCCCAATCCAGGTAAAATTCACCTATGAATTCTAAAGAGACTAAAATATGACATTGCTAAAGCAACATCAGTAGAGTGAGGACTCTTTTAAATGGACTTTGGGACCAGWAGAAGGAAAGGTGGCAAATTCAATACAAATTCTAAAAGTAACCTGAGGGTTTTTTTCCCCATAGCCCTGTAGAAAAACACTGACTTTTCTAGCAATAAACCACAAGCTTTGCACTGAATTTGCAAGAACTGCGGGTCACCAGACTTTCCTGAAGTAAAGAATCCTAAAGTGATGCTTTACTTGGCCCAATTATGAAAATAGGGGTTTTTTTCTTCTGATTTGCTTTGTTTTTGTTTATCTTTGCATGGAATACCCATGGTTTTAAATAAACAGGAACAAGTAGAGGCTATAAGTAGAACTGCATTTATTAGTCTGTATAAAAATACAGGGCTGGTACCATAACAAGAGACCTTGAGAAGCAGAGACATAGGATGGGATGGGATGTGATGTGAGGAACACTGGTGATCTGAGATGGGAS
The DNA here is from genome assembly GCA_902810485.1 of Alauda arvensis. Taxonomy (NCBI): domain Eukaryota; kingdom Metazoa; phylum Chordata; class Aves; order Passeriformes; family Alaudidae; genus Alauda; species Alauda arvensis. The sequence continues at coordinate 2,071,174 of CADDXX010000089.1, read as the reverse complement.
ACCCCATAACAGTGGGAAATCACCAGTGCCCAAGTTAAAGAATGAAGACCTGTAGCTGGACAAAACTGGTCTGTAGTCTAACAAAAAGAGCAAAGAAATTTTATTTAGTATACTTTAGACCCACTATAAAATGTAAATTAAGATCCAAATTAAAATGTCAGTCCAATGAAAGAAATGTGTAAGTGGGCATACAGAAATGACCCCAAGTGGATCCTGGAGATGAAGAAACCACCGGTATGAAAGTCTTGTTCCTTCCAGTGAAGGACTATAGATTCTGCAACACTGCTCCCAACAGCAGTACTGTGAAACCATTGACCTTAAGATCTGGAGGAGGAGGGAAAAGGGTGAATATAGTACCATAAAAAGGGACAGAAACCAAAAATCACTCATTTKCTGYAGCAATTATATTTGCCTTGATAATKATTTAAATTTTAATACTTCAATTACATTATCAATACATTTTTGGCCTTAAATGCATATACAGTATGCTTCTACCCTGCACATAACAAAGATTTTTAACATAACAGAATCATCTAGATCCATATGTACCATCAAGTATGACTTTATCAAATAACTTCCTGAGGGTTCTGAAAAAGCATTTAACTCACAGTTGCATTCTATATTGCACAGTGTAGTAAAGCCAGCACTTCTAGTGTGTTTCATTTTTAATTGACCCAAAGATTTTTACCTATAAAACAAAATTTGCATTCCTTCAGACTTTGGCTGCATTTACAGCTGCTAGAGATATTTTTAGTTTTATGTGATCTGCTTTAGTCTATTTTTGTATTCTGCTCTGGTCTATTTTTGCAGTTCCACTYTCAATTTAATATTATATTTTTGGTTTTTTAAGAAACTATATAACAACCAGTGTGCTATTAAAGGGTATATAAAGATGATCTACAGTAAACATTTTTAATTAGCTACTTCATGTGGTAACAAGTTTATCAAGCAAAAACATTACATGAGCTAACACCTCTCTTCAGTGTACAAGTACTGGTTTGCATCATAATTATTTTTTAAATACTTTTTCTCCAAAGTAATTTTATGAAGCTACAACTCAAGACTTTTTTTTTTTTGTATRTTTTCTTGTTCCCTGACTTGAAGGAAGTTGTAATACCCAGTTAGATTTATTGCATATTTACACAAGTGCACATACTGAAATAATCACAAAACCATTGCTTTTCAACCTTTCAAGCCAAGAAGCTGGTAAGAACTTAAAAAAATATGCTCTTTGGCAGAGCATGGGCAGTTCAGGTTCACTCTCTGAAGTGTTGACTTTTACATCCATGCTATTACATTTTAGGTCACAAAAAATTCYACTTTTGTTGTATGATTTGTCTCATCCTGAATTCAGTTCAAAAAAGGTCATATGAGTGGAGCCCTCTAAAGCTCTCACTTCTTTCCWTGAATCCTAAAGAGATCACAGAGTGACAAGCCTGGTACAGACATTGTAAGCACTAAAACAATTACACGTTTTATTCCACTTCCTGGAACTTTACAYTTATTTATTTATTTATTTTCAAATACACTAAATCCACTTACAGCAATATCTATCGAAACCACTAAAAGTTCAAAGATAGCTTTCCATGGATTCTGAATATTTCCTTATTTTCCCTTGGAGTTGTGTAGAACTGTCCAATAAATGCATTCCTAGATAAATCTAGGTATAGTGGTAAGTCTTTGTGGTTTTCTAAGTAATGTAATTTCAGTGAATGAGAAAGAATTTTTAAAATAGCAGAAATGAAGAATTGATCTGACATTCACACATGTAAGTGTTAGTTCTCCCTGACAGTTGAACAATCAAGCTTAAATGTCTTGGTTTCAACATTACAAAAAACTCTTTTATAAACTAGTTAGCAAAAATATTCAAATGAGGATTTATCTAAGATTAATATATGTGGGTTTTCAGTCTTCTTAGAACAAAATATAATAGCATACTGRTAAAAACAATATTTTATATACAGCTGAACATTAAAGAAAGGATCATATTGTTCTCATTGGTGGAAGCATTTTTGCTACAGGTGGGTTGAGGAGACATGAAACTGGAAATCTTCACCAACTACAGATGAAATCTAGACAACTTGTTTAAACTAATTTATGAATTTTTAGATTTTTAAGGTAYATAATACTGAAATAGCTTATTCATTGATTATCACTACCATATCCCTGCATTTAATGAAAAAAAGTAAAAATTATGCAGCCATCTAAAATGGCAGCTGGCATCAGAATGAACATATTTATCTGCAATGGTATTTGAAAAATAATCTAAAAATGTTTATTTTGTTGAAATTTGCAGGTTTAATTATATTTTTTCAATTATTTTACTTCAAAAATTCCTTTGTGTCTCCATTTTAGGATGGTGTTTCACAAATCCCTGTGAAGAAGARTTATTCTTCTGAGAGAAAGAAATTAAACAAGGTAAACTTAAGAACTGTGTAATATTTTTCTAATGACAGTTTTTCTAATTAACATATAAAGGGGACAGTTTCCATTAGCTCATGAAAAACAAGAATTTACTGGGATTGGAGATAACAATTCCGAGACAGGAAGTCATCRTGCACTAGGTCTAGATTTTGATTAGATGTAAGTGATTAGGCACATTTGAACCATATCATTGGCCAGTGTTCTAGAAAACTATGTCCTTTATTGGGAAAGCAACATAACTTTTTCAGCATAAAGACATACAAGTCCTAATAGGTAGAACAGCCAAAGTAAAACACAGGCTCWTTGAGTGCTGTCCCAGCTTCATAGACTAAGGGGGTACAAACTATAATAGGAACATTTTCCTGTTTAAGTGAACATTATTATGCTTATTCTCAAAATTTGCTAGTTATCATAATTTATTTACATGGATCTGAATTTGAAGCTTTTTGAAAAGATCAAAAAGATTTCCACTGATCACAGTCAGCTTATGACTTATTGCAGTTGTCTACAACTGCATGAATTATACATGATCAGATATTTTCAAATGTTAAATCTGGAGTTAAAATTTTACTTTCTCCTGGTTTAGAATGCAACTAATCATTTAAAGGCACTTAGAAATTGTCTTTTCTGAAAGTTCCTCTGCAACTGTTGTTTGAGCACAGTCTTTAGCTGAATTACTTTTTGCAGAATGACTTTAAATTTGTTTGAGATGTATTTTAATAACCTTGGCTCYTAAATGAACTCATTATTCTGGAACATACAATTAGACTTTTGACCATTTAATAGATTATCTGTCCTTTCTCTTAGCTGCATTCAGGATTTAGCTGGGAATCTGGTCATAAAGATTCATCTCTTGATAAAGTCTTTTTCAGACCTCTCTTTCAGTCTTTTATCCTCTTGTGAAGGTGTTGTTTGTTTCTTTGTTTTAATGTTGGTCAAAGTGACCTTTATATGTCTCATTAAAAATCTGGTTCATATGAAAACCACAAYGGGATACTAGGAGAATATGCAAAACAATTTTCATGCCTGGAACACAGAAATTTCATCTAGCTTTATCCTTTTTCACTCATTATAAGTGGAATATGAAATAATACAGAACAATCATTCACAGAGACACTCACTGAGAGAGGACAGATTCCAGAAAGACATCCTACCACCCAGTCTGGATAAAAAGCACCATACTTGCAGGATCCTCTGCTCTCTGGAACACACTTGAACATCACACTTGGGTTCCAGAGAGGAGGTGGGACTTAAATAAGTTTTAGAAAATATTCCTTGGCAAATTGAGTCTAATTWTTTAGATACAAGGACTCTGGACTGAGAATAAGATAATGGTTTAASAGCCTGGAGTAAAGGTAAATGTCAATGCACTGAGGCAATGGTCCAAATTTGGATGGGTGACACAAAGATTAATCATAGGATAATAGAATAGATTGGGTTGGAAGAGACCTTTAAAGATCATTTAGTTGAAGCCTCCTGCAATGATCAGGGACACCTTTAACTCAGGTTGCTCAGAGTCCACTCWAACTCATCCTTGAATGTTTCCAGAGATGGGGCATCTCTGGCACCTCTGGGCAACCTGGTCCAGTGTTTCATGACGCTCATTCTGAAAAATTTMTTCCTTATATACAGTGTAAATGTATTGTCTTTGAATTTAAAGCCATTACCCTTCCTCTTATTGCTACAGGCCCTTGTAAAAAGTTCTTYTTAAGATTTTTTGTAAGCTGGCGTATTGAAATGCCTCAGTAAGGKGTTTAAAGAATCTTCTCCAAGCTGAACAAACCCAACCCTCTTACAATTTCCTCATGGGAGAACTCTTCCAGTCCYCTGTACTGGCTTCATGTCTTTCATGCTCTGAGGGCTATAGGACTGGATGCAGCACTCTGATGTAAATTCAACATTATTTAATGTTTTTATTTGAAATGTTCTGATCTGAAATGTTCTGATCTGAAATGCAAATTAAATGTCCTATACAGAGTTTACACTAAATTGTTGGCAAATGCTGAGGAGAAAGGTATAATAAAAACAAATCAAAAGAAGTCAAATAGTTTGAAGGAACATGTGTCTAAAGTGAGGTATATCTCAGTAAATAGAAATGGAGGCAAGTGTTATTGCAGAAAAAGTAAACCTGAGCTATTCAGAGTCCCAGAGTGAGGACCAAAGTACAGAAGTTATTGCTGAATGTAAGTTTCTGATGTGATTAMGAATAAAAACCCAAATAAACAAAACAAAACAAAACAAAATGATAGGTCGTAAAGTGCCTAAGAAGTCAGCTTCTGTGACAAGAAAAATAAACATTAMTAAGAGACATCAGTAACATGGATGAAATCATGCTATAAGTCTGTAACAAAGTGGAATTATATTTCAACAGAATGCATTTGGATTGTTTGGGTTTTTTAAATAGAAGGAACAACTACTGAGCACAAAGKTTGAAATATAGCATAAGAAAGTCTAGATTATTTAATTCATATATTAACATTATTCCAGCTTCAGTGGAGATACAGTAGGCTATGCCAGCTAATGAYGTTGTACATTGTGTCCAAGAAAAAGGAAGTAATACGTGACTCACCTGATTATCCAAACTTTAAAAGGAAATTTGGTATTCAAAGCTTAAAGATGTAAGCCTGCGGTCTTTTAAAGAACTAAAACAGAGCTACAGAGATCAGCTTTGTAATGAAAACAGTCACTAGATCTATGCTATATTATGTTATGTTATGTTATTCATCTTTCCAAAGCATTATATATTTTTAAACATGCTACAATTATATTTACATTGCACACCTTATCATATTTCAAACCCATAATGCTGTTGACAATTTTTGCACCTTGGTAAGATCTGAAATGGTGTACTTGGCTGAGTAAACACAGGTTCAGATGAGAAGCAGAAAAAAATGTCTCTATGGTTATTATAGTTAATTAACTTTTTTAAGCACTTCAACTTGCTCAGAAGACTTTTTGACTGATTTTGCATAAAAGGCCTACATCCCTCATGTTTCTTATTGATGATGTGATGGGGTTTTTTTTGTTCATATATAGCTATTTGAATTTTCACTATCTATTCAGCTACCTCTCGGAATGTTTAGAGAAAGCTACAGATTCCCTTGTCACTAACCACAAGATTTATACATTTGGGAATGAGAATGAATAATGCAGTGGTAATAATGCAGCAATAAATGCAGTGATGTTCTCAATAAGAGACTTACAAACTATCCACAGAGAAAAAAARCCCTTTTAAGTTTTACTCTGAATGAGCAAAAAAGGAAAGGATAAGACATCAATAGCTGTAAACTCAGAAGAGTCAGACAAATTAAAGGAAATCAGMACAGTTCTAACACCCTGACAGGTAAATCTTCGAGTTGTATACCTTGATAAAATGAGGCATGGTAGGTGGTAGGAGGTGGGAAGCAGGAGAATAAAATGGTAGGCTGCTTAACATGCACCTGGACTTGAGGTCAGATTTTCACAGGAACATATTGTGATTAGAAAACCTTTCTGCTATGGCCCTGAAACTTTGCTACTTTTTAAATATTCMATTAATGATGTAAAATGCCTCTTTAGTTTGAGTTCTGGGCTCATAGTCCCAGAAAGTCAMCTGGTTTGTACTTGTCTTAAAAAATACAAGGCTGATAGAGGTGGGTGAAAGTCATTTTTGGAGTTCAGGAGCAGATGTAGCTATCTGGAGGATTCCATATGCCAAGTTTAAGGGTGTATTTTAAAGTATGTCTTCCAGTTGGGAACTTTACTAATTATATGCTTAGAAATCCAGACCTTGATATAGCCATACTTCTTAAAAAATACCAGCATCTTTAAGTYTATTGTAACTATTCTTAATGAACAAAAATTCCATCAAAATTCCTACTTATTCCAATGGGCAAAATATATTGTGCACAGCAAATYATACCAGAAACTGAACTACTAGGAAATATGAATATACTCATAAATATCCCCCTGCACTGGCAGCATTTTATTCCAATTCAAAAACAGGCATTACTTATATATTGATATTAGATTTCTCCTTGAATTTKCATTAGAATGTTTTTATAGTCTTTTGGCTTTTCATGCATTTGCTGCATGCCAAAATAATAGAACTATTTCCAGCACAAAAATTTCAATAGCYTTAGTGTTTTGTGTGGAAATCAAGACCTGAGAAAAAGTTGTTGACTTGAAGTACTGTAGATCACAGTTGACTTGGAGTAATTACAAGTATGCTACAACATCAGACATTAGCCCTAGCCTTCACTTATTTTTCAGGAGTTTATCTATTTCAAATTAAATATTATGCCAGTATGGATAACATGTCTTTTTATTTTTTCATTGTTTATTTCTCTATCCTTTCATTACAATTAGTACAGTCAAATRCCTTAGATGGACTGAAACTGTAGTGTTTTAATGTAATTCATCTTGCTATCACCTTAGGTGAGAGGTCTTTGTAAGGATCAGTGTCSTTACAACACACCTTCTGGTCAGGCATCACCCTGAGTCCTGGGTGCAATTTTCAGCATCGCAATATGAGATGGATATAAAGCTACTGGAGAGCATCCAAAGAARGGCCATGAAGAGGTGAAAGAGCCTAGAAAGGAAACCATATGAAGAGCAGCTTGGTCTATTCAGAAGAGACTGAGGGGAGATCTCAATGTGATTTTCAACATCCTCATGAGGGGAAGAGAAGGGGCAGATACTAATYTCTTCTCTGTAATGACCAGTGACAGGATTCAAGTGAATGACATGAAACTGAGTTGAGGAAGGTTTAGGTTGAATACCAGGAGAAGGCTCTTCCCCTAAGGGAACAGGCTCCCCAGGGAAGKAGTCACAGTGCCAAGCCTGACAGCACTAAAGTGCTTGTGAAAYGTTCTCAGGCACATGGTGTGATTTTTGGCATGGTCCTGTGCAAAGCCAGGACTTGGGCATTGCGGTCCTTGTGGGTCCCTTCCAATTCAGTACATATTATCATTTTGACTTACAGACTTAGTGTAACTCCTGTTTTTTTTCTTCAGCTTTTACTGGCATTGGGAGAGACCTGCATTGGGAGCAAAGTTAAAGGAACAGACTAACTAAAACCATTTTCCTTCCACCCTAACTAATGCTATATGGACACTCCTATTAAAAGYCATTTTAAACAGCAGGTAGGGTTTCTGGGCTGAAGAGGGTTAGAATGAGAAGTACTTCAGCTACTATTGTTGCTTTCTTTCAGTTACCTCTGAAAATTCTTCTTTAATAAAARATTGAGTCTTCTGAAAAGCAACAAGCTGTTCCCTTTTTATTCACCTATGAATGTAAGCATTCTGAGTGAATTCCTGTAACACCACTTAACAAGTGACTTCTTTTATTCCATTATTTCACTAGATGGTCGTTGATGTTTGGGATCTGTGTGCCCTAACCATTTCTCTTTCAGAGGTGACAATGGCAATAACATATAAAGTGCAATGAACAAAGCTTAAAATGACAGCATCTGTTGCTGAGACAGATACTACTGTGTAATTCCAGTACAATCCTGGGATATAGAGATCTCCCATGATGCTTCAAAAATTCCTTTATTTGCTCACTTTTACTATAGGGTTTAGAGCTGTGGGAATAAAAAAAAACAAACAAACCAAAACAAAAAACAAAAAAAAATCCCTACTATCTTTCTGTCTATTCGAATTTTAAGATTTATGAGATTACCGCTGTACTTCAACATGTAACAGAGASTTTCCCCAAATATCTAGAAATGGCTGAACACTTGCCTGCTGACAGCAAGTACTGAATTAATTCYTTATTTTGCTTCACCTATGTAAACATATTTTGCTTGACCTAATGATTTATCTTTATCTCAAGTTTTCTTACTTTTGTGTTTCCGACTTTTTCCAACACCTCTCTGGGGAGGAGTGAAAAAATCAGGTGTTTGGTACTTAGCTGCCCACCAGGCTTAAAATATGTCACCACTGTATCCTTGAGAACAAAAGAATTTAAAAATGTGAATTTGACCAGAGAGAAGGATTAAAATAAGGCCATGTAATTTCTTTGTTCACTAGTATAAAGGATGCCTTAACTGGATTGGGAAAGATTTAGGAGCTTTTATATCCTATATCTCGTTTTCTGGGACATTAGTTATTCTTGCACCAGAGATATCTTCTACAGAATACTGTTTCAAGTATCTTATACAGTTCAATAACACAATCTCCATCAAAGTATGTTTATATGCATTTCCCATATACCGGTAGAAATTAGATCTGTCTAAAAAAACCCAATGAAAGATAAAAAATAAATTGTTCATAAATCTATGAATAATCTTAGTAAGTGTTATAAAAMGTTTTAAGATAAGGAAAAAATATGCAGTTGAAGTAGTACTTTAAACTCTGGTTGGTGAGTGTTCTTGGGATTAAGTTCATTTTAGCAGTAGTAAGATTATTTTAATTAAAGGACTTTTCTGTGAGGTGAGAATGAAGTGTCTAAGATGCCAAATCAATTCCTGCCAATGTGATTGTGCTACACASAAGGAAAGATAGCAGTAAATTAGARGAAACTTATTCAAGGACAATTGGTCTACTGTGCAGGACCTGAGAAATTGCTGATACAGATAATTTCAATGTCATAAGATGTATTAGTTACAAGTACTGTTGTAGATTCAAAGAATTCTATCCACTTTCAGAGAAGAGGAAAATAAAAAGGAAAAGAAAGAASTAACTGTAGAAAGAAATTGAAACCACAAAAATAATTATACATATTCAACAAAAATAACTATATATTATAACCCTTTATTCTCTCAGCATTTAAACTTAACATGGGAACATTTTTCTGAGTAAAYGACCCAAAATGTTCTACATAAAAGCAGAAATAAAATCCATGGTTTAAAATGTTGCATGTCTATGTTAAGTTTCTATAAGGTTTTGTTAAAGAATATGGGACCAAACTGAAGTGGGTTTATTACTTTTTAAATCAAAGTTCTGCTTTTCACAGCTGAGAATGTTACATCATGTCATATTTTGTTTTCACTAAGATGTCTGTTCCAAACAGGATTTGAATGTTAAWGTAAAAGCTGCAGCTGTAGTGTTYATAATTTAAAAACACAATTAAGAACCAATAGACGTGAAACTACAATAGCTTTTCTGGTTGCAGAAATKACTTAATTCAGAGTTCAGTAGTTTGCTGCTACTATTTCTCTTCCCTCTTTCTCTTTCCAAATACATAAATGAAACAGTAAACCAGCATAAATGAAATTTTATATGGATCAAGACTGAAGAAATAACTGGTTATTTAAAACCAGAAAAAGTAAAAAAAAAAAAAAAAAAAATTCTATTGCAATATATAGAACCCCTTACAATGAGAATCCACAAAAAAAGAATCTTGGCCTCATAGCAAGATGTCCGTGAACAACAAAGATGTTTCCACTTAAATTCAGTCATAACTCAGTGTTTAGCAAGGTTTATTTCTATTAATTGTATATACTTATTGCCATTTATTGTAACGTGTTAAACTTTTGTTTCATTATCATATTGTACACTAGAAACCTTAAACTATCTCAAAAGCCTTGAAGTATTGTAGTGAAACATTACTTTTATTAACAAATCTATAATTTTAGGTGTTACACAAATTTAAGAAAAGTCAAGCATAGATTGAAAAAATAAAACCCTAAAGGAATAATGGAGAAGTGAAAAGAAAGGTTGATAGTTAAAACTCTGGGTTAATAAACTATTATTTCTTTTTCAATAGTAGATTTAAAGTCTGTTTTCTCTGTGTATTGCCATCAACCCTTTAGATTAAATTAATTTTCATTCTTTGGGTAATAAACATTGTTCTTATATTTCAAATTGTTATCTTTTAAATTCTCTTAATATTTCTTTACTTATCTTTAAACTGATGTACATATTGTTAATGTCTATTTCCATAATATTACCTAAACCTGCAGTGACCCACATCTGAATCTTCTCTTTCAGTTCCCTCTCTAGACAAAGATTAGTGAAGGATTYTAGAATCCAACTTCAATGAGATTCTGTTTAAAGGATAAGGCTGGAGGAAACAACCAGAAATTCTTTTCCTTTGCCACTTAAAAAAAACAGTGTGCTTAATATAAGCTACTTTTTTAGGCTTCTTTTGTATCTAWTTAAAAGAGAAACACTGCTGAAGAAATTGTCAATGACTAACAAGTGTCATCCCCCTCTGAAAACTGACTTACTGACAGTACAGAGAACCTCGAAGACTAGGCTTTAGTTAAGTAAAATTAATCAGTTAATCCCACACCAAGTTAAATTTYGTAAATCACTGGTGGTCCACTAAGGTATTTAAATAGAAGGTAGAATTCAGCTCTCAAAAACTAAGTCAAATTATCAGAATAAATACGGGCTGATACAAACTAACAAACTTCCTGAACTCCATTTCTCTCATTAAATAGATATACAGGAACTAYAATTAGATGTCAGACATGTAGTTCACATACAAAACTTTTATACATAGACATACACTTAGTATCTTAAACTGAAGCTAAAGCTTATTCTAGGACTATTCTTATTGCAACCTTAATTTGAAGATTCAATTAATGTAAATTCCATTCAGTTTTTATGGGCATCACAGCAGAGGGCAGGAAATGCAGAGAGGTGTGATAACTCTTCAAATATTCTTCTTTATACTTTTTTTTTAATTCAACATTCTTATATTTGAATATTTAAAAGGAAATGAAACTACAAATTTCTACATGGTTTGTATAWGCCTTACCTGTAAAATCACGAGGACACAAACACTGAAACAAAGGTTGTTCTCTCAGTTGACTCCTATCAATGCAAGTTGCTCCATCAGAACAATTATTTGGGTAGATTAAACATGCATTTTCAGCAAATTGGCAAAATTCTCCTGTCCATCCAGGTGCACAGAGACACTAGAWATACCAAACACACAAACAAACAAACACAGAAAACCAAAAATGAAAATGCAATGTGAAAGTCAATAGAATTTTCTTTGGGTTTTGTATTTTGCTACTGAGTAAAAGTGTGGTAGAATGCARTGTTGCACCCAGCTGAGACTATTCTTCATGCCTGTATTTGCAGATGATAAAAAAGTTGAGAGAGGCAAAAYTCATCTACCATGTCTGTTGAAAAATTGGGGGAAAAAAAGACACATTAGTTGGACAAAATTACTGGCTGTAAGAAATAAAAATACCAACAGGAACAGAGGAACTGAGTGTGCAAAAAGGATTTTAAAGGGTAGAGATGAGGAAGAAATTGGACAGTAACAATARCAAAGCCTGCAAGACAAACACTGTCACCAAGCAGTAATCAGAAAACACAATGCATGGTTGCTGTTATACATGCAGACTCTACCTGGTAAATAAAATMATTTAAAATGGATTATTCAGAGGAAAGGGGAAGATCTGAAGCTTTTATGAGCTTCTCAAAAGAGTCCTGTGAAACTCATACAAGTGTCCTGATCAAATATAATTAATAKTAGCTTGGCTTGAATCCCATTACAAAGGCAATAAAACAGTATAGCAAACAGTAGCATGCAAGTATTTTAGAACACTGGAAGGGTGTACCAGGTTCAAAAAGCATAAACATTTTTATGTGAGTATGTGTATATGTGACCACCAAAGACAGAGAGATGCATTGCAGTGGCTTATACAAATAAAAAGAAAGCTGCCAAAGAACAAGATTAGCATAAGGCACAGAAAATAGGCAGAATATATTGCTGASTACAGGAAAAAAACTACTGTAAAATGCCCCAAGGCAAGGAGTACAAGGAAATGACCATCATTTTTTGAAGGATGGAGGGAGTGCTTGGGGGGAAGATAAAATATTGTAAACCATCAAATATATAGGGGAAGGACAGAGACAGAAGACAAGCTCAATTCAGTAATGACTTCTCTCATCAAAGAGCTCATGAGACAGATTACCTTGACCTTTGTTGTTAAGTACCACCAGGGACCACAGCTGTCAGCACTAACTGCTCAGCATCAGCTCCAGAGCAGTGTGTGATCACAGAGAATTTAGAACGCAAATGTTACAGAGCAGCAGTACCTAAGTGTACTGACAATGACTAATAATCTTGAAAACTACTAACATGAAGTATGCTGTTTGTGAATTAATTCGTTCAAGTTTGGTTTAGAGTTTGAAACTGGCCCTATCACTCAGTCTKTTGAATGTTCCCGTTACAGTCTGATTCCCTGACATAGAYAYTTTGTAAAAATGAACAGTAATTAGGTGAAGGCTTTAAAAGAACTGCGCTGATGCAAATCCCTTACTGTGAATCTCTTTATTCAGGGATTGAAATAGCAGATAACTAAAGTAGACTGCTATCTTCAAAGTGACCTAGGTATAAGAGGAGYATGATAGACTACAGAATTAGTGTGACTTACCTTCCAAGGCCTGGGATAACACAGTGTTCTCCAGCAGCTGTACATTCCTTTGCATATTCYRCATTTTTATTCTTGCATCACTCTGTTGTGATAATACTCATACACACCCCTGACATTTCCTGATTTCTTTCCCCTCAATCTCCTTTCACTGCTATGTACTGTCCTTGTCCTTTATATTATGTTTGATTAAATATGAGTCTACTAGGTGAAARGTAATAAGAGGAAAAAAACAAGATGGCATGTTTTAGGTAAGTGTATCTATGGGTTTGTCTATATTTGTTAATTTGTTATGTTCACAAAGTTTATCCCAGRCAAGCCTATAGAAACATGGTTTATYGTGCATGTCATATTYTACAGTCAYAGAACTTCAGAATTATTTAGGTTGAGAGAGATCTTTGAAAGTCATAGAGTACAACTCCTTGCTCAGAGCAGGTYAGACTTTGAGTGCTAACTGACTGCTCAGGATCTTGTCTACTTGAGGTCTGCATATCTTCAAGGATGACAATTCCACAGCCTTTCTGAGAAATTTGTTGCAGCACTCGCTCTACATCATGAACAATTTCTTCTTAATACCTAGCCATAATTTCCTTTGTTGCAACTTCTGCCAGTTGCTTCTCACTCAAGGGCCATCCACTTCTGAGAAAAATTTGGCTCCATCTTGTTTATAGTCACCCAATGAGGAGTTGAAGAAAAGAACTATGTCCCCATTCAGCTCTCTGTTTTCAAGGCTTAACAAAGACTGATCCTTCAGCCTTTCCTTGTATGCTGCAAAGTTTTCACAATGTTGATGGCTCTGCTAGGCTTGCTACAATTTTGTCAGTCTTATTTTTTTTACTTTGAAGTTCTATACCTCAGGGAGAACTCCACAAGTAATTTGTCAAGGTCTGATCGGAAAGGACTGAAATTTACCTGCTTGACCTGCTGTTTATGTTTTTACCAAWGCAAGCCAGTATTAAATGAAGCTACCGACCCTTTATTATGATTTGGTTATGTTAGCCCACTCCTTCATCTTCCATAGATATATCCCGTCAATCCCTTTGGGCATTTATAAATACCCTCATTGCCCATGGTCCTGGTCTGGCATTKCTCTTTAACTCATGTTATTTCATTCCTCTGAATTTTGTCACCTGGCATGGGACTTGGGAAATTTGAAAGCACATAGTGTGAAAAAAAACTTACAATGTAAGTCCACTTAAAAGTAAAAACTTACAATGACATCCACCTCATTCAGCAGTGGGCATACATTTTCCTTGGTCTCATTTTTTCTGCCACTGTACCTATACAAATGTGATTTCTCAGATAGATTCTTCTTTATGAGTATTTTTCATGAGGACACATTTGGAAATTCAACCTGTTATCTACTCAGTCACAAAATATTACTACTTACTGGTAAAAACTGCTTAGTCAGTATTTTCTTTCTTTAAATGTCTTAAGTCCATTCTACAAGAGAGAACTTCAAATAAGTTCACTGAAGCCTAACGCTATTTCTAGTGGATGCACGTTAATTAAAAAAAATATCTTCTCAGAGAAGGAATTGTGACTGCAGTTGTGAAAACTACAYTTACTTTTCCTTTAGCAAAGTGACTTTTCTGCACCTAGGGTGAAACGCATTGCTGGCAAGACAGCATTCAGGAGCTGAATCACTATTTCCMGAATATGCCTAAATCATTTTGGGGATAATTGAAGGACAAGTCATAGGGATGCTTAAGCCAGTACTTTCCACAAAAATTAAGCAATTTTTTTAAGCTTAATTATCATCTCCATGGCCTACTGGTATGATAACCTTTCTTTTTTCCCTTCACAGTTTTCAATTGCCTGGTAARATGGCTTGCAAAATGAAAATGTTCGTGGATTGGGCTGCTTTTCCTCTTTTAAAGTATGTGGAGAAAATTCCAATTCAACCCAAAATTTAGTCATTAAACTGGGTATGAATGCTTTCAATTTTTGATTTATCTTACATTATTCTGTTATGTTGTTTATTCCTATGCTCAGATTTTCTTCTTTACCCCCTCCCTGCTGCCTCCCATTCCACAAATACAATCTGGGTTATGTGTTCATACTTAGAATTGTTTCTATTTTCAAATTTTCCTACAGGTATTTTTAACATTAAGAACTGGAGTGACTGGTTCATTACAAAAAGGCTTTAAGAGCTCAAAGCATGCTGTTTGGCCAAATTATTATTTATATATATATATATATATATATATATAAAAATAAATAGTATGATTGTTTTTCTGCAATGATGGGGTTCTGAAAAGAATTTTAATGAATGAAACAAAATCCGTCTCTTAATTTAAAAAAATTGGCTTACATTTTTTTTGTATGTGAAGTTCATTTCTAACAAATTCTAGAAGTCACACTAGAAAAATGCAAGAAATACATATAAGTTTCGCTCATATCAGACAAAAGTGTAGCTTCTTAGTGGATTTATAAACTTATTTGGGGAGAATATTTTACTCACTTATTTGAACTGACAGATCTTAAAACTTTGCAATATTGATCATTAACCTACAATACACCAGGGCACATAAGTGACTTTAAAGCTTAAAAGAGAAAATTAATTGGTCCTAACTTACTACGTCTGTCAACTTTGCAGTTGACACCAAGCTGAGCAGTGCTGGTGATACATCTGAAGTGTGGGACACCATCCAGGGGRACCTGAACAAGCTTGAGAAGTGGGTCCATGGGAGCTCACAACAAGGTTCAACAAGGCCAAATGCAAGATCCTGTACATTCGTTGGGAAACCCTGGTACCAACATGGGCTGAGGGGAAAGGGATGGAGAAAAGCCTGGTAGAGAGGGTTGGAGGTGGTGGTGGATGAAAAGCTGRACATGAGCCAGTAACATGTGTTTGCTGCCCAGAAAGYCAATTGTATCCTGGCCTGCATATAAAACTGTCCCTCTACTGTGTTCTGGTGAGATTCTACCTGGAATGCTACATCCAGCTCTGGGATCCTCAGCACAAGAAAGCCATTGACCTCTAAGAGGGGGTTGCCATGGGGGCTACAGAGGGCTGGAGCAGCTGTCCTAGGAAGACAGGCTGAGAGAGTTTGGGTTGTTCAGTCTGTAGCAAAAAGATGCTGGTAAGATCGTCCTGTGACCTTTCATTAAAGAGGACTGTGGAAAGTCCTCTTTCCCCCCATTCTCTACTTACTTTCATATTTACTTTAGTTTCAGTATTACTTTCTACTTTCTTTCTCTATCATAACTGCTGGGATCAGTCTATGTGCTAACCTGTCTCCTCAGCCATAGGGATGCCTTTTGGGTAAGAACTGTACTCTGTATGTGCTGATTATTTTTATTGGGGCTCTCAGCTTGCCAGTGTATTGCTTTGAACATGTTTTTGCAGTCTGATACTACCACTGACAATCCTTGAAACTTAACCTTTCACAATTTTATGATAATAAGGAACATTCTGTTAACTGTTGGTGTCAGTCCYTCATAGGCTCTGGCAGCTGCCAGCACAAGGAACATACTCCACATGGTGGAAAACACAGTGAGGGATCACAAGGTGGGAAGACTTGCTGAAGGGTCTCCCTTATRCTGCTGGTGTGTGTCCCAGAATGAGTCAATCAAGCCACACTCCARTATAGCAGGACTGCTCAGTAAAGGGTCCCCAWAATGGGACACTGACAGACAGGCTGGACACAAGGGTCCCTGCTTTCCTGGGGTGCTGACAGACAAACACTAAGTGTTGAGTAAATTTCCCACACCAAGGGTCAAGGAAATCTCCCCTTTTCACATGACAAGGGCTTATAAGAAGGATGGGGATAAATTTTTTATGCAGGTTATGTAGCAATGAAAAGGATAATGTTTGTAAAGTAAAAGTGGGCTGATTCGGTTTAGATAGGAGGGAGAAATTTTTCAGAATAAGAATTGTGGAGAAAGTTGCCCAGAGAGGTGGAGAAAATGGAGCAAGTTGCCCAGAGAGGTGGAGAAAATGGAGCAAGTTGCCCAGAGAGGTGGTAGATGCCTAGTCTCTGGAAACATTGAAGATCAGGTTGAATGGGACTCTGAATAACCTCATGTAGTGGAAGATGACCCCACTCATTGGTGGGGATTTGGACTGAATGACCTCTAAAGGTCACTTCAAACCCAAACCATTCTATGACACTATGATCTCTGATATGACATGCTCCTTCATCTAAAACTCTGACTTTAGGTAAAACAATTAGGGGTCTCAGCAGAACTATATCATAGCTTGAATTAATTAATAAATTTTAATAAAGCTTATATTCTTTCATTTCTCGGGTGAACATATGGGTAAAACAGAAATTAGAATTCTTTCTACGCCTATCTCATCTAGAAGGTGGGAAGATGAAGTTATCTTTTGTGTAGTTTGAGCAAGTGTCATCTCTCTTTACACATGACTTCATAAAAAATGAAATTCTATTAGTATTTAATTATAACTCAAAAAGGCAAATTAAGAATGTGCATTTTTGAGTTTTTGGTAGTAGATGACAAAAGAAAAAATACTGAAGAATGAAAAATAATCATSAAGAAGCTCAAGCTAGAAACTTATTATACAGTATTGGAAACAGCTGTCAAAGACATCACAAAATTTATATAGCACATGGAGAATGTATATCTGATCTCACTGGCATTAATAAACAGGCAAAAATTATTRCAAGTTATGTGCTTCAGAAATACACAGTGCTGAGTTGGCTGAGTGAAGTTTTATGGACTCCTTCTACAGACATTTTCCTTATCCCAAGAGGCCATCTCCTTATAAATAGGGAAGTCACTAAAGAGGAAATTTGGGGAATTTCTCTGTCTGAAAAGTGATTTAAACTTGAGTACAGGTTTGATTTTAATGCCTCAGAAATTGCATTTAAGAATAAACCAGAACATTTCTGTTGTTGYATCTGGTGTGTTTTGCTGTCCATTTATATTTAATTATATGCTCTCTTACGATATAAATTCAGATCCACTGTACAAAGATATATGAAATGATTACATGATCGCAGTTTTAATTGAATATTTTTCAGTTAAATTTGCTCTTCAAAAGAAGGAAATTTGGCTTATTACATGAACACTTCTACTGTTTATTAACTTCTGTACAGCTCAGAGATAATTAGCAGCACATATGAAATGTACCTAGGGTGCTTTGATGGTGTTTATTTCAATAGAATAAGAAAAGCTGGAAAATTAATTTTGATAAAGTCCAAATTAAACACTGAAGAAGGAAAAAACTGTTTAGGACATTTTAAAATTTATGTGAACTCTTCTGTAGAATTACTGCTACTGTGTGAAAGAAAATTGACTCATTAACTTRTGTAAAACTAGTCCCTAATGGAAGTATCTGACTTTGAACTACTGCTGTTTTGAACACGCAGCTGGAAGGACAAACACAGGAGAGACATCAATAGAATTAATGATAGTGGCAAAGTGGCTTCACAGAGATGAGGCTATAATGTTCTCATATGGTCCATGGGGAGAAACAGTAGGAGAGACTGTAGATTTTTTAAAAAGGAAAATGGCAATAATCTATTTTATATGTTGTACATAAGTATAAAAATCGCATCTGAGGGCAACAGAATTTGCAGTGCCAATTTTCATTGCTTCTAGCACTGGTAGTAGATTTGTTATAAATATTCATAATAATTTTATCACTATAACCAACTGCTTTAATATATAACATGCCAAATATATTAAATGTTTGTTTCCTTATGGCTTTTTTATACTGMGAAAACAAATGCTGATAGAGTCAGTGCAGAAGGCTTTAGAAAAGCCCCAGTGCATTTTTTTTTAAAGAACTGAATTTGTTAAACAAGTTAATGTTTTCTCTCAGGTATACTACCTTTCAGTTCTGGATATGTGATCTAGAAGTTATTTCTCCTCTCATGCAATAAACACAAATGGCTTCTCTAAGAATAAGCTGGAAGCTTTCTTGGGGCTGTGAGATCTAAGCAGTATGACACAGCTCCATTTTGGAGATTATTGGCAGTTCTRCATAGAGATGCTTTGCTTCTGGGTTATAAACTCAGCCAGACTTCTAGGGATAAAGCATCATCAAAAAGCTCTAGGACTGAGAGTTGGCTCCTCAGGGAAGAGCTTACCAAGAGGACCAGAGCTGCAGACTTTCCACAAAGGTTTTTCAGGCAAGCCTGYGGGACTTGGTACTGCTCTTCTGCAAAGAAGCAATTTGATTCCCAGCCTGACATCTGGCTGATGGGCCTGGTTCTGCACCCACAAAGGCAAWCCTCATCTGGAAGGGAAGGAACCTGGACCTCTGTCTACCTAACTGCAATTTCTGTACAAGTTCTGCTGAATAAGGGCCATATCAGCCGGACATGGGGRAAAATCACAGGAGAAAGAGGGATTGACTCCCTCCTCTATCCTCCTTCCCACATGGCCCCAGAAGGAACGTATTGGCTCCGGTGAAGACTGTTTTCTGTGTTAGAATGCAGTCTCCTGCTTTGCTAGAGGACACAGTAGTCTTTGGGAAGAACATCAGTTTGCTGTGTTTTTCAACTTCAACTACAACAGTGTGACCCATGCTGTTACTGATTATTAATGTGTATCATAATTTTACTTTATCAAACATATATCCTCCTGGTGCACACTTTGTTTTGAAATATCTCAGATTCCCCATAAAGCTCCAAATATATAAGCTATGGGTTCATTTTATGGATGTGGGGAAAAGATCAAAAGAGTAGCATGAAAAGCCACAGAGCCATCTGCAGAGCAAGATTTTAGATGCCACTCTTTTATATTAATTTTTCTATCCTCTTAGCGTGAAGCACACTATTAGATAAACATTATTAAATGTACATCCAAATAAGAAAGCAAAATTCTGTGACTGGGGAACAATTTTCTGAAGGAAATTGACACAAATGCATCTATGTACCTGTTCTCATTAATCAGTGTTCTCCAGGTAAACTACYTGTAGAAGTTAAAACCATAATTTCTTTTTGCTTAGCTTCCTCTCCCTTGAAAGCACAATCTTCTTCCACTGCACTGTAGGAACACTAGTCAGAAATCAGCAGCCTTTCCTATTGCTCTTTTGAAGGTACCAGGAAATCCACTGGCAATTATTCCAACACAAAYCTCCACATACAAGTGTTGGTACAGCTTCTCAGAGAAATTTTAAATATTTTCTTTGAATGACCAACAGTAAATGTAGAGGTAAAATCTAGAATGATAACAGAGATGGTTTTCTCTTTCTTTAATGCTGCCCTAGTGTGCATTTGCTTGCCAACACAACTGTGCTGTTCAGACACTATGTATAATTTGTTTAGACCTTGTCTCAAGTGTAGAGACAAGGTCTAAACAAATTTTACATAGTGTTCCATTGCTGGCAAATGGAAATGGACCTTRCAATGACACCACTTCCTCTTCATCTTTCAGCTTCAGTTTTTGCACATAACTCAATTTCTTTGCTAGCTGTAAGCACACAGACTTGCATGAATCAGTGTTTTGTCAGGATGATGGGAGAAAGGCATATTGACAAAACAGACTTGGATACACCATGCAGACCATGTAAGTTGAAAGATAGTTGCTTGCAGCATAGCAAGGAGCTGTTAGGAAAAAAAGAAAAAAACACAAAAAACCAACAACAACAAACCCCAAAAAATAATGAATGAGCATTTTTGCACCCTACAAGATGTGGAAACCATTTTTAATTTGCATGCCCTTCCGTAGGATGTGTACGGCAGATCACAAATGGGACGGTGTGTACAGCTGCACTTTCTTGTCCCTCAAATGCACTTCTGAGGATAATCACAACTGACCTGTAAACTCTGTCATTTTTATGCAATTCAATGGTTTCTCCCTAGAAAGTAAAGATAGTTAGTATGCAAAGACTTGACAGATTTCATACYTCAACTTTCCCACTACTGCATTTTCAAAACTGCTCCCTCCCAGGCTTTCAAACTCCAGTAAACTAAAGCTGTTATCCTCAGAATTTGCACTGGATTAGTTGAATACATTTTTTCAGTATCTTTATTTTGTTTAGCTTTTTTTAAGGTTTTTTTCAGTTTAATACGAATGACTCAGGAAGAAACAGGGGATCTTAAGTAGAGATAATACTTTTTGCCATGATCTAAACTACTTGCTGTGGATAAATAGATAGTAAGATATTTGATCCACCCTTGGGACCTAGAGGAAAGGTTTACATCCWCAAGTGATTTCTTGTTTGTATACTCTCTTTATTGGCTTCCACTGCCCAGTCCTGTGCCAGAGGCTTTACTGGAGCCATTCTAAATCACTGGAAGAACTGTACTCAAAACACTCCATACCCTGAGGTGGTAAGCATGTGGCAGCAGTATGATTAGCATGGAAAAAAACAACAGCTCTTTCTTCCCTATCCATTGCCTTTGGAGCATTGCTCATATATTCCCTGTCTTCAGGTAAAGATAAGGAAAACAGATACCTACGGCCATAAATTGTTTAAGACAATCAGATTAAAAGCAATGAGAAAATACTATCAGCTGCAAAACAAGAACAYTGACTTTTCACTTATAAAATCCGTTTAAGAAAAAGAAAAGTTGCCATGAGAACAGAAAAATCTATTGAAAAGTGTATCTGTGGGCAGATTTTTAAAAATATTTTTAAGAAGCAGGTTATCATATTGTCATATCATATCATTAACTACAATAATGTGGTTAAATATTTTTATGACTAGAACTGCTGAAATCTGAAGTTGGTTCACATATCAGTAGTATGTATCAGTAATAAGTATGGCTTATGCTCAAACCATTTTAATTTATTTTTTTAAAACAGCACTCCCTGTCTTCTAAGTAGGTGGAGTTATTTATTATAAAATTGACAAACCAGTACATTAATKAAAAACTTTCCTATGGTATGTTTATACATTTAAAAAAAAGTTATATTTTTTCAGAACTTTCACAATGACTGTATTTATTCTTAGCAGCAGTTCCAACACTGCAGCTGCAAATTAGGAAAAATTCAATATCAGATTTCTTGCAACAATTTGATAAATCAATAGTAAGTAATAGAATTTTTCATATCAGTATTTTTTGAGAGAGGAAGATCTGTTCATGTTCAAGAATTGTGTTTGCCACCTGTTAAAATTGTATTTCAAATGATATCCATATTTCTGAAACTGAATCAAAGCTCCAGTGTTGTCTTATTGTGCTTTAGAAACCAACAAGATAAACATCATATATTGGATCATCTTCAGAGCCCAAATAAAATGAGGGGATTTATGCTTTCACTATTCACGGCAACTTCGGAAAATATTTTCCTAACCTTTTAACATCAGTGAAATTAGTCTGCTTCACTGACCACTAGAAGCAATCCACAATAAGGCCTTTGAGTCTTCTATGGGAATTATGGGGTTTGGATCCCACAGTAGTAGATCCTTATGAAATTTAATGTCTGGTGGAGTTATTCACAAGGACAGGACAGATGTGACCTGGCACTAATCTGATAGGAGACTGATGAAACACAGCATTGGACCATATTATCTAAAAAGCTTTTGAAAATGCTCCTGATATAATCAATAGTACATAGAAGAAGCAGCTGCTCAGAACCATGCACAGTACTTTTATCACTTTGTTGCTAATGTGGCTTCAAAATTTTTGCTACAAACAGTTGAATATTTTTAATACAGTTGTTCTTCTTGTTTTCTTCTGAGAAAAATAGACCACGTGCTGTTTTATGATTGTGAATCTGTATGTATTCTGAGAATAAAATTTTAAATTATTTCTATATTTWATTTCATAAACCTCATTTTTAATAGAGTTTTCCTCATTTGCAACCTTCTTTAAACAATTTAAATGATATAGCYGGCTATGATGACCCTTCACTGACAGTCAAATATGTATGACTACGGAAAAATTGCCTCTGTATATACAAGTCCTTGTTTTTGACTGCAAGGATTGTCTTTCTGTTTTCCTCTAAGGTGTAGTGTCATAATTTCAAATTGACTTTGAGTTAAAAGTTGCCTTTTGATAGTCACTATCAGGAGCACTCACTACAATGTAATTCATATTCTTTTTTCTATGCATATAACATTGAATTTGCCTCTCCTAGAACATTTTTTTCTAAAAAACAATGCAGTCTTGGTGCAGTCCACCAAGAAATTCTTATCAAATTTGTATATTATCAACTACACTACTCTTTTCTGTGGTCATCTGCACACATAGAAGAAGGAGGACACCAGAAACTACAGGCCTGTCAGTCTCACTTCAGTGCCTGGTAAAACCTGGGAAAATTTTATTTTGGGAAGTATTGAAAAACACCAGGAGTGCTGCASTCATCAGTCACAGCCAGCACAGCTTCATGAGTGGAAGTCCTGCTTGTCAAACTTTGTTATCTTCTATGAAAGGGAAACACACCTAGTTTATCTAGGAAAATGAGTGGATGCAAATGTTTCAGCAACGCTTTTGGTACCGTCCCTCAGAGGATCCTTCTGGACAAAATATTAATAACCAGGTTACGTGATGGGTGAGCGACTGGCTCACAGGTCAGGCRCAGAGGGTTRTCACGAATGGGCTGATACCAGCYKGGTGACCTGCCACTAGTGGGGTTCCACAGGCCTCCATCCWCAGCCCTGTGCTCTTCAGCATCTTCATAAACGACTTGGACAAAGAACTAAGGAATATGATGTAATTTTGCTGGTGACACAACTGGGAGGAGCTTTAGAGTCCCTCAGGGACACAGAGGCCCTACAGAGGGACCTTGACAAATTAGAGGGACAGGCAATCACCAGCCATTGGYAGTTTAACAATGACAAGATTCTGCACCTTGTTTAATGTTTTCAGGAGCAATTTAGACAGTTTAAAAAAAGCAGATCTAATATTTTTTCCCAAACTGTCAGTTGGAATGAACATCACCACACTACAGTCTCATCGTCAAAGTTTTAAATTTGCACTAATTTTAAACATGTTTATGTGTTGGTAAGTAATTTGATTCTGGTTAAAATAATGGCCACAGATGTTTTTAATTSAAGCAATATATTTTTAAAGGCTACAACACAGATGTGAGTTTCATCTTTGTGGGTAATGACACYGGAACACAAGTAGTTATATATTCTTTTTACTATAAAAATACCCTTCAGTTATCTTACTTGATATAGTACTAATCACGATYTCAGTAGAAAAGTAATTAAAAAAATCCATATTACCCAAGTGAATTGCCCTTGTGTTATCGATTAAAATAAATAAAACCYGTAAAATTGTGCCCCTCTTGTCTCTTAGAGTAATGGATGCATTTCAAGTTTGCTTGTCTGAAGCTTTTATACTTTGGAACACTGAATTAGTTTAACATGTATTAAATTACTTACAGTGAATCCTCCAATTATATTAAGACACAATCCTTCATTCAGACAGTTGATGCTGAGCAGCCTGCAGTARTCAATTACTTCCTCACAGTTCTTTCCAGTGAATCCTGGCATGCAGCTGCAAATACACCAGTGTATTTTAGAAAACTTGCATTTTAAAAGTTAATTGTATTTAATTATGTTCCATAATTCCATTAAATAATGTTCCTGCAGTAACAAAACAGATATCTGATGTGGTTTAAAATAAACAGGATGTGTTTTCAAGAAATTAAAACCCCCTTGCATTATTCTGGATAATTTTGCTTTTTCCTGGATAATTTCTTTCATTGATTAAAGTATTTTCACACCAATATTTCATATAATCTTCCAGGAAAAAAAATCAACTATGAGGTAATATTTAATAAAAAGTTATGGACAAGGCAGCAAGGTTTTGGAAAACTATTAGAAAGGATAGGTCAATTCAAGCATCAGAGATATGTTTTATTATAAAAATAAAAAATGTGATGAATGAGAAATAAACATCAATCATTTTTMATGAATAAAGAGTATAAATAGTAAATAATGGCATCCTTAATTATGTAAGTAACAATCTAGAGACAACAATGCATAGTTGTTAATGTGTTTGCTTAATTGTAATTCAATGTTTTCTTTAAAGAAAAAACTAGCATTCAATTTTTGTGACTGTGTGTCAGTTCCATGTGATGCCAATGGAGTGATGGATAACTTATGCATGTAAAAGGAACTGCAGAAATTTCTTCTGCTTCATCTCAGCCCTTTTATTAGTAGGAGAAAATACTTTCCTGATGTTACTYTCCCATGTTAAAAAAAGTCTCATAAACACAAATTAAAAAGATGAGATTCAAATGGATAGTAAAGTCTTATTCAAAATCAATAACAGAATAATGTCGAAAAATATTTGAATACTTATGTCTTGATGGATAGATAATCCTGGTCAAACATTATCACTATGTTCTTACAGACACATCATGTTCCCCTGTCTAAAGGTTATTCTTGATATTGTGGAAAAAAAAAGATTTAAGAAGAAGTGAAAGGAAAAGGACAGTTATCTGAAAATTTGTATTTGTGAAAGAATCCAAAAATAATAGATTGGAATTTCTTTAGCTGTTTCTAAGAGGTCGTTTTATTCAAATTATTCAATCCAGAAGCTGGAAGTTATGAAGATTATAGAGAATTGCTTCTGATTTTGCTATGTTCTTGCTCCTAATAGATAAGAGATCCAGATATGTTGTTTATGTTTTCCCATTTGGAAAAAACTTATCCAATTCCTGGTTTCAAAATGCATGAAGCTTCTCACAGTTATGCAACATATTTTTCTGGGGGGGGTGTTTCTTTTTGTTTGTTTGTTTTTTGTTTGTTTGGATTTTTTTTGTAGTTTTGCAATAAACAGATGGATGTCAGGAAAAGGAAATGTAAGCTAACAGAAAAAAGTTAACAGTAAAGTTCCAAAGATGGCACCAAGAGAACATATTTTCTTGGAACATCCTTTCACATTTTTTTGTGAGGTTTTATTATCCTAAAGTACTTGGATAATAGAAGATAGAAAGCAAACAATCAAAGTTTATTGTGATGGATATGTTTGTTCACTGCATATTTGAATTCACCTTAAATTTTGACATTTAAGAAAAA
The DNA here is from genome assembly GCA_902810485.1 of Alauda arvensis. Taxonomy (NCBI): domain Eukaryota; kingdom Metazoa; phylum Chordata; class Aves; order Passeriformes; family Alaudidae; genus Alauda; species Alauda arvensis. The sequence continues at coordinate 2,045,534 of CADDXX010000089.1, read as the reverse complement.
ATGCAACTAATAGATTCTTAGCACAAAGTTGTGTGTGATATCAAGACTGAAAGGATGGAATTAGGCTATAAGATAGTCATACATCATAACTGAAGTGGGGAAAATTAAATTGATTCTATTTGGTTATATGTTTAGAGTGGAAAACAACTGCTTTTTCAAAGAAGGAAGGATGCATTGAGAAGAAGCTGGGATTGTGTAAGATATAAGCAAATAGTCTGGGCATCAGGAGAACAACATAGCATAGGGGGAAGCAAAATAGAAAAGTAATGAAGTAAAAAGTTCAATTCAGCTATTACTTGAACTTGTACGTGCATCAGACCAAAACACGATTACATTTATTCATGACGTTAAAATGCTATAAAAGTGGACCATGTCATACTATWACATGTAGTATTACACCACATGTAGTATGAAACACATGCAGTTTATTGTGGGGTGACTAGACATAACATAAAGTACCAAAAATGAATCAAATCTTCACTTCAAATGTTGATGAGCAGCTACATTTCTTCCAAATTAAGGCAACATAATTAATCGTAGATTTCCTTTGGGTARAGGGAATTGAAACATGAATCACAGGCAGAAAACATAAAAGTCTGTGATTTTAGAAAACTGTCTTACCACTGTTCCCATAGGTCTTCTGAAATCCTCTGTTAGTCAAGTAGCTAACATGCAGAACATGAATTTAAAAAGAAAATTTTGAAATCTTAAAACAGTAAAGCCTGCTGACTGTTGGACCTCTCTATCTGTCAACACCTCCTCTGCATTTCAGTGCTCTGGCAAGATTGCAGCTTTCACAAACAAAACTATGAATGTGATCTCCTTGTAAAAAATATGCAATTCATACTACCTCAAAATGCTTTTTCTCACCTAAATGCCTTCTTTCAAGTACAGAGGCATAAACATTTATATTTATTAGCTATTTCAGATTTAATTTCACAATAAATGGAGACAATATTTTTTATTTATTAAAAATTCAAAAATTATTGCAATCAATAATCAAAACTGTTGGTAAGACTAAGGCTGAACACTGGAGATTTTCAATAAGCAATTGGACAGGRTACTAGATAATCTTATCTAAACTCCCTTTCCCATGAAAGGCTGGACCAGAAGATACTTCAAGGTCTCTTTCAACTTGGGCTTTTCTTTGAGTCTCTGATAGTATTGTATATTTACTGTGTTCTGATCATCTGCCATTGTATTATAACCCTCTACCTTTGTACAAAGAAAACTGCAAACTTGTGTAAGATGTGTCACGTCACCTGTTCTGGATATTTCTCTGTAGAAGATGAGTCACTTTCTGGAGTTCTCCTCCTTCCTCAAGGATGTCTGGTGGGCAAATTGGTGTCTATGTGGATTGAACACTACTCACAGAGCTCACTCTCTCTCTAGGTTGTTAGTTCCCATTTAGAGCATTCTTAATATTAATGAGTTTATAACCTTCCCCAACGTAAAATGGGTTCTTAATTGCCCATTTTTACATTCTGTTATATTGATCTAAATAATGACTTCCATGCTTATTCTCATGATATTATCAAAGGAAAGATAGTTCAACCACGATATTTTYCCATAGATATTTTTATTAAAACATTTCTATGGTACAATGAGGTTCCTGGTACAGACTATTTTTACAAATACTTTGTGGAATTATTGATTATTCAGTAAGAATAAMAGGGCCAGGATAATTTTTTATGACTTCTTTTTTTGGTTTGGTTTCTGTTACTAAAGGCAATCTACATATGGATAATAATTGTTCATATTATTCATATTTTAAAATGTAAATTTCAACATATTTCATACTAATCCACAGAGATTGTGGGAAAGACTGGTTATATAATAATAAATTATTAGCTTATGTCTCAGTTTAAAGAATTGGAAAATGAATAACACTTGTTCTGTGCTTTACATGCCTACATGGGAAGATCTGAGTACATATGAGCTTGCATGTGTGTGTTTGTATGTATATCTGTATTTAGAAKGGAATATGAATGAAATGGCAAGGATTTTCTTCTTTGGGAAAATGGTAAACATAATTCTACCTATATTTTAATTTCAAATCTTATCAACTGAATCTCTGCTGATGCACTGTAACTGTGTTCCATACTTTTGTTACATTTTTTGCAGTTTTTAAGTTCATTCATTTGTTGTCATGTTTTTTTGTATCRCAGCTTTCAATTCTCTGTTTTTATGAATATCCCAAAATTCAAAAAAAAATGTTTACTTCAGTAATGCTTATCAGAATTTACTCAGGCAGAGGATAAAAGCCAAGCAAAGGGGAACAGGATAAATTGCACTACTTACTGGCATAGAAAAAAAAAATCTAAAAATCTATTTTAAAATGAAATTAAATTATATATTGGGTCACTTCTGGTGTTTTCAAATGTTAATTTAAACTGGTATTTTAAGTGGTAATTTTTAGTGTGATCTTTCTGAATAAAGCAGTTTTTCATATGCTGTTTGAAGGATCAATTTATAGTCTACAAATACGTCTGTGAACTAGAAATTACATAGGTTGCCTTATCTTTTCAGAAACAACACAAACTTCAAACACCCTGAAAGGGAGTTGCACATGTAGTATAACTGTCTCAATTGTTACCAGTGTTTTAAAATTTATATATTTTATAGTATTAATAATGAAACCATTTATAACTCTTAAATGCTTTAAATCTTTTTGTATCACTCCTAGGGTTTACAAGAAGCCTAATAGAGTAAAGCACGAAAGATAAACACATTTTTTTAAAGCAAAAGTTTATAATATTCTGTGTTCTCTGTGAATGATGATGTCTCTTCTTTCTGCAATCTGTGTGACATGATCAAGTGAACTAACAAAGTACTGAAATAAATGAATTTCCAYTCTTACCGACAGTTATAGTTTTGCTGTTGAGCTACACAAGTTGCATTATTTAAGCAAGGCAATAATTCACATGGATTCAGTATTCTCTCACAGAACTTGCCAGTAAATATTGGCATACAGATACATGCCACATCCTGTAGAAGAGAGGGAAATTAGAAATAATTGTTGTACACAAGACAATACAAAATGTAGTGTTGATGGAGTTTGCATCTTTTACTGGAGAGGTCCTAACTAGGACAACTTTTCATGATATAAAGCAGTCTACAAAGACAAAAGAATTCTAGTCTCATGTCAAAAAACTTTAGGACAGGTAGAACAGGCCTTCCAGCACAGATTATACCATACTTGAGTTTGCTAGGTGGAAATATACCAACCTTAAAATTGTGGCTTTGTGATCTCATAACTGAATCAAGAAGGAGTTTTATAATTAATTTAGGGTATTTTCCTCATTTCTGGTTATGTTACAATGTAATGTTTGCATCTATTAAACAGTAACAGTACAAGGTACATCAGTAACCAGTGCCTCTAACTGGAGGAGGAAAGAAAATCGTAGGTATCCATTTTCTTGTTCAATATAAACCACAGAGCMTATGCTTCTCTTTAACACTGAAAGACATCCATCAGTTACTGCTATCTCTAATTTGAACAGTAAGAAAATAAATTATTTTAGAAAACAAAATATTTTCTACAGGGTGACAATCCTACCCTTATTTTTCTATGCTCTTCATAGGCCTTTTGAAGTCAGAAAGTAAAGGAAAAAGTAAAGGGGCTTCATTAGGGTTCACCTAATGAAATTTCAAGACCTTCGATGTTTCTTTAGAATTGGTCTTAAAGGTATAATCAGGAAACTTCAACTTCCACTGAGACATTTCTATATGTGTGAAACAAACCACTACAACTGTTTGTGTATTGCACAAAATAGTTTGTGATAGTATATCTGATGGAAAAAAAAATTCAGACAGGTTGCATGACACAGARATCTATCCATTTATTCAGCAATTTAAATGTCTCTTTTTCTCTCTGTGTATGAGTATGTATCACTGCTATATAACTAAGCTTTTGAACTCAGTCTTTCAATGTTTTGATTCTGTATAATCACTGCTATTTGCAAGAGTCATGCTAATGAAAGAACATCAGGAATTTAWTTTGACATACTACCAGGTATGACTTGATTATCAAAACTTTGTGAATTCTGCATGAATTTATTCTATTTTGCAAAAAGAAAAAAATAAAGAAAGGGAATTTAAAAACTTACACCGCAYGAAAAGAAAGAACGAGACAATCACTGGTTAATAAAGATCAGATGATGCCACATGTTTGTGTCAGATGATTTTATTAGGGAGAGGAAAAAAGACATAAAATAACATAAGTGATCACCAAGCAACTGACATGAAATGGGGAGTTTCATGTTATAAACAGGACACACTGAGAAAATGYTGTTTCTTCATGAAGCATGCAAAGCTAATTAAAAAATCAACATTAGAATTAAATGTTTTGACACTTTTATGGAACAGGGACTCCTGTAAGGCATGTTAGAGCATATGGATGACAGGAAGGTGATCAGAAACAGACAATATGGCTTCACAAAGRGTAAATTATATCTGACTAATGGTGTATTTCAATGATGCAGTAACTGCATTATTGGGAAGAGCAACAGATAGCGTTTACCTTGACTTCTGTGAGACCTCTGACATCATCCCACACATCATCTTTTTTCCTAAATTGGTGAGATAGGGGGAAAGTTGTAAATGCCCCATTCCTTGAAGTGTTCAAGGTCAGGTTGGACAGAAMTTTCAGCAACCTGATCTAGTGAAAGAGGTCTCTCTGTCCACTGCAGAGAAGTTGGAAATAGATCATATTTAAATGTTATTCCTGCCCAAATCATTCTATGATACAATGCTGCAATTCTATGATTCTTTGTTTAAATAGGGATCTCTAACATTTATACTTACATTTGGTAAATCGATACATGTACCTCTGTTCTGACATGGCCTTGAAGAACATTCATTGATGTCAATTTCACAGTTRTGACCAAGAAAACCAGAAGGGCAATCACAAACATATCCAGACTGGTTATACTGGCAGATACCTCCACTCAGGCATGGCTGAGAGGCACAAGGATCACCAGGTTCCTCACAAAATGTACCTAAAAGAAACAAATATTAAAAAAAATACAGGGTGATGGAATGATGCTTGATATGCACTTTGATGTTACTTTTTTACTATGTTTTGTTTCCCTTTTTTTTCTCCTATTTTGTTGAGGGATTGGGAGGCATTTATTAATTGTGTTCCCCTAAATTTTTTTGCACTGTGAAGCTCCAGTTACTGCCTGGGACATCTGTAAGCTATCACCTTTTTAAAAAGCAAAGAACTTAACATACTCCCGTGAGCTTTGTTTGTTTTGGTGAATTAACGTGGTCGGCACCTTTGGAAGCAACTGACCTGACCTGTAGCAAAGGAAGAAAGTGACTGGAGCCATGGTCCTGTGAGATGCTGAACAGTCACTGAACATCTCAAAGCAGTTATAATTAATGGGAGTTGTATCCAGTGTATTCCCAGAGCAGGAGGGTTCTTCTCATTCCTKCTTATAGATCCTGCCMGYACTGAACCTGAATGTGCTTTCAGTAAGCAAACACAATCACACACGTACACACACTACAAACCTCCTACCCATATGAATCAACATGAAGAACAGTGTYTTTTCCCTTAGATAAATATGAACAGCAGTCACATGAGCATAAGCAGCAATGATTTCTCAAACTTTTTCCTCATCTCTGGCTACTTAGTATTGAAGTTCAACAATGAACATACACACTCCTTAATTTTCTAAATATACAGATAAATCATCATTAGTGGATCCCTCAAGAATCAGCATAGATTTTAAGTCTGTCTGATTTCCATATCCAGATCCTGAACCTCTTGCTGACTTGCTGTCTTCAGAGCTTGAGATGTTCTAGATCTGGATGTCATTCTGTTTCTGGCTAGTGTAGTTTAAAGGTCTATCATTCCCCACTAGGAGAGGTGTTAACGCAGAAGTAAAGAAACTCAAGCTCTGTTGGCCTTGCAAGAAAATAGTCTGTAAAATTTTCCCTGTTTAATTATTTGAAATTCCTGTGTCTCTCACAAAAWTCTCCCTTCCCTGTGTGTGAAATTCAGTCCTTGCTCATGGTGGTCTGTACAACATTTGTCAGCCACTTACCCTGTTACTTATTGAACTCAGCAGTTTCTCACACTATGTTGAGTAGCTTCCTACGTTCTAAATTCTTGTAACCCTAGGCAGGACTTAACTGATCTGTCTGCATACCTTAACATTTATGAACTGCTTAAGTATTTTTGACAACTAACTCTTTTTAATCCTGTGACATCAAAGATAAAGAAGACTTATAGCACCAAAGAATTTATTTCAATTTATTTCTGGAAAATTATGCATCAAATATGCTTTTTACATACTTTCACTTTGGTGCTCTGATTCAAGCTACCTCCCTAATACATACTTACAAATTACATCAGAAGAATTTTTTAGCAACTATCTGTAGCAATAATACAGCTTTCTAATACATCCCTTCTGAAATAATAATATGTACCGATTCAACATTTTATTAGTAATTTGAATCCACTGATTTAAAAATAGACATTCATAAAATAATAAATTTTACTTCACCGTAAGATTTTGAAATGGTAAACAAAATACTTTTAACTCAAATTGTAAACTGCAGGATAAACATAAATAACTAATTATAAACCTCTTAATAGRTAAGTATGTGAACCTCCAATAATTTAATTATGAATAGACTACCTATCTAAAGCAACTGAAAGTATGTGGAACAGCATTTACCAGAAGAYTGAAATATCATACTCTGTCTCCATTATATACCAGAATAGTTGATGTGACAGGGTCAAACACTGTCCTTTTTTTTCCCCTTCAGTTCAGTAGAAATAGTTATTCCAATTAGGAAAAATGAATTGGATTTATCTTTTATGACAGATTATTCACTTGTCTTTAGCATCACAGGACATTCAAAGAATCTCTTAAATGCTTTTTGCTATCCCTCATCACCATAGTAACCAAATCACAGTACRTTGCAAATTCCAGATGTTAGGGCTTGCTAATAGGAAAAGCTAAGGAGGCCATTTCTCAGAAAAAGGCCATTAATTGGTATTAGTGCATATAAAAGAGAACATTTGCAACATGAAGCGAGGGGGATTGGTCAATTCTTTCTTATTATTCAATTTACTATCTAGCTGTCCTGTTCTACTTCAGTGCAATATTGTACCCCAGCAGTACTCATAGATGAGGTTATATATCAAGGCTTACCCTATTTTTTCTACATTGTTAGTCGCATTTGACAAGAATGGGTGCTTCTGTCCCATCCACATCAATAATGAGAAGAAGGAAAATGAGATAAATAGTGACCCCATTTGCTCTACCCAAAGGAGAGCCAGARAGTGAAGTCTCCCTAGCTGAATGGAATAATGAGTTTTCCTTGCCATTGTTTATACCCCTGAATCCATTCACTCCTCTAYGGTTTTTTGTGCCACCATTACCAACATTTCTTAACTTTTTGTTAAAAAATGGCTCTCAATAGGATTATTAGAACAAGGAAAGACWAAATGAACAAAATAGGACAGAACAATGAAGTCCAGTGGGAAAAACCAGATGAAAGATGCCTTTGGTATGGCTATGCTCATTCGTAACAAAACTAGGAAAACAGTACTGT
>CADDXX010000089.1:2025642-2036437 GCA_902810485.1 Alauda arvensis | reverse complement strand
TAAGATTAAAAGGCGACTTAATTACAGCTCTTGGAAGGGGAAAATATTAAGCACTGAAAGGATAATTAATTCAGAGAGAAGAGTGTAAGAAAAACAAACGACTGAAGAGAGATGTAGAACAATATAATGTGATAAAAATACATTTTACCAGAGATCTCTTTACCTGACTACCATGAAAGTAGAGAGTTGTGGATGTTTTCACATCAATTMATTTTGAAAAATACTTCTTTAACTACATACGTAGTTAAAACTTAACTATATAGAAGAGGGCATCTGCAGTATAACAAGCTTTGATACAGAGATGTGAATGACTGGTCCTCTAAACTCAAAAATCTTTTTATYTACTTTGACACAAGATGTATACAAACCCTTTTGAAAGTTGGCTCTTGTTGCAATATGTTTAAATAAATAAATTAATATCCGTGTTAATATTTACTGACCTCTTGAATGTTGTGGTTGGAAGCAAGGTAAAGAGGGAATAGGACAAAAATAGATCTTTATAATCTGATATCACATGCCAGCCCCAGAAAGAAGACAATATTTAATTAATTAACAGTGCTGCTGGGATTAGCACATCAGTCCAACTAGTACATGCATATTTGAAATGCTTGTACATCTTCTGAAGGCCTGAGACCTAAATTGAAAAAATAAAAATAAAAAAAAAAAGGCAGGCCATATTGTCTTAACTGCATAGATTTGATTCATAACCTATTTTACTTTGGTATCAATAAAAACATGGTATAGGTATAATATGTGCCCTAGATGCTGAGCATTTCTGTTGCCGACRATTTCAACAGAAGCAGTTTTTTCCTCAGTCAGACCCAAAAATAGACACTTGCTGAAAATACTGAAGTCCCATTAGTACTCACTGATGAATGATCAGCTACTCAAAGCTTATTCAAATTCTCAGGCAGATAAACACAGAAACTGTGTTCTAATGGGAGATGGTTGATTCCAGAAACTTCAGTGTGGAAAAAAAAATAGTTATCAGCTTGATTGAATACTCTGATTAAAGTGGAAATTCCAAGAAATTAAAAGTATCATCAATAGGACCAGCTCATCTTTGTCTTTCAATATAATGAATTCTTGTTTGCTTTACCTCAATAAAATAAAAATTGTGGAAGATTAAAAAGCAGGAACAAATGAGTAAAGATTATCTGATAGACYAATATTAAAGGTAATTAATTTTAGTTTAAGGAATTGAATCTTAATATTCAGTATCCTCTGTTATTCTTACACATGAAAAGAATAAAATCTTTCACCAAACCAAAGTTAATGACAGAAGAGCCCCTGCTCTTCCTTGTTCAATTTAACTGTAACCCACCTTGTCTTCCTTTCAATGGTTTCACTGCTATGTTATAATGATAACCCATTTCAAGGAAMAGGACATTCCTGACACCATTGATAAACTTTACTCAATTTGTTAAGATATCATATAGTGACACTTACATAAATATCTGAGGTTACTGATTAAAATAAGTAGCTTCTATTTTAATTGCAGTATTTTTGGACTTATATTTATGCAGACATTTCCCAAGCAGCAAAATACGTTAAGACTCATATTAGCACACTACACTTTAATTTGATGTAAGTACTCTCATTTTGTTGTTCCTCTAATGAAAAGTCAGTAGTTTCTAGAGCAGTTATGCATAAGGCAGAGTAGACTGGTTCAGGAAACAGCACATGTTGTAGTCAATTATTTGTACTTGTCTCAGAATAGAGCAATAATATTTCAGGGTTAGGATAAAAAATGAAGTATTTTGTGGGAGAGAGATTTATTTGGGAGAGAGATTTGTTTTCAGCAGAAATGAAGCTAGTGACTGCCACTTGATGCAATCAAGGACCAGGATACACAGTGGGCAGTAAACTGAATAAAGGCTGAGTACGAAGTATGAAAATATAATTGTTTAAACTACTGATAATATTTTAATATGTTTATCTTCTATCTAGAATAATAGAAACCCACACAATGTCCTTCTTACACATGCCATTAATATGTATTATCCAACAGAACAACTAATTAGTAAACAACTCTTAATCTGATGACCATCAGATTTCAGTTGATTCAGTTGTGAAAAAAAAAAAAAACCCTCTACAATTAAATAATCCCAATCCTTTTAGCTCCTTTAACAATTTATTGGAATTAGTTTAGTCCAGTCCACTTCTTGTGTTTATTTTTATGAGCTTTGTCAGATGTCCTTCCTTTTAAATGTAAAACAGAAAAGTGTTTTTAAAAGTTGTCTCTTTAGAGTGATTTTATTTTTTCTGTTTAAACAYATCACTGAATCACAAGTTCTTGTCTTACATATCCGGACCCTGAAATGTATCAACATTTCTATTACTGTACTAAAATAATCTTTTWAATTCTTTTAAATATAGTATTTGCATCTTCATATACATTTCTAATCAAAACTGATGAATGATACCTTGTTTTTCATGTGTATGAAGTTTCAGTTAAGTATGAATCAAAATGAAATCTACTTTAGGCCCTGTAAATCTAGGTCTTTCATGGAGTAAAAATGTCTCCGCAAGATTATAAGAGCTAAAATCCTAGTTTCAGAMCAAATAGGCAGCATCAAAGCTCACTGATGTGATGTATAGAAAATCTCCAATCAGCATACTTGAAAATAGACATTTTAGAAGTAAATGAATGAGAAGAACATTAGCTTCCATTTAAGAGAAGCCTATTAGAGAAAAAAATACAGTACTGCTGAAAAAAAATCATCAAGAGTCCTTAAACTTTTAGCTTTACCTCYTATCTAGGCTAACCACAATGTTCAAAAAATAGTACAAACTGGCAGAACTGGTCTGATCCTGAGCAGATGCCGCCCTGGTTGCTGCTGAGGTGGTGTGCATAAGGCTGTCCTTGCTTCTGGAGGGCTGGTATTCCCTGGGGCAAGAGCAAGGCATCACCCTAGGTGTAAGAGATCATGTGCTATTCCTCACCTAAAACCACATCTGAGTGCCTCATGCTGTTGCAGAAAGGGGTTCAAAATGCTGCTRGGGACGTCAGGACAATAGCTATAATGTTCAGATTGACTGCTGTGACTTTGTCAAGAACACCAATGCTGCCCAATCACTGAATGCCTAGATTTGAAATGTCTTTCTCTTTGTAGCCAGCTGAGGGTGTTCACCACCCAGAAAAATATGAGTGTGCTCATTAGCAATGAATTCACTTATTCTTCACGGGTTTTACTACAGTAAAAATGATATTATTTCTTTTCAAACAGCTTTTGGAAAGSCAGTTTCAAAAATATCATGATTAAGCAGTGTTTTCTCTGAGGCAAGTTTCTACAGAAAGTATTAATTCAATTCCTCAACTGCTCATCAAGTGATAAGACCTTGTCTATACTCCAATTTAAAGCATGCTCCTGATGGCTCACATACTTCTGTGAGAAGCTCAACACTTTCATATTCTGAGGAATTACACCTCTTAGACATGAGATCTCACCTGGGATTCCTGGGCTTGCATTGTGCATGAGGTTTCTCAACATGGTTTCTAAAGGTATGAATGAGTAACACACTTCTGATTAAAACGCTAAATGAAAATGTATCAAGTCAATATATTAATCAGGGCAAACATTTTCTTCATTGAAAAAGTATATGTGATTGATTACAGAATAAGATAGATTGATGAATAAAATTTTTAGAAAGTAGAATAAATATGTGAACCATATATTTTTAAAAATATTGTTAAATCTGCTAACAGGTTTACTTTTCATAGTAATTTATTTTGAGTGATTTCTTGACACACTTTTCTTTGGCAAACTGGTATAGGTTATATTTGTTGCATTACTCTTGCATTACAGTTCTGCAAAATGACACACCCCCCATTTTTTAAGCAGTCATAATTGTGTTTATTTATGATTTAWCTCAATGAAACCTCACATAATCTAGTGTAAATCAGAAAAATCCTATAAAACATGTTGGGCGAATCTAAATACAAGGTATCAATACATACATTAGGTAGATTTGTCTTTCTTTCTTTAGGAGTGGAAGTCAGCAGATGAAGAGTAGAATTTAGAAATTTGGACACCAAAAACTTCAGGCTAATACCTACTGAGAGACAAATAAAGAAACTAACCTGCAATTGAAAGTTCTATAAAAAGATTTTAAAATTGGCTGTAACATGTCTGTACTATACACCTCAGCATTCTGCAATATTCTGCAATCATGAATGTTATAATAAATGTAAAACTTCAAGAATTCTAAAAATATTCAGAGGTTTGTTGTTGTTGTTGATGATGATAATTGCTTTTATCCATCCTTTTGGCAGTAATATTTTCATGAATTCCTCTGACACTAGGATAAATTAAAGATGCAATAATTTATATATTGGCTGTGGGCAGTTCAGTTAGTTATGTGAATCTGGGAAAAAGAGTCTTAAATAAATCAGCCACCAGAAAGTTGGTATTCTTTTATTTCTCTGCTAATACACTTTTTGGAACAGATGACAGGTGATTAACTTTCTCTTATCTCCTCAGTGTTACCACAGTGAGCTGAGTGATAGTGAAAGATTTATATGGGCTGAAAAATCATGTGTTTTCATGAGAATACTCAAACACTTTCCTCCAAAGAAAATTATATCATTTGTGGCTTGATCTTTTCTCTCGTTTGCAGTCAAAACTATATGAGAAGACAAAAAAAGCTTGTGTATAATCATGGGCCAAGCCACTTATAATTTTGTTCATCATCTCTAAGTAAACAATATACAGCTATGGGCAAAGGCAGCTCGCAGCAATAGCATATTATACACAGCTACAAATATTGAACTTAAAAATATTGAAAAACTTTCACTACTTTCAAATTTTCAGATGGGAATATACAGTTGTTTAAATGTTTTAATTTCCTTGAACAGCTTGAACCTTTGGAATTCACAAATTCGTATGAATTCTTATTCCCGTAACAAAATTATTTTGAAAATCAGTTTGATGGATGTGAATTACTGAAGCCTATGATTAATTTGCCTCCATCGTTTTACAGCTAAATATTGTTAAAGATTATAYATCTTCTATTCCTAATCTGTGGTAGTGTGGAAGCAGGTATACAATTACTCAAGAAGAAAGAAATTGACATAGGGAATAGTCTTATCAAAAGATAATTGATTTTTCAAGTCTTTGACAAAGGAGTCCATTCAAGAGATATACATTTACTTTTCTTTCATCCTCAGAAATCACAAGTCTAAATGACAAGATACTTCTGTTACAGTGAAAGAGGATTCCTACTAAATTGCTTAACAATATTCAGAAACATGACTGTAGSCTTCGGACAACTACTAAGACTGGGGAATGGATCTTCAGGAGRTACAGCCACTTGAAATTCAATAACCGAGGTAAGGGTTGAAAAGAAATGTAAATTATAGGAATATATTCTGGGAAGGTGTGCCCTTGGGCAACTGCCGAGTCCAGGGATGTGTGCTAAATAAGGGAAGTTTGATACAGTGCAGAGATTGAGTATATTGAAGAGAGGCAGGACACATCAGGTGATATAGGAAATGAGAGCAAAAGAAGGCTTGAATCTCAGGATTAGAGAAGCACATCACAGTAACACAGAAGCAGTAGGATGGGCTGAGGAGTTATAAATAGACCTGTTTTGATACCTTCTGTATCCTAGGAGGGAGAGAAAAAAAATGTTGAGGATAGCTGTTTAAATAAAAACAGTTTATAACCTGTGTGCTGTCGGTGAAGAAAATASGTTGCTGATGTTTTATCTTGAGTATTTTGATATTGCTGATTTTTAATCCTAGCTACAAAATGTTAAGCAAATTGATTGTCTAGAGGTCTCARGAGGGTTCAGTAGGGTTAATCTCCAAAATGCAGGCTGGTCAAATGGATAAAATGTGTGGTCTGTTGTCAAGTGACCACGTCACATCATCTCATAATCCAGATTTATATTCTAGGTTATGCATTAATTTATTGTAAATGATTATTCATGAGAAGAAAAAAAAAATCCCTAGGAGTACTTACAGAAGAAAATTAATTTTAAAAAAAGAGTATTGATTAGAATTAACTAAGTTCTGTACATCTATAGATTCTATCAGTATTGTGACAAAAATGAAAAGGTCCACTTATTGTTCAGGTTGTAATATTATTAGACTCTGAGAACCAACAGTTTTATATTGTTTGCAAGGAAAYCAACCTCTGAACATTTAAAATTTCTCATAACTGTAATTTTTAGTCTCCGATGACCTTGGGTGTGTGTTTCCATTTGGGTACCTTTCCGTTTCCTGACATCCATCAGCATTATTTAATGGGACAAACTAGCTGTGTTCAAATCCCTGCATATTGGGCTGAGTACTGCAAGCACCTGCCAATTCTGGAAGCACTGTTGAGGTGCAATGCACTCAGAGCTGGAATAAATGCCAAAGCACTAATGTTGAAAGAAGAGTAGAGTCTGAGAGTCTCTCATAAAAAGATTAGTCATTCTCAGAAGCTGGTGGTATCAACATGGGTTTATGGCTCTAATATTGTGATGTAATTTAATGGAATGGAGGCCTTGAAAATTGCAGACAGTGTATGGCAGTACAGGTATGGAATATTTGGAGTCAGGCACACTCCAGGCCCTGGAGAACCCACAGCTGTAAACAACTCATCAGTGAACAGTCAAATGCAGACAAAACTGGGCCTAGGGTCAACAAAAAAAGAACAGTATCTAACATCCATAAACCCCACCGTAGATGGTAAATTCAGGTGTAATTTGGAACCACAACCCAATGAAGAAAAAGAAAGGTATATAAGGATGCTAGCAAACATATAAACATGATCCTGAGTAGATCCTAAAACAAGAAAGGTAAAACCATTAGCACTAATGTCATATTAGTGATATTAGTCCTGGTGAAGGACTACAGATGCTCACAGGAACACCCACCATAACACACTCCTGCTGCCTATGAGAGTAAAAGGARCAGGGTAAGGGTGAGCAAAGCATGTGGAATAAGGTTGGAAGTTAAGAGGCATGTAGATATAAAAAGTTTACAAGTATTATTATTGAAACATTTTCTGCACAGATGAATCTTAAGATTTCAATTATACCATAATAATTTGGCCTTATATTTATAGCATTTTCTCCAGAATCCTGCCTTTAAATGTCAATGCATAATGACACATAATGATGTGTAGCAAGATAATGGCAGAAATATAAAAAGCCCAAATCTGATTAAATACATGGAAAGGAAAAAAAAAAAAAAATCAATATGGAAGACACCTGCTGGGTTGATGAGAAGAGCCCTTCAGTAYTAAGTGAAAATTCTACAGAAAACTGTTTTCTCTCACCATTTTTGGAGATTTGTGCTCAGTAATATATAAAAAGCAAGCTCATATGCCCTAAACCAGCAATTTAAAAACTAGATGTTCACTCTAACTCCAGTTAGAATCAACAGTTTAAACTGGATACCTTTAGAAGATGATTCATTCCATCCRAAAATATGTATCTAGGACTGATTGTTCATGGGATGCTTGCTTTTCTTCTAACTAAACATGGCAAACTAACAAGTATTTCAGGTTAGATACCRAACTCCAGACATCCGATGTTTCATTACATGCAGTCAGTCAATGAAGGACACCTCAAAGTTTCCTAAACAAATGGATTTGAGCTAATCARGTTATAGAGTTTTACAACAGGTTAATCTTCAGAAGCATTCCCATTCTAGCAATCTCCAAAGGCTATATGACTCAAAATAAGGGTTTTGAGTCTGTTGTTTTTACTGTCAAAGTGGTAAAACATATTTTGAAGTGATTGACTATTGTTTGGAAAAAAGTTCCATATCTTGGAAGATAAGCAACTTCAAATGAGGTATACCTACTTACGTATTTCATTCATACACATACTAGCTAATAAATTAAAATGGGCAATGATTATGCAGCCTTCCATTTTCATATATAGTGCTTTAATCTGCATCTTTAATTTTGATTAATTTTGAAAAATGCCCAAGATTTAAATTATCTAAGTTCTCTTTTACTGATATTAAGTTTGAGCAATTCAGCAAATAATTTTTATTTATAATAAAGGGATTTAAATCTAAAAGCAAAAATAAATAAAGGAGTTTTCAAAGATTTCTCTAAGTCTTGAAAATCTTTTGAAATAGTGACTTTTTGTCRTAATTCACAGGTGGTCATTATCTCCTTCTAAAAAGATAAATTTGGCTTTTGACCATTTAGTATTCTCTTAATCACGAATACACAGCATGGAATTCCCTTTAAATGAAGACAGATATTATTTTACTTAAATGTTTGGCGCAATATTGATACAGTGGGCTTTATCCCTSCTGCAAATAGTGATATTGTTTGTAAAGTTCTGCTTTGTTGCTAATTCCATAAAGTAAGTAAATTAGTCTTATTAAATTTGAAATGTGTATAGACATCAGCTTTTCAAAGTGAAAAAAGAACTGCATGCAATTTTTGATGTTTTCATCCATGAATTAAGTGTTTGAATTTCATTCATGAATCAAGTAGATTAGGTATTGTGTTCTGTTGGCACACGGTATGATGTAAATAAACATTCAGCTATTTTGAAAACACATTGTGCCAAACCATCAATTTCCAGACCTTGAAATAAATCACATGATGCTATTATAGACTGTAACTCCCTTGTCCTTTATATTTTATTTGATTATGAAAAATATTATAATGACCACTGTACTCACACAATTTTGAATTGATTGCCTGCCATGGAGATTYTTTTCCTTCAAAAATTTTTATGAAATCTTTTTAGAAAGCTCTTTGCTTATCTTCTTGCATGTGGATGTTAGAGCTGCGTGCTTTCTTTGTGCTCATTCACGTCAAAGAACAGAAGATTGGAACTACACTAACAGTCAGGAAAGGGTACATTATGTTACCAGAGTATAGCCCTGTACCTTAACTCAAACATAGTCATGCAGTCAGTCACCAACTTTCTTGGATGTTGCCTCTGGGTAGTTATGGACCTGAGGACATTCTGAAGTATTGAAGAGAAATTTGAAGTTGAGAAACTATTTAGACTGAAGACAAACCAAGTGAGGTCTGGTCTTGGGAACCTTGGGAACATCTTGATRTGATGACAAAGTTTGACTTGCTTTGAGTGCACTGTGATGGCATCACAGGTCCTGCAGCACAGCCAGCCTGAGGTCTCAGGACCACTCTTCACTTCAGTGAACAGGCTGCATTTTCTCAATAAAGCCCTCACTGTGCAAACCCATAATTTGTTTGTAAATGTAAAAGGCCCACTAWATATTCAGTGTCTGCTATTATTAACTAAGGCTGAAAGTGTTTGCTTTGCTTGCTTTTAGAAATGTATTACAAAAAGTATAAGTTACCTATTTACRTATTTGCTGAGCAAGAGAGATTGTGGATAAGACATGARTGAATATGGCTTTGTTGTCTAGTGTTTAGAGAACTTACACAGCAGCTCTGAAATGCATAATGTTGTTAAGATTCTTGTTCCTTTCACAGATAACAATGAAGATCTTGTCCTTTTGTGCAGTCCAGAGTCAAACATATATCTTTCCCTCTGTACTAATAGTTTCCATGTAAGATGAAGACATTGCAAAAAGCATCATCRTAAAAACTCATGTTGTGTAACTGTAGATTGCTCCTAATGACAGATTTGCCATGTGTTTTGGGTTTATTTTTATCTAGAAACTAAAAATGGTTTATTATATTGTTATTCACACTAAGTTTAGGACAATTTCACCATASTTATCATAGAGTGTAAGGACAGGGGCACTAGGAAGTCTTTAKYCCAACCTCCTGCTTGAAGCACAATGAATCATGAAGTCAGGCCAGGTTAGTCAGGGCTTTACCTGTCCTAGTCTTCTAAACCACGTAAGATGAAGACTGTAATCTGTCTGGGAAATCTGTTCCAGTATGGCATATGCCTCTGTTTTCTTCCTAACTCCCTTGGGCACTCCCAGCCTCCTTGCTGGTAGGGTGCTGTGAGAAGCAGAAAAGACCTTGATGCTGTGCAAGCGCTGCTCAGCAGAAACAAAAAGCCCTCTGTGTTATCAGCACTGTTTGCAGCACAAATCCAAAACACAGCCACATACCAGCCACTATGAGGAAAATGAACTCCACCCCAGCTAAAATGACTACATCTTCCTTTTATGCAGAGATAGGTGCTAATGGGCCCTGCCATAGGACAAGATTTTGAGCCAGGACTCTGGAGTGTTACATTTCAAATATAAAACTGCAAGAAATACTGAGGGCTTGAAAGGAGTAATTTGTAAATGTTCATGGTTAATTCAGATGTGATGTGGAACTGCAAGCATRATACTGAAAAAGTTAATATGGTTTTTATTTATATTACTTAATATCTTGCACTAAACCCTTTATTTTGAAATTTTAAACATGTTCATCTTTCTATGCCAGTCCTGAAGAGTAAAGAAATCTGTGCAATGAATAATAATATCCTTTCTCCATCAATGGTAATTAATCACTACCTTGGAGAGAAAGACTAGTAGACTCAATAGTGGTGTTATCAGTCCTGTGACTTTGTGCTTTGGGAAATATTTCCAGACACAAACTTCTGGTGACCTATCATTATGCAAGRAATGTCACTTTAATTCTTAAAGAAAGTTTGTATCACAGGTGAAGAGAGTTCCAAGTGAAAAGGTTAAGTACTTGTTAGATCATTTTGTTACTAGATATAAAATGTCAATATAAGTTAGTATATGTTAATTATTTTTAACATATTAAAATTATTATGTTAAATTATTTTTAAACATGAGTGAGCAGCATAAAGAAATGTCATCTGTCTTAACTTTTACTGTCTACTACAATATGGATTAGAAGAAAGCTGCTGGAAGAAAGGGGTAAAACCACTC
>CADDXX010000089.1:2006821-2025446 GCA_902810485.1 Alauda arvensis | reverse complement strand
AACTGATAGCAATATTGGAGAAAAAGACACAACAAAGGCTTTTTATTTTAATCTTTGTTACAATGTGTCTCTTTAAAGGTTCAGTGTTCTCATTATTGGTTTATAAAACATGGCTTGGGCAATTCAAAACCCTTCTATATTAGAGTGAAAGTGAAGGCAGATCCATCCAATTCAAAGCTCTGGTATTTTGTGTCACTGTTGCTAACATTATTTTTCCCTTCATAATGAAAACAGATACTATATGCTAGTATAGAAAAATATTCAAATACAAATACACTCAGCATAGGTTAGCTAGAACAAAGGAGTTTTGGCTGGTCTGCTAAAAAAAATGTACTAGGTACCCTATTTTTGACTTGGAGGGTCACAAAAATCTTTAAAAACCAGCGGAATTAAATATTTGAGAATATAGAAAACAAAACCAAAATTCTGGTAGTTCTAGGGAATGAATGTTTCTTCCCAAGTACTTTGCTTATAGCTGCCTATCTGATTTTAAAACTACTCATATTTCAGAGTAGCAGTTGAGACTAGATATTAGGATGAAATTCCTAACTGTGAGGATGGTGAGGCCCAGAGTATGTATGGGTTGCCCAGAGTAGTCAGTATGCTCCATCCCTGGAAATGTCCTAAGCCTGGTTGGACAGGGCTTTGAGCAACCTGATCTAGCAGACTGTGTCCCTGCCCACAGCAGGGGGCTTGGAAATAAATGATCTTTAAAGTCCCTTCCAGGACAAACCATTCTATGATTCTGCAATTCAGACTGAAAAAATGTARCATTAATTAGTGAACTTAGCCTTGCTCAACATGCAGTATTATCARTCAAGCCAGCTCTGTTCAATCTGCTATGTTATTTTTTTACTGCATGAATTCTTAGAAATTAACTCAGAACTGTAAAACTTAGCTAAATAATTTTTGAGCTATTTAAATACTACATTCAAGTAGTATCATTAGTACTACTGCTAATGATAGTRTTACTGTATCTCATGCCACATGACTAGAGCTACATCTAAAAAGACACTRTTCTTGAATATGGAACAAAAAGCAAGAACATTTCTAAGCACTCCTTATTGTCTCACTTGTTATTTAACAACTAATGTTATCTTCTTGGTTGTGTTTAGGCTGAGGATAAACTGGGATATCAAATTATAAAAATAATAGGGATATAAAACCAAGAAYTAAAGGAAGTAACAAAATGGCATAGGGAACTCAGAGTTCAGTATGGTGTAGACTTCTGGATTACAACTCTGATGTTTAGAGAAGGCATTTTTTCCTCCTGTGTCGCAAGTCCAGARTTTATTTGTGTGTGTATTTTGTTGGTTTTGTTGCTGCTGTTTGTGTGGTTTGGTTTATTTTTATTTTCCACTATTATTTTTATTTTTATCTTAAATATATTTTTCTCATAACAGACCACCTTCTCCTGTCTGCCAGCTGAAGCCTTATCCATCAGGCATGAAGAACTATTGTTTGCCTGGCAAAGACTGAAGAATGAAAACGTGCATTTCTTTTCAGGGGCCATGTCCAGAGGTGAAGCTGGAGCAGGGGAGGCAGCAGTCATGAAATCCAGCTCAGACCAAGGTGAATCTGAAACCCTGCATTGCTAGGTCAGTACACAGCCTGAAGCCTTCTACTCTTAATGGCAAAAATCACATATTCACTGCACTACACCAGCTTTGCAGTCTCTCACAGGTGCAAGATATTGCCAGCTAGCTAATCAGGAGTGTATTTATCCTCTAACTGCAAGACAAAAAGGCAATCTGGTGTATATACTGAAGAATTTATGGTATCCTCTTTAGAAAGCACTTCAGATTATGCATCAACCTATTGCCTTTCTATCCAAAACTGTATCTTCTTGATTTGATTCATTCTRCTATGGAGGTTCAGTTGTCATTTTATGCAGAACACTGATTTACAAGATAAAGGCTCTTGTAAAGTTTCATCCATCCTCAAAGCCCACATGATTCAATAACCCAAAAAGCTGGGGGAATTAATTCTTTTCCTTCATTCTGACATATTTTCAAATTTTTTCTTCAGTTCTGTCTTCATGTCCTTGCTTTTTACTCAATTACAAATATATTCTGTTTATTTTTATTCTTATTTTTTTCTAAGATTGAGGGTTATTTTAATTCATAATTGTATGTATGAGGCTGTGTTAAGGACTTGTGTTGATAACACATCAGGGTTACAGTTGCTATATTGCTAAGCAGTGCTCACAGTGTCAAGGCCTTTTCATCCTGTGCAGAGAAATTGTGGCTACTCCATTCCTGGAAGTGTCCAAGGCAAGGCTGAATGGGGCTTTGAGCAACCTGGTCTAGTGGGAATTGTCCCTGCCTATGGCAGAAGGGTTGGAACTAGGAGATCTTTCAAGCCTCTTCCCACCCAACCCATTCTATGATTCTATGATTCTGTGATTCACACAGTGCCCCACCAGTGAGGAGGCTGGAGGTGCATGAGAAGTTGGGAGGGGACACAGCTGACCCCAGCCCTCCCAGGGGATATCCCAGACCATATGACACTGTACTCAGCAAGAAGAGCAATGAAAAAAAGTACAAGTAAGGGGACATTTCAAGGTACTTCATTTGTTGTCCCAAGTAACTGTAACATATGATGGAGCCCTGCTTTCCCTAAAACAGCAGAACATCTGTCCCCCGATGGCCACTAATGAATGAMTTCCTTGTTTTGCTTTTCCTGAATACATGGCTTTTTATCTTTTCCTACTAAACTGTCTATCTCATCTCATGAAATTTTCCACTTTTACCCTTCTAATTCTTTCCCTCTTTTTCATTTTGATGCCCTGTTTCTGGGCTTGATTTTTTGGCAAACTTAATTTAAATCAGTTATCCTCGCTCCCAGGAAGTACTTTTCAACACCACTGACTCATGTCTATCTGATGCTTACTCCTTTCCAGTAGTCTTTTTCATGAGCTGTTGAACAGTGCCTTTTTCTCCTTTTTGCTACACTGTCATGTTAAGGCTTCTRCTCCATATCTGCTCAGTTTTTGACTCTGGAAGAAACAATCTTTTGTGTGTGTGTGTTGTTTGTTGTTTTTTTTYAAAGGGCATATTAATTGAGATTGAAAAACAAGAATAATTATTTTTGTTACCGACATTTTTAAGTGTCCTGGCGGATGGGTGCCACTATTACATAGTACTATTTTTTTTTATTTTAAAATGATGCTGCTGGTGTCGGTAACTCAGACTTATTTATAGTCCACTCTCTCTTCAGCCTGGCCTGTGACTGCTCTGTTGCATAGTATCATTAAATATTTGAATAATTAAATACTTTGCTACAAAAATTAAGAAGCTACTCTGATCTTGCATCTCTGTAAACATGAGATATTTACAATTAATATTATTTCCATAAATAAATACATGGAATATGTTTTTTAAAAGAATATTCTCTTTATCTCTCTAAATCTCTTATGCCCAGAAGAGAGGTGTGTGAGCTTTTGTGTAGAGAGGCTGATTTTAGAAGATTCTCTTAAGCAAAAAGGTAAAAGTGTTGTGGTTATTGTAGCAGTCCCACAATCAAATATATGAATAGTGAAATCTACTTAGGCATTTGCAGATATATAATTACRGCTATGGGGTATTACTTATGAACATTGAATAAACTGTGATTTTTTTGACTAGGTAGATAATGCAAGGAAACRTTTTGAATGTTTTTACACCTGATGGGTTTTGGTTTTTGGGCTCTAGTTTCAAAGTTACAGTTGCTTTTTTGTGCTCTTGATCAGTCTGCTGGAAGGCTTTCAAGGGATTTATGTGCTCAGAATACTGTCCTATTATGTTTATAAATTGTTGTGAAGCAAAATCAAAACAAAAACTGAACTCTTGGAAACATATAAAAATTGCCAGGGTCTCTTTCTCCCTRTAGAGTGATAAAAGATCTCCTGCATTAATGGCTTGTTCAAAACTAGTGAAATTATTTTGAAACATAAACCAAAATAATCAATCAAAATCATTATCTGCCCTGCACTGAACTTTGTTTTGCAGGCAAGACCATCAGTGTCCAGGATGGATTCCAAATGATCCATGGGTTAAAAGCCATTTGCAAACTATTTAAACTATTTTTCTTTATTTGGAGCTTCTGACATAAACAACTGTACAGAAACAAAATGTATWATCATGAATATATAGATCAATAATTTGTCCACATAATGGACAAAGCATTCAATTCTAAATTGAAATGGAATGGTAAAAGAGCMARATGTACTACAGTCTTTAATTACATAATGCTTCTTTACACYCTACATTTATAGAAAAATAAATGTAATTCCTTTCATCTGCATTTRTTTGCGGGATTGCTGGTCTTCCTAGTTGTATATGCAATGAGCTTTTTGAACACATAAATTTTAACCAGTCCTGTTCTTTTGAAAGGATATAAAAAGACTTTTTTTTTAATGACAGACTGCCTGATATAAAAGATAAGTGACTTTGCTTTCAAAAGGCACAATTCTATATTTTCTTGACCTTGATTCATTACTATGTGGACAAAGCTAAGGAAAAGATAGCGCTGAAAGGTGCACTATCTGTTAACTTCACAGTGATTAATGACAAGACAAGTTATCAGGTATCTCGGAGTTCAGAACCCATTAGCTGAAGAGCCAGGGGGAAGAAATGTCATAGTAAAAAAGGAGATGAAGAAGAAATGCAGTTCTCTTGGCTATAGATTGATATGCTCTTGTAACCATACCTAGTGCCAAAAGGAAATTCAAATTATTTCTCATGTTCATTCCGGCTTTACATTCAAACAAACTACCCCAAGCTGRCCAGTAAGCACTAAGTGCTTAAGTAAGAGAAAAATAACAGATGCCAGCAGCAAACCAAAGAAATTATTCTCTAGAGTGAGTTCATAAAATCAACCAAAACAGTTCAAATATAGAAAAGAWTTTTACTTAGTAATTTTCCCCACTAACATAATTAAAAAAGAAACCCAGATGTTATTAACTAGAATTACAAGTGTACAATATAATTTAAATCAATAAACTATGTACATAATTTCTTTTTTATCAGACTCTAGAGTTCAGTCTACTCAATGTACAGTTTTAAATTATTATGAATGTGCCTTTCTGCAAGGATATCCATTGAAGAAAAGGAAAATATTTAGGATGAAYCAATCTCAAGAATAATTGTATGAAATTTGCTTTGCATTTTTAACTTCTCTGTGTTTGCAATGATCTCCATAATTAACAAAAAAAATAAAATTCTTCATACAGCACAGCATTTCTCTACAGGAATGAACTGTTGTATGAGCTCCATGTATGACTTCTTGTGCTAATTGGCACCCACAGAAGTTTCTGTACTGTACAATAGTTTAATACGGTGTATAAAGGCTTTCTGCGCTTTGAATAAAAATGGTTTCAGGAACACTTCTGGTTATGTTTTCTTTTTGTAAAACAATAGCAACAAAAAAAAAGCCCACTAATATAAGCAAAACATGCTTTAGTTGTCAAGTGTTGATAAAATGGTGCCTACTAAGTGATATTCCATGAAATTAATTGAATAAAGACTACCTGCTGGCTTTAAAGGGCAATAATAACAGTAAGAAACTGTGAAACTGCAGCTTTTTCTACTGAACACTTATTAAGCTCTTTATTCCTGCAGTGAAATAGATTTCTTTTGGACAAATCAAGTGAAAAGTGCATGCCTATGTTCTACATCAACAGGCAGTCATGGAACACCTAAGGGTACGGTGATCAGGTCTTTCMCATGCAGGTCACGGCAGAGACAAAGCCAAGCAGGGAAGATTGTGAATATGGAGAGGGAGCAGGCACTGCGCTGCAGGGGTCATGAAAGCTTCTAGATTGGGGGCAGGACTTTGGAAAATAAGGGATCTCTATCCAAACTCTTATAAACTACCCTCTGAACAAATACCATCTAATCACCAAGGCACCCACACTTTAWAATGATTTAGATATTCTATAATTTTCTAGCATACAGTTGCAATATTTAGGTTCAAGCCTACCCAGTTTGATATGCTYGCTGCCTATTTTCAGTGATATAACTGAGATAATGGAGGTAAGTGATATTTATTTACTTCCAATTAAAGTAACATACACCAAGGACATCAGCTTRTTTATTTTTTACACACCACATACATGCATGTTACACACCCAAGCTCACTGAAAATATAATAGGAGCCTCTCTAAACTCTCCCAAATTTTGGCAGGTTATAAATTACAAGGGAAAGTCATGCATATCAGCCAGAAAGAATTCACTCCATGAAAAGCAACAGTTATAGGAAATCACAATCAATTTTAATAAAACAGTTATGCCCATTTATTGTGAAGAAGATCATAATAGTTTCAAAAAAAATCTTACTGCATAATGCATGTATCTTAGGTCATGATATTTTACCTTGTTAAAAAAATGTATATTCAGAAATATCTTTATATAGAGACACAGTTATAGTGATCTAATAATATTGGTAGATTTGACACATCAGAGAGGAACTCAATTGTTTTAAAAGGAAAATTATTCATAAATGTGTATTATTAAATCCAGTTTAATTTGTGCAAAATAATGAATCACAAAAAAAAAAACTGTGCTGAAAACATTAGCACACAGTGAGTAGATGTAGTTTGAATATTTTGGGTTTTATTCATAAAACTAAATAAATTCTTAAGCCTGTTGTTCCTCTTGTCCAACAAAGCCGTGGTTATCTTGGAGCTGTAATTCAGTATACATTCAACACATATTTCTTGCATTTCAAAATGTGTATTTATTTACACAATGTTGTTTGACTTGGSGTTTTCAATTTTTTGCAAACCATCACCGAACTAAATCCATAAAATTATGTTGGTCACACTGGAAAATGAGAGTCTGTAACTACAAATTATTGAMATTTCTTGGGGACAGCTTTTTCTGTGAGTGGGTTTCAAAATACTGCAGAAAAATAGGATGTAATCCAGCAAAATGTGCTAAGTCTACAGTTAGATAAGAATACTCATCTATGCAATAACTGACTACACAGTATTTAGAAATTAGTTTCATGCATTTAGAGCTCAACAATCAAAATATGAATCAGTAATTTTTTATCATTCTAAAAAAATTGTTTAAATGGAAATACTTTCCTTTTAATAAAAAAAAAAAATTCTGTAACTTGTAAAATGCATTCTCCTGTACTTTTTTTCCTTTAGGCATAGATTCTAATTTGAGGCCATTGAATCATAGATCGGTTTGGGCTGGAAGGGACCTTTAAAGGTCCTCTAGTCAAACCACCTCTGCAAAGAGCTGGGACATCTTCAACCAGATCAGGTTGCTCAGAGCCCTGTCTAACCTGGCCTTGAATGTTTCTACCACCTAGCACCTACCACCTGAAAASATTAGTAGAAGCCACAGATAGAAAAACTGAAATGAGAATATGCAATTTGTTCTTACTATGATCATATAATTTCCGTATATTTTCTACACTCCTCCTCTTATTCTTGACTATATGAAGACAAGCAGTGGAGAAATGTAGAAAAAGTGACATGCCAATGCTGTAGGTGGAGTTTAGAAGTGCTTGGCCACCTTAACTGGAGAGCTTTGGGTTGCCAATCTGGAGGAAGAAAGCAAACAATATGTGATTAATGAAAAATTCATTTTGTACMTAAGGAACTGGTGGGCCAGCTACTGGTGTTCAGAGGCAGCTGTTTTTTTTTACTATTAAAGGTAATGTACTCATTATGAAGAAAGAACAAAGGAGGTCAGAAAACTGTATCTTTATAGTGTCACAAACTTGGTGGCATGAAATGGCAAACACTTGAGTTCTTATCTAAAGAAAGAACCTAGATAAGCACAGCTCTAGGATAGAAAATAAAAATAGTATAATACTGAGTTTCAGAGCACTGGTCATCATTACTGTARTACTTCAATCAGCTGAGAAGGAAAAAAATATATTTTCATACATAGTCTAGGCATWGCAGTTTTCTAGTTAGATCATTGAGAGGTAGTTTAGAAGTTACAGATGTCAGAATTACCTATGCAACATGAAGTTTGAGTGCAGGTATCAACTTGTAGGTTGCTACATGTCACAAGATGCCTGACAATTATGATTTAAATACCAATCATAACACATTAAAGAGTTCAGATTCACTTAATCAGAAGAGCAGAGAAGAAGAAATTAATGGAAATCTTTCTTAATATTTCACTTTTTTAAAGATCAGATGGAAAATGTCAAGTAATCAASCTATTTGCAAATACCTGGAAGAAAATAAAGATATCATAAAACAGCAAAAATTGACAACACAACTTGTAAGCTACATATCTTGTCAAACCAGTCTATGTTTATGGAAGACAAGTATGTTAATAATATTTACATTTATTGTAATATAACATTTGATTTTTTCGTAAATAGTTGAAGAAAACATATTCTACTTGTGTTTCAGATTACCTATTTGATTGAAAAAATAATGTAAAATAGAAAGGTAATCATTATAGATACTCCTGCATAAAAGAAGCATAAAAATTTAAAAGAGCAGGTTTCACAAAGAAAATTTGAACAAATTTGACTTCAATTTAAGGGAAGAAAACAAAATCTTGGAATAATGTGATGTCAGCTTCCAAATATAAGAAAGATTTAAAGATTTTCACTCCAAAAAAATCCTGCAATAGCATGAATGACCAAAATAGAGAAACCCATTCCATAGACGGAGTCAGCATGGATGTCAGCATGGTGTGTTCAGAACTGTCCAATTCTGCACAATTTGGGCTTAACAGACTCTATACAGATAAAGTTTATGTATAATAGTTTGTATTTTTTTTACTATTATACTGTTAGATATAATTTTAAATTGTCATTCAGCATAAGGATTTACAGAGCCTTTCTTTTAAGGGTCCTAGCAGACTAGCACCTACTGGTAAATACTGTCATGCTAGGAAGTGCTGCAAAATRAAATGAGGGACAATGACTAGAAATCATGTACTGGTTATCTCATTGCAGCCCAATAAAAGAATGTTTTTTTTTTTCTTATAGGGAATGTTATAGGTATCCAGCAGTGGGGAAGAGGGATGAATTAGACTGTTATAAATTTATTATTACATTTCATTGATTTTTTTTTCAGCCCACGTGGAAGTCAGGCAGTATACACTACCTCAGAGGATGTTCTTTGCTTTGTAAAAGGCAAATGTGAGTTCTTTTCAAAATRATTTCATCAGAACACTCTTCAAGTATAATTGCAAAAAAAAGCTAGAGTAAAATGTAAAAACTGGCAAATAAACAAGCTGCTTACCATAAATGCTAAAATGTTTTAAAATGATAATGAAAGAAAGTTTAAATGTCAACAAAATACAAATGATATCATATCAAACATCTTTGCAGTGGCTTGAAATTATATGTGTCCCTATGATGGTGCTATTGCACAGCAATTCAATGGAGATGATCAAATTCTGTCAAGTGATGAAAAAGAAATCCTGAATCCTGGTGCAAGGCGAACAATTCRGTACCATTAAATCATTCATCTATCATTTCTGACAAAACGCTAAATGAAACTTAAGCTACCCATCAAGAAGCAGATAGCAACAGTACCACCTTTGTGATATGCTTAAAAGTACTTATCASCTGCAATAGAGTCATTCAACAGAAACTTGCAGCATTCCCACCAAAATACAGAAATATAGGAGACAWTACTGACTCAGAAAGACTGTGCTTTTGACAAAGTTCATATAAAGAACATTTTTTCACTTGAAAGATAATGTTCATTTCTTCAAATAGAAAAATGACTCCTCAGGYATGATAATGACCATACTAATTCTCCCAGTGATAAAAATATTATTAGGAGAATTATGCTTGGCAGTGCTGATCCTAATAAATTTCTAGCTAATCTGTTCAGTTTCTGATATTTCTGRTTTTGCCGGGGATCAAGTCAATTTTATTCACAGTACTTAGCATGGTGCTATGTTTTGGATTTGTGACAAAAACTTTTCTGAAAAATTCATACATGTTTTAGTTATTGCTGACCAGTGTTTATACATAGTATCAAGGCTTTTTCTGCTCCTTGCCCCACTCCATCAATGTGCAGGCTGAGCATGCAAAAKGATGTGGGAAGGAAYRTGGCCAGGACAGCTGACCACAGCAGACCTAAGTGATATTCCACACCATATTCTGTCATGCTCAGCTACAAAAMAGCTGGGAAAAGAAGGAAGGAAAGGAGGACATATGGACTGATGGAATTTGTCTTCCCAAGTGGCATGACATGGAGTCCTGCTTTCCTTGTGATGGCTGAACAGCTACCTGCCCACGGGAAATGGTGAATGAATTTCTTAATTTGCTGTTCATGTGTGGACAAGTTTACCTGTTAAACTGAGTTTTCTCACCTTTATTCTTTTGATTCCCACTCCCATCTCACTGGTGGGGAGTGAGAGAAGCTGGGTRGGGCTTTCCTGCCTGATGGGGTTAAACCTTGACCCTGATCAAAGCTGGTATGATTTGTACAACAAAGGAAATTTTAAAATACTATGCAGCAATACAAACCACTCATTACTATGAGCTATCAGGTTCCCTGGAGGCTTCAGGAAAAAATCATTATACAGGCAAGTTTTCAAATATATTTTTTTAATTCATAAGGGGTGAAACACATCCTTGTTTAAAGTAGGCTTTAGGTTTTTCAGTGATAAAAAGTTAMAATGCAATAACTTATTTGATAGTACAATCTGTATGTAGTACTTAGTTAGCAGAAAGGAATCTGTATTTATCAGCATATGTAAAAGAGTCAGACTTTGTGCTAAATCAAAATATATTTAATTGCTGGGCTATAGACTGTTTTTTGCCAATCATTATRTATATATTAGGATATATGCCATATATAATGATYTCTTTTGATCAAAACAACAAGCGATTAAGCCTTCACATCAACATCAAGGAAATTAATGGCCTCATCTATCTTCACAATACTGAAGAGCTARAAGTTGCTGAAAAGTCAGTTAGATCTGTGCATTGCTACTGAATAACTTAAAAATCTATGTGAGAATTTAGCTGGGCTGASAATATAACTGATAAATTATACATGGATAACAAAGAGTTCTGTTTTGCGACATTAAAAACTCATCATTCATTATTTTGAATTCAGGTATGTTCTATTCATTTTTTCAAAACCAGTTTTATGCAACATGCAGAAGTTAAGAAACTTGCAGTTATCAGAATAAGCATCTCAGTGCTTTCTGTATGAATCTGTATGAATTATTTTGCTGACAGAAAGTGACAGAATATAATTTTGAATACTGAGAAAAACAACACAGCTGGGTGCCTTTTAAGAGCAAATACACTATCTCAGGTAATAGACTGCTGCAACCTGTTTCCACTGACCAGGTAATATATACATACATGGCTGAAAAGAAGGTTGATGAAACATTACATGGATATGCTCATCATGTAAAGATGAATTTGAAGTGGAATGGCAACAGTACCACCACAATGTATAAAGCTAAAGACTAAGAGTAATATGTTGTGTCAGAGAACCTATGTTGATATTGCTTAGGCCCTCAAGCAAAAATTGATTGAAACAAGAGACTGCAGTGGAAAGTGCAAAATATTTTTATGASATTTATCTTACTAATTGGCTCCAAAATAGCATGATAATTTAAAGCGGCTACAAATYATGATGCCTTCAAAAATGAGATTATTTTTTCATGAAGAAGCCATAAAGCTGAATTTTCCCATATTGAATTAGTAATGGCTCTGTAAAAACATATCTGGAAACACAGGAAATAGTTTGAGATTTATGTTAATCTCATGGAAATCTGGCACTGCAGAGATTTGGAGTGAGGGGGTGTTAAGAAAAAATAGTATTTACAGAGTTGTGGTGATAATGTGTAGATGAAACTGCCTAATTTTTGTGAAACAAAGTGTTGTGGCCTAGTTCTGTTTTTATTTCAGATTTTTCTTTTAAAATTCTTCTGGAAAAGCCTAGTAACATATAGGCTGCAATCAATTTAGCTAAGCAGATATAACTACTTCCATTTCCACCTGGATGTTGATGATGTGGTTTAAAGTTTTTGTTTTTTTTTAAGTCTGACCTATTATTTGAAGASACCCAGCACAATATTAATTTGTGGGAATGAAGCCAAGTGAACATTACACAGGTTTACATTCAGGAAATATTTACYTTGCCATTGTCTTCTGTTCAGCTGTTTTGTCTCATATAGATGATAGGTAGTTTGGTGTAAAGGCCTTTAAAGTTATAAGTTACTTCATTGCAACTTGTGAATATGATACAGAGTCTCTCCTGACAGGAAATGTTAATTTATTGATTTTAATGCTGTGGACAAGTCAGCAGTAACACTATTGCCTCTTACTTCTTATGGTTATCTTAGCAAGTAAATCACCATGTTAATCTTCTGTTATTACTCATTTCTTTATTTTATATTTTAACTAAGGATATTACTTTATTTTGTCCTCCTTTATTAGATATTATTACGCTCTTAAATTATTCTTAATTTATTCKAAAGCATCAACAAGTTCTTAGAAAATTCTTGGTTTCCTCTACAGCACTCTATTACAGTACTCTGTGTAATATGCTTTTTTTTTTTTTCATATTGCTTTCTCTCCAATCATTTTAACTGCCATTAAAACTGCTGCTTCATATCTCTTTTTTCCAATTAGTATGCCTTGAGGATTCATGTGAGACTGTTACTGAGTGAGCTGAATTGAAAATACTGCAGGAGCACATTATAATATATACAGTATATATTTCAACCTGGAGAAGAGGAGACTGAGGGGAGACCTCATTGTGATCTTCACCCTCCTCATGTGGGGAAGTGGAGGGGCAGGCACTGATCTCTTCATTCTTGTGACCAGTGACAGGACTTGAGGAAATGACACGAAGTTGTGTCAAGGGAGGTATAGGTTGGATATCAGGAAAAGGTTCTCCACCCAGACGGTGGTTGGGCACTGGAACAGTTCCCCAGTGYAGTGGTCACAGCACCAGCCTGACAGAGTTCAAGAAGCATTTGGACAGTGCTCCCAGACACATGGTGTAAGTCTTGGGGTATCCTCTACAGGGTCAGGAGTTGGACKTAATGACCTTGATGGGTAACTTTCAACTCAGAATATTCTATGATCCTAAAAATGTAATGCTACTTGGTGGAAAAAATTTCTATTGGAGATCAAAAAGTAAATAAATCAAGCCAGAATAAGTAGTTCTTTTCTGGTTGTTCAGTTGCTATTTATGCAAGCATGTAACAGCCTTCTATTGATGTAAACATTAAATTTGCTTCAYGGGACTACATGAACTAAAAGACTTCTTGGACTGCAGAGCCCCATAACCTCTTCAGAGTACTACATTGTAGATTCCTTTTTAAAAAAAATAAGCAATCTACATTTTGGAAGACATGGGATCCCTTTTGAATAGGCAGGGTAAAGATATTATTTCCAGAATGATGATTGATTTGGACTTTAAACTCGAGACCAACAGAGAAGAGTAAGAGTTACCAGCAGTCTGTAAGGGAGCGACAGASAGGRTTGACTCTAGTCTGAAGTGATGTKAATGAAAGGGAACACAAAAGCAATAAACATGGCTTAAGCAAGACCACCTCAAGTATCTACATGAAAGCAAGGAAGTGCCCATAAAACACTATTATGGAGAAAAAAGAGACCGTTTTTGGAAATCAGCACACTGTGGTGATTTATTTCAGGTACCTCTGCACATGAAGAATAACATAAGAAACTGGAGATCTTTGTGCTGTTGTAGGACCATAATCTTATTGGTATCACAGAGGCTTGGTTAAATGTCTTGTTTAGTGAGTGCCTCAATAGAGGAATACAGGCTCTTTATGATGGGCAGGGCAGACAAGGATGAGAAGTTGTGAGTAAAAAGCAGAAGTATGTGGAGCTCCATGTGGATATGGATGATAAGCTGACTGAGAGTTTACATGTGAGGATGAAAGAGCAGAGTGGTGTGTGGCTGCTATAGACTGGCTGACCAGGAAGAACAAGTGGCATTCTTTGGACACAGAGAAGCAGTCTGGTGTTCACAGGACTTTGACCTCTTAGAGTAGGTCAACTACACTGACACCTGCCCAAGGAACAGCATAGCAGGGCATAAGCAATGCAAGAGGCCCTTAAGGAGCATTAATGACAACATCCTGACCCAAGTCATAGAGGAGCAATGAGGACAGAGGTTCGGGTTGACTTCATACTCACAAACAAGGATTGGCTATCTGAGGATTTGAAGGTTGAAGGCAGCCAGTYCTCTAGGCAGTTTATGATTTGAAGAGATTTTTTTTTTTTCATCACAAGTATAACATTTAACACATTTATTTCTTTAACCTTCCAGGTCACCCAAGTCTTCCCATAAAACTTTTCTAATTCTCCATTTTATTTTATTTATTTTTTAAAATATCTTAAGTGTTATATTTAGCAAATTTCATTACTAGCTTTAACTATTTTACTCAAGTTGCACCAAATGTTGTCACTGTTGATCATCTCATGCATATTTGCACACCTCACTTTCCTAACAACCAGTCTTCACTAATAGGTGTAAATTTCCAAATGAAATCACCATTCTATGGGGGTGTCTGATACAGATCTACAAATCACAATATTTTGAACATTCATAGGTTAATATGTTATTTSATTGAAATAGGGTTTTCACCAKAAGTTTRTTATATTAAGCAAGATGAAGCTTTATACATTTTCCTAAGAGAAGCTGCAGTAAAATCTGTGGATWCAAAATAGCTTAACATTGTAATGTGCATTTTTATAAAMAGTGCATAAGCAGTCGGGTACTATGATTTCTATTGTTTTGCATAACATTTTTGCTATTGTAGGTCCTATCAATAAACTACCCTGTTGCATACAGGTAAGAATCTTATAAAAGGAAAGCTTTATAAAATCAGGGCTTCGGCCTGCTACTTTTCTACATACAGCTAAGAAGCTAGCTAAATTCCCATGTGAAAGAATCTTGAGTATGAAAGTCAGTAAACATAATAATCTATTCTTGTGAGAAAAACAAGTTTGCACCTGCAAAACCAGTAAATTTATCCCATGARAATCAGTGAATAAAATATGTAAACAATCCAGGAATAGAGAGATTTGATGGACAGGTTTACTAACCAATTGAGTGGCAAGAAAACTACTAGCCAGTTGGAGTTGAACATAAAGTCTGAGAAAATTATAAAAATGAATTCTGTGAATAAAAATTGTCTTTTTCTGCATGAAGAAGCTGTGTCCCATCTGCTTGTTACTACAACAATTTCCTTTTCATTAAATCAGACTATTTTCTGTTGCTATGTCCTATATATTATAATAGGATACATTAATGTGATACCTATCATGAAACTCATTGATGCACACAAAATTCCAGTGAAGCTACAGTTGYCCAGTAAATAAGCAGGAATTCATGTCAAAACACCTGAGCTGTATTTCTGTCTCCTACAGTGTCCTAGTGAGTGGCTTAGGAGGTTCAGATGTGGTTTCCTGGAATTCAGCTGACATTATTTCAGTCATAAAATCTTTGGAGAAGATATATTTTTGCTTTCACAATCCTTAGTACAACAATGACTGAAGCTGCAGCTAGAATTAATGTAAGGGTGATATCTTCGATTTTTTCAATTTCACAGTGTTCTCTCTTATTCTGTATTTTTCCTTCTCTGTATGAATTTCATGAGCTATTATTGTCAATCCACTGTGAAATAATAACAGTAACATTTTATTTTTGCTCATAAACTAGGGATTTGATTTCAAACTTTTTTTTCTTTTAGAAATTTGTTACTTGCTTAATGCTGAGAATTTTAAAAAGTCTTCTGTTCAAAGCGGCAGTAACTTTATTGGCTATGTCACTTTCATTATTTCCTACAGAATTTGTCTTCTTTCTAGAATGTATATTATTTTTTATATTTGCTTTGTCAGAGTTTGTGAGATTTCAGTATGCTCTCTAAGCTTTCATATCACCTTGTGGGTTTTATTCTTTTCCTCTTAGTAAGTGTAATTTATAACTCTGTAAGTGAAATGGCAGCACAGGCAGAACAAAAAAGAAATATTACATCTCCATTTTTTCGTCAATATTAACCCAATATATTGCAATGTATGCTTTGTCTTCACCAACACAACTGTGATTGCTAAATATGAATAATGACAGTCAAACCATGAGCAATCTCTGTTGTATTATCTACCTATCTGTCTATTCATCCATCACCCCACTATCCAATCACTTCCATAAAAATGAATAGTGATATATTTTATGGACTTAATGGAGCCTTTGGCATATCTCCCATTTCAGGCCCAGTATTGKGCTGAGGTAGAGCTCTTTTGTTCTTGGTATTTGCTGTGGTTTATGGTTAACAAAGAATGCCATATTTCAGCAACCATTCATTCATCGGCCTCATTGACTTCTCCAGATTCCCAACCATAAGCAGGATTGAGAACATTCATTTTTACCTCTTTGCAAAGAGTGTTTCTGGTTTTATTTCAACCACTTCCACTCCTCTTATTTTTCATTATTTTATCTCTTCTTTTGTTATCAGGTTTTGGGGTTTTTTTTCTCCTTGAATAGTAGTCATGAAACTTAAAATGTCTTTCTCTAAATCCTCATTTCTATTCAGTTTATTAGCTGATACCACCTTTTGAGCCTATATTCTGTGAAGTATCACAAACATTCAACTCAATTTTATAGAAGGAGATGTCTTTTTCCTGTTCTTTCTTCCTTTGCTACTGCTCTACTATGTCCTCTTTTGTGGTCCCATCCTATCTTCTTAAGTTATACAAAAAGTTATTATTAAATCTTGGCTTTAAATGCTTTGAGTTCTACACTGATTAGAGTTACACGGAGCAGTCTGGATAATGTATCTGTAAAGGTCTATTGAGAAAATGTGCTTCTGACCATATGGAAGTGCTCTTGCTACTTCCTACTTCCTGTCATATTTCATATAAATATATATAATTAAATAAAGCTTAGTACACTGGTGTGTTTAAAGTTGTAACAGAAGCAGTATTCTTTCCCAGAAGAATCTTTTACAGAACTGGCTGCTCCATTAATAAGTACTATTGATGATATTCCCTTTCATGAAGCAACTAGCAGATGTTGAAACAATAAACTAAAATTAACAATTAGCTAGAATGTATGTCCAAATATTTTCTCATTCCCTATTTAGCAATTTATTGACACCTTTTGATTAATCCCCTTTTCGATGTTAATGAAATGAAACTCACTGAATTTCTCCATCATATTTTAGGTACTTAGCTGAAACATACAAGTTACTATCTTGCTTACTGTGATATCTCTGTTGTCAGTGGAGAGAAAGACAATTCTAGGGCAGACCAAGCAAGATCAAAATGAATGTCTCCACTGGTTCATATTATGATTTTGCTAAAATCTGAAATAAAACACTGTTGAAAACATATCAAAAATTCCAATAGTGACTCAGATGCTGATTATAATCCATTGAGAAAGTGATACATATGCAGTGGTAAGCTCTTAAACTCCAGTGCTTTTCTTTGTAAACGATTGCAGACTAGACAGGTATGTAAAAGCGAATAATCAGAAGACTTTGGGAGGGGTTCTAGACAGTTCAAAGCAGAGGCTTTGAAAATACAGAAACACATCAGACTGCAGTGTGATTCACACAATTGGCCAATTAATGATATAAAATTGTGTAAAAAGCTCATGAAGCTGTCCATAACTTAGGGCATATCTGGAAGTGTCTTTACAGTGCAGACAAGACTACATGGAAAAGAATTGATTTTACAGATGTTGTGCTTCAGAACTGCATATGCAGACTGATCATTCTGGTATCCTACAATGCATTACTACATGCCTAAATACTGTTCTATTTTCATTAAAGACAATTTTATTTAGTATTTGGTCTGAAGCTTTTCTGACTCATTGGTCTCATTAYCCATTTTTAATGCCTGTCTGTTTAMACCAGACATTAAAAAAATCAGATATTTGATATAAGTAGACTCAAAAGCTAATTTTACCTTCTTCAAAAGAAGTATAAGCATATAGTCATTGTCTTTTCTTGGTACACCAAAAATATTAATACACCTGCACTCAGTGCCATTCTGAGCACACCTTTCCCCCTCACTTTCTTAGGCCTCACTTCACCCTAATTTTTTTAGTACAGCTGATATGTTTTCTAAGTTGGAAAAGAAAAAGATGCCTAAATTATCAGAATGCAAAAGAAGRCACAAGAAAAACACAATGATATTTTTAGAGTATTTAAAGTACAAAACAGTAAATAAGCCTGACCTTTTTAGTCAAAATAATTGGTCAAAAAAATACTAAATCTATTTTATCTCTTTAATTTACAAAAATAGACCRTTTGCATACTTGAATGCACTTGCTATGGAGTATTTTGCAAATGAAATATAAAGATGGGAAATTAACTGATCAGATGTCTAAGTCTGCAAAGTCATAATTTATTGAAACTATGATACTGTAGTCATCACCAGTTGATATTTGTGCTGAGATTCTTCAGCCACTTGTCTGACTAGAATTATGGATTTTTTAGGAACAAGATTTCTTCCTAGCAATAACAGGGATTGCAGAAGGYACCTCATTATACAAATCTTATATACAAGTCTTGTTACAAAGATGACAAAATGAACAATATAATGATCTGATGAACTGATGGGTACCATTAGCTTGCAATCATCTTTGATAACATTGGGAGACCTCAGAGACATTGCCTAATCTTCCAAACCTTTCTCCTTT